>CM031235.1:252247221-252847221 GCA_018340775.1 Taxus wallichiana var. yunnanensis | reverse complement strand
GTGAATGCACATGTGTGTATAGAAAGATATAATGACATACAAAATATCTGTCTAACACGTGTAAAAGTGTACATGCAAGCATAAGCAAACAAGAGTAAATGCGACCAAGATATGCAATATGTTGTGGATGAGTGAGATGGAATGGAATGCAAAGTGAGTGTGATAGGATCCACGTACCCCCAAGTGAATGTGAATGAGTATGTATGAGATGAGGTTCATTTATAAATGCCCCCTCAGTAGTCAAGAATGAACCGTAGAACAAGAGTGCGTCATCAGGAAATGGTTTAAACATGTGCATTAGAAAGATGTGATCGATAAAGCTTAACGTGTAAAGAGCATGTGAGTGAATGAATGTGGTGAGGTAAATTTGGGATGTAGACCCTCAGTAGTTGAGTATGGAATATGGAACTAGAGTGCATCTTGGGGTAATGACCGCAACATGTAGAAGTACATGCAAGAAGGACCTATCGTGAATGCGTAGAGTGTGCAAAGGTGTGTATAATGCACAATAGATGCTACGAAAGATATGCATGTGTGATATGTGAAGTATGCAATGTGTGATGTGTAGTGTGTAGCCTGTGATGTGTAGTGTGTAGTGTGTAATGTGTAGCGTGCGAGGTTCATGTGTATAGGATGCCCTCAACAAATAAGTGTGAATCGTAGCATGATAGTATGTCATTAGGTAATGACGATACAATGTGTGTATCAAAGGGTTTGAAAGTGCTAAGAAATATGAATCATGAAGCACAGAGCATTAAGTGTGATAGGATATGCTAGAAATAATTGATAGTGCTAGAAGGGGGAGAATAAGTGCGATGCCCCCAAGTGTGCCAATGATGGAGATTTATACAACAACGAGAGATATACCTGCCGTGGGAGAGCGTTGTCTATTTCATGATAAGAGTGAGGGCCAAAAATGGTAGGCCGAAGCAACAGTAGGACCATGCGATGGTGGCAAAATTTTAAATGTGTCTTTCCCATCAGGAGGAGTAGTTTCTTTGACAAAATTAATTGGAAACTGAAGTGGAGTAGGATGGGGAGGAATATTGAATGGTAGTAACTTAGGTGGGATTGATGACACTGCAAAATAATTGATAGGAGAAGAGGGTGGACTGATTTTGAGAGGGAATTGCGTACTTTGACTTGGTAATTCCATAGATGACTTGAGAGGAGGAGGTGATATATTGATTTTGAGAGGCGGTTTCTTAGGAGGCTCTTGACTTTCCGTAGAAGGAAACTTAGAAATGATGACATGATGCTCATTAGACATAGACAAATTAGATTTAGGAACCCATTGAGATGTAACAATTGGAGAGGACCATGTAACATGATGTTGTGTAGTGAATGAGATAAAACCTTAAGCTCAAGATGCTTGATTCTTTATTGTAAAGCATAACAATCATTTTCATTATGTCCATTAATTCGATGATAAGTGAGAAATGGGAGACCTTGATATTTGACCAGCCGATAAGGAGGATAGCAATGAGTAGTTAGAAAACTTATCAATTGATGACTAAGGAGTGCAATAAGAATGTATGTTGCTTAACATTGTGGTAAAACGTGAGAGGCTCGTAATGGCAAGAATTGAGGCTGATTGATATGAGCACATGTAAAAGACATAAACTAAGAATGAAAAGAAGAACTAGCATGCGTGCGAGAAGTGTTTTTAAGATGTTGGATTTCATATTTTAAAGATGTAATCGTGGATTCCATAGCCTGAAATTTATCTTGAAATAAAGAATGTAAAGCTTGAATAGACTTGCAAATTGATTGATTGGCATTAGAACTAATAGATTCATTAGAGAGACGATCAAAGATGACACTTTGAATTGAAGGAAACATGTTGATAGGGAGATACATAGTCACTAGGGTTTTGTGAAGAGCATCTTTACAAGATGGGTGCATTTGAAGCAATTGAAGCAAAGAGACTTGAGAGACCTTATGAGCCATGATAGAAGAAAAAGAAAGATCCAAGAGTATTCGAATGTGGGTTCACCAAAATGATTAAGAAAATATTGAAATAAATAAATGCTAAATATAAAATATGTAGCAAGTAATAAAATATGAAAAATTAAGTACAGATTTGACCCAAGGAAATAAGTAATTAAAATTTGAAACCCTAAGTGAAAATGATGTAGCTGATTTGTTATGATCCCAAAGGTGCACAAAATTGACGAATTGGAAAATCCGAAGTGTAGGATGTTGTAACGAAGCTTGGAAAAATGTAGAGGTATGGGAATATGTTGACCGGGGCACCTATAGAGGGTTAGGGGTGCCTCGGGTGTTGCACTGACTTGTTCCGTGCATCTGTGAATGCTTAGAAGCTCTGAAAACTAGTTTTATTGGGTCACGACATGTTCACTATCCTTCGCTTCTTGTCGCACGAGTATGTCACAAGAAGTTCACATATGTCTCATGTAACCTATAATGAAGAAATGAACTACAAAACCCTAAAAAGTGCATCAAATCCCAAAGGAAAATAATGAAAATGATGGGTCAGACGGTCCTGGATTTCATGCAGTGAACTTATGAATGAGCACTCCACTAAATTACACACCTAATGTAGTTCTATATGCGTGTGTGCAGAATCATGCCCTAGGTGGCTCTTTAGTGTGTTGTAGTTGATGGTGAGAAAGTAGCTAGATGTAGGAAATGTAAATGGATGTGTGCATTAAATAATGAACTTCCCTCTCATGAGTGTATGCGAGATGTATCAATCCCTTTCCCTTGAATGTGGATGCTAGATGAATGTTTGAATGATCTTTTAATGGCCTTTGAATGCAACCTTAGATGGTGATAGCTAATGCTTAGTGCTTGGTTGTTTATTATGGTCATATAACTTTATATTTATATTATTTACTTGCTTAAATTGCGTAATTAACCTCGAAAAGACCAACCACCAAAAAGATAAGATGCCCAAATGGCTAGAAAGGACCCAAAATATGTGAACAAAGTACAAAGAGGTCAAGGGCGCCTGATGTTGGCATCCTGGCTAGGCGCTAGTGTCCAGGATGAGAAATGCCGAAGTATGAAAAGACAGAAAAGGCTAGAATAAGTGTAAGATCAACAAAAACAATAGAAAGAAAGAAAATATGGATAAATACAGGATCAACTAGACTTGTATTGTTTAGGAATCATACAAACAATAGTATGTGATCGTGTCTAGATAGATACCCAAAGTGCATGATTTAGTGTCTACATCTAGTAACATACATGGTGCTACCAAATGATAGCCTAGTGTATGCTAATTGATCGATAATACTTTTACGCTATCGGATGGTAACACATTATATGCTATCGATCGATAACACATTGTATGATACCGACCGATAAAACATTTGATCAAGATTCAAATACTTGTTTATTCTTCCGTTTGTAATTTTTTAAACATGCCGCTAAAAAAACTGATCTATTTTTAAATTATAGCTAGATAGGTATAATGAAATTTGTGAATAATGAAAACATGATAGATTAATTCAAACATAAAAGTATCATATTAAATTATTTTAACTAGCCAAAAAAATGCACTGGACAACTTGCATACACTTTGAAACATAGGTAACAATTAATAGTTTACCATTAATTTTTTTTTCCAGATTTAGTTTAATTTTAAAAGATATTTGTCACAGTCAAACCCTTATTGCGTTTGAATGCAAAAACCCTACTGATAATTGTATTCCACATGAAACAATTCACAAAAACATATCCCTTAAAGAAACAATCCACATAAATATATCCCCTAAAGAAATAATTAACATTTTAGTAGATGAAGATATAATTGATGATGACATGCTAGAGTTGGAAGATAATCCTCACTATCAAATGCCTCCAATAGATGAAAGTTCTATTGAAAATATTCAATTAGAAGATGATATTCACAATACTCTTCCCATAAAGAAATATGTGTGAAGGAAGAAAACTAGATGGAAAATTGGAAGGTCTTTTAAGGTAGATTGGGCACATAATATCCATTCATTGAATGTGTATGCGAGATGTAAAATTTTTGGTCTGGAAATTAGGAATGTAATGCAACTTAAGTTACACATAATTGAGAAACATTGTGGCAAAGTATATGTGACAATCAAGGAAAATGATGGAAAAATAACAAAGACACATAGATGGAAAATTGCAAAAGAATGCACACATGTAAGATATGCAGAGGATTATGAAAATGAGCAGAAACATTTTTGAAATCTTATGGAGAAAGGATGAACAATTAATGTAAAATTTGGAAAAAATCTCAATGCCAATATTAAGGCAAAAACTCACAGCTTTTCTATTTTATTTTTCATTCTAAAAATGAGGAGACCTATTTTACATTTTTCAGAATTTAAGAATTTGTTTAAGTTTAATGGGTTTCCTAACCTTCTAAAATCACATTGGTCATATAACAATGCTTGGGAAATGGCTAAATGTTTTGCAATGATTGAAAAGAGGATTTGAAAGTGAAAGTCAAGAATGCAAGTTTTTATCTCCCTTTCCATTGATGAGGTTACAATAATGGACAACACATCTTGGGTTTGCATGCATGTTTATACTTTTGAGAACCACACAAGGAAACCTCATCTTCTAGCTATTCATAAAATGATGGAAAACTACAATATTAAAAATCTTTGTAAATTGGTTATTTTTAATTTGAACGATATGTTAGGAAATTAGTGCTCACATTATTGTTAGTAATAGTTAAATGTAATATTCATATATTACATTAGTAAGTTAGTGTGTTAGTATGATATTAATATTGATATATTAATATCATATTTGTGTGAGAAAATAAAAGTTTGTATTATTATTAATATGAGTTATTAATCAATTCATTATTTATTTTTGGAATAGGGTAAAAGTTTGAGGGTTTTGGGAGGACCCACATCCTGGTACAACAAGCCCTCAAGGCTGAATAGAACATTTAAGCATAACAGAGAAGAAAACCCCAACAACAAAGGGGAAGAGAAGGAGAGAAGAAGAAGTCCAAGAGAAGAACACAACAAGCAGAAGCGTCCAAAGCCCAAGATACTACAAGATTACCAAGAAGAGTCCCTTACATGGGATCTTAGATGCATAGAAAAGGAATTTTTTTACGTTTAATGACAGTCCATTCGTCACTCCTATTAGGATCTGTGTTTTCATTTGAGGGAGTTGGAGACTTTGAGGAATCCAAGACACCGTCGAGGAAATATCGATGAGTGAAACTAGTTTGAGTGCATTCCGTATCTGCAGCTAGAATCAACGTCAGCTCATGATCCACCTTAACAACTTCAACAACTGAAGGTTTAGCCGAAGGGATTGGACTAGAAATCTTGTCTTCACTGACTAGAGTATGAGCAGCTGACACAGTTTCCTCCTCAACAACAAGAAGATTTTGGTGGGCATCCTTCCACCAAGAGACCTTATCGATTTTGGATTTTTGCTTGACCATGTGACAAGCTACAGCCAGATGCCCAATGTTGAAACATTTTCTGCATCTAAAGGGCAGTCCTTCATAATCGAGCGGTTGAGACCAAACCCTATCATGCACTTTGAGATCAATAGAAGTAGGAAGATCAATTGAAGTATCCAGATCCACCAATATCCTCGCGTAGGTGGTATGAGAGAAGGTATCTGTATTTGAATCAATGGATAAAAAGTGCCCAAAGCATCACCAATAGCAGCTAAACTGTCATTTCCCCAAAATTGTAGAGGAAGATGGGGCAAACGGATCCAAACCGACTTAACATTGAAAGAGGCAGAGAGAGGATTAAAAGTCGGGAACCATGGTTTCATCAGTAAATGATGATTCTGTAGTTCCCAGAGCTTAGAAAGAACAATATTTCTAGTGTCGTTAGAGCTAAAGGCCACAATGAAAAAACCCCTTGCATAGGGATAGATATCAATCCTACCAGAGATGAGGGGGCGCTAGCTTGAAGAGATCCATGAATGGAGCGGAAGACCAGGCCAGAGACCATTAAAATGACAAATAAGACCATTGGAGGAGAAAAACTCCTCACCTTGATAATAAATCCCCAAGGAAACCAAGGGCGCAATTTTAGCAGCAGAGAGGGGCTTGGAGAAAGAAGCGAGAGAAAAAAATTTCTGAATGAAGAGGGCCGCCACCAACTCTGCCGCCCACACCAGATCCAACGCCGCCCTCAGCACCATCCTTGCTGCCGCACTCAGGAGCCGCCGCCTCACAAAATCTAGGTTTAGCAGCAAAAGAATGTGGGGGAGAAAAACACGTAGAGCCCATTTTGTTCTTTTTAGAACTTATAAGATCAAATTATTTTTAAAGATTTGTTTTATATTAATGAATTCATTATTAATAATATAGGTTAATGTGTATTAGTTGTGATTTTGTTGAATAAACAACTCACGTAGCTATTTGGGAGTTGTGTGAGAGATTGTTGGGTTTGGGAGTGATTATAGGAGAGATATGTGAGGATATTATGGGATTAAAGATTGGAGTTGAATCCTTGTTTTAAGGAGTTCATTCTCCTATATATTGTAAGCTCTCTCATCATGTAATTGCTCAAGTTTTAATCTATCAATTATTTTCACTATTTTATTTGTCTCTGGATTTTTCCTATTTTCATGTGCTAATATCAAATTGTTGTTGCTAAATTTTATCATCAAATATGGAGTTTTGTTATCATTTGGTATCAGAGTAGGTTTCCTTCTACAAGTGAAGAAGAAGAAGAAGAAGAAGATGGTTGAAGGAATCCCGTAAGAAAATTTCCAGCAGACACATCACAGTAAAAAGAACGTAGTTTACTCATATGACATCCGATTGATGTCTCGTTTTTTTCCTAGAAAGATAAGAACAAGACGCACAATATTGTAGTTTACATCAACTTTAGATTCATCTTGTATCTATGTGTAAAATTTAGTGTAAGTTGAGTGAAATTTTTGTTGTTTTTAAAACAAACGTTTGATAGATTGAATGTATCTAAAAACCCAGATTCAAAATATTATGAAATTTATTGGGTTTGTTTAGTTAATATTTGAATTTTTTTGTTAAAATTTTTCAAAACCTAGTTTCTAGTTTAAGAGAAATGTGGAAATAAAAACAGGGATCTAAAAAAAAAGAAAAAGTGGTGTGTAATACATTTATGTAATTTTTTAATTGGACGCATTTTCACTTGCATGCAACGTCCATAGTCAAGGAGTGTATTATCGGTTGAATCTGACACTCAGAAAAATTGTGTAATGAGGCTAAACGCTACATTTTCTAAGTAGCATCACGATGGAGGAAGGAGGCAACAAAGGAAGGAGGTTAATCAATGACCTCTCGCCAGCCGCAAGCGAAGGGGCCACACAATGAATTTGTGGAATGTTTTTTTGTGTGTTTAATTTTGATTATGTATTGTAATAAGAACATATGATTTATTCATATTCTCTCTTGTAATAAGTGAGCTCCTGCGTGAGCAATATTTCTTATATTTTCCCTTGAATGTAAAAATGGGAGTGGGGAAACATGTACGCTGCTATGAAAGTGGTTGGTGGTCCACTAGAAAACCAATTTGAGAGTTTGTGAATCTCTTAGAAAATAACATATAGAGTGGTTAATGGTTCCACTAGAAAACCTGTTGGAGTTGATGGTACTCTTTGAAAACCATCGTATTGTAGAACATGAGCAGGTACTAGAAACAACTCACCTATGTTCACACTAAGGGGGTGAATTTTAGGAAATTAGTGCTCACATTATTGTTTGTAATAGTTAAATGTAATATTAATATATTACATTAGTAAGTTAGTGTGTTAGTATGTTATTAATATTGATATATTAATATCATATTTGTGTGAGAAAAATAAAAGTTTGTAATATTATTAATATGAGTTATTAATCAATTCATTATTAATAATATAGGATAATGTGTATTAGTTGTGAGTTTGTTGAATAAACAACTCACGTAGCTATTTGGGAGTTGTGTGAGAGATTGTTGGGTTTGGGAGTGATTATAAGAGAGATATGTGAGGATATTATGGGATTAAAGATTGAAGTTGAATCCTTATTTTAAGGAGTTCATTCTCCTATATATTGTAAGCTCTCTCATCATGTAATTGCTCAAGTTTTAATCTATCAATTATTTTTGCTATTTTATTTGTCTCTGGATTTTTCCCTATTTTCATGTGCTAATCTCAAATTGTTGTTGCTAAATTTTATCATCAAATATGGAGTTTTGTTATTAGGATATAGTTGGGATGGATGACTATTTAATAACTAAAAAGATTTTATATGTTAGTGTAGACAAAAATCATGCAATTGTGTACATTTCTAGCTCCTAACAACATATTTGCATTCATATGATTCCTAGGAGAGAAAACTAGTAATTGACAACTATATTTGGCCTCTTTTCTTTGTATCTTATCGTCTTTATGGTTTTTACACCCTACATCCCAGTTGATACTTTATTGTTTTATCTTTCATGACTCTAGACACCGCGCCCGTGCTCTCGTCCTTCCGTGCACCCTGACCTCTTTCTATATTACTCACCTCTTTTGGACCTCTTTTATCTTTTGGGAATATTACTTTCTTATGGGTTAGCCTTTTATTTTTCAATTACAAAAATCAAACAAGGGATTCATATAAATACAAATCCATGAGACCAAAATAAAGGACCAAGCTCTAAGCATGTATTACCATCACCTAAGGTTGCATCCAAAGGCATCTAAGAGCATCAAAGGCATCCATCTAACACTCATACAAGGGACAATGGACTGCATTTTTACATACACACAAAGGAGGGAAGTTCATTTTACCATCCACACATCTATTTACATTGATACATATAGTTACTTCCCACTATCATGTGCGCTTGAACAAGGGCTTCCTAAGGCACAATTCTATCACACAAGCACAAAAACTACATGGAGTCCGAGATGTAGTGCGATGCTTGGTCGTAAGTTCACTCTGTTGGGTGATCGTTGGGGTTAGTCTAACTCCCCATATTGCATCTTTTATTTTTGAGATTTGATGTAGTTTGAGGGTTTTAAAGTTATCTTCTCTTTGTAGGTTACATGAGAATTCGGTGATCATCCAATAACATACAAGCTATAAACAATGAATAATAGCGACCAACTTGCGACACCGAAAAAACTAGATTTCGAGCCCCTGTGCACTTTATATATTCCCAACAGAGGTCTTTAGCGCCAGGCGCCCTTGCCCCGATCCAGAACCCTAGTCTAAAATCATCTCGAAAGTTAAATATTTTTATGCTCATTTGAGACAGCTTTCCTTTCCTGTTTTATTAGTTTCTCCAATCATGTCATACGGTCCCCAACATTAGGCGTAAATCAGCTAAGTCCTTTACCCTCCCTCTTGCACTTAGGGTTTCATTCTTATCTAGCTTATTGCTTGTTTCATTTATATTCCAATAGTTGTTTATCATTTATATATCATATGTGACTATGCAATTAGGGTTTTACAAATTCCATATTTGTTAAATCATTTGGTGAACCCCACTCATGATTGGTCATTTGGATCCTTATTTTTCACATTTCCTTTTCTTCATGGCTCCTAAGGTTCCTCAAATTTCTTTGCATGATTTACTTCAAATTCACCCACCTTGCAAAGATGTTCTTCAAAAATCTCTAGACACTATGTATCTACCTCAAAATACGCCACCTATACAAATAAGTACCATTTTTTATCATCTCTTTGATGACCCTAGCCTTCATGATCCTCCATCCAATAAATCCATCTTAGAATCAATTCAAGGTTTTCATTATTTGTTTCAATACAAAATTCAAGCTATGGAATCAACACTTATATATCTTAAATATGAAATTCAACATCTCAAGGATGCTTCTCAAGCTCCGGATAGTTCTCCTTCTACATCTCATTCATCTCATCCCATTTCTGTTTATTCTACATGTGCCCATATCAGTGCACCTCAAGTCTTACCACTACCGACGCTTCTCAAGTTTGAGATCCATTCTAAGAAACATGACATTCTTCTTGAGATCCTTACTCACCAATTTATCAATTTTCCACCTACGCATTGCTACCCTCCTTGTCAACTTGCCAACTATCAAGGTATCCCATTTTACAATTATCATCAAATCAATGGACATCATGAAAATACTTGCTATGATTTACAATGAAGAATCAAATACCTTGAGCATCAATGTTTTATTTCATTTGCTACACATAATGCTACTACATGTTCATCTCCAATTGCTAAATATCATTGGGTTCCTAAATCTGATTCATCTATGTCTCATGAGCATCATAACATTGTTACTAATTGTTGTCACTTGGATCACACACCCACAAAATCGTCGGATGATCTAGTGCAACATGGGAACATCCCCAAGGTGTGGGACCTTGGATCCTTGGGATGAACCTCCGGAGAAGGCCAAATTCCTTCTAAACTAAGTGCATCTAATACAAGATTAGATCACTGCAAATCTACAGTGCTATAAAACAAACTAAAATATCTAATTTTCAGAGAAAAGGGTAGACGAATAACTAAAAATATACTAAAAGAAGGTGATGCACCAATAATTTGATGAACAAGTAGATCCGATTCAAAAATACGTAGTACTTTTACAAAATAATATATGACATGCACAACTTATTATTCTCTTCTCCAACAAAAAGCTTTATGAATATAAAACTTAGAGATAACAAAAGGGATTTTATTTATTCCACAACTAAGATAAATAAGTTCATAAATCACAACTTACAATTTAACTAAAGAAATATAATTAACATGAAGGAAATATAGATTGTCACATATAAGGAAATAAGAGAATTCACAAGTATCAAATGAGCTATTGAAATACACAACACATTAAATAGTTAAAGGAAAAATATTGTTTTTGTATATTACTGAGGCTAAAGCCTGTATATGAAAACTCAAACCGGCATAGCCTCCTAACACAATGATCTAAAAGTCCTGTATTACATAATACATCCTTCTATTTATAGATTAAGGGGTTGAGCAATTATATCTACTCCCCTTAATCATTACATGCTAAAAATAGAATGCATTTACACTTGAGAAATAATCTCCCATAAAAATAACTAAGTGGTTGTGCAGGTTTGACTGAGTCAAACCTGTAACTTGAATGGTGTTGCAGCTTGGAGACTGTGTAAAAATGGCAGCCAAGTTTAGCTAGGGCTGACGCCACCCTTTTCTTGATCGAATTCTTCTCTTCCTTCTTCACTATCTACCTTGTGACTATAATAAAGAAACCATTTGATAAATTATTGAACTTCTTTTTCATCTAGTCTACACACATAATGATTCGGGATCTCGTCCCGATTCAACTACTATGACTAGTTTCCCAGGTAACTTATTGGTCTAACTTATGAATTTCTTGAACTAACTCCAGAAATTTTGATATAATACCAACTTGTGAATAGATTCAAGACCAAAGGACTTGGTTACTTCATTATCTTCATTTACTAAGTTCTTGAACTAGGAAAACATTTGTTCTATTGGAAGTGCATCAACATTCTCATCAAAAAACCTGCAGTGGATGATGTCAAATTCATTCGTGATGTCATTGAGCCCATTGACTGCCTCGATTCTATTAACATTCAACTTAGATATTTCCTCCTGTAACATTTGGACCTAAAACTCCATGGATTCACTATACTCAATTTTTTTGAGGAATCATCAATGATCCCTTCTTTCAGAAGTAGATCAGACTCAATGTTCTATACCTCTTTCTAGGATTTGAGCATGAGCTCCAAATTGTCACATTCTTTTGTAAGACTACCATCCATTTTGGTGACGGTTTGCTTCTCATAATTCAGCTCATTATACAGATTGACAACATCCTTAATTACTTATACTCCTTCCTAAATTAAACTTTTGATCCAAGCCCCAACTGCCTGACCTTGTTGTCCAATTTCTCGACCATGGAGAAAGAGGTATCATAATTTTTTAGGAATAACAAGAGCAGCTTATTATATGAATATGTTGTGTGATATTATGCAGATGGCGGTTCACCGTTCAACCTTGCCTTTGAGGTCATCCTTTATGACATTGTCCTTGTCAAATTTATCTAGAAGGTTTCCAAGAGTGACATGGACATCTTGTTTGGCCCCTTCATGAGTATATTTTCTAAGGGAAAAATTTGAGATCTAATAATATGTTGTGGTGATAGTTTCTTTTGTTTTTCCAGCCACCGAAGTTTCTATCTCAATGAATCTTTCCCGCTTTGATCAACCGAAAGGTTGAAATGACCCTTAGCCTCTTTTCTTGTTACTGGGAGTCGATCTAGGATGCTAAGATCAATGTCATTAATAATGGGAACCTTCTTCTTCTACTTGGGATTCTACCTGTTCAACCATGTAGGGATAGAAGAAGAAGATAATTATTTAGTGGATGACATAGGCACTTTCATCACAATAGTAGGTTGGGTAGGTGTTACTAGGGCAATTTTTGCAAGCATCGTGAATGGTAATGATGTGGTGACAAGCAAAGGTGGAGTGGAGAGGATGGCCACAGCATTAATGAAATGGGAAGAGTGATGGGAGTGGAAACAAAGAGAGTTTTTGGGGAAGAGGAGTCCTAAGAGGGGATCCTAAAGCCATAACATCTCTAGATGAAAGAGAAGGGAGAGAGGGAAAAACCTAGGCCATGGAAGGGGATGAGGTGAGGAGCGTAGGAGAAATGGGGAAAGAAGAAATGGAATATGTGACCAAAGGGAGAGTGAGAGGTGGAGGGGAAGGAGGAACTAAAAATGGTGAAGTAGGAAGAGAGGGGAAGTGTTGACTGCAACACTTGAGAGGTTGTGGGAGAAACACTAAGGTCAATGACCTCTGTGGAAGGCACCTTAGAAGGGAAAACTTCTATTGAGGGAACCCTAGAGGAAGAACCCAAACCTATGCAGATAATGGTGATTTTACAAGGATTTGGAGTGGGTTTGGAAGCGAATATCCTTCCTTTTGAAGAGGTGGGATGGCCCATCAATGGTTGTACTTGAACTGCCTCAATATGGAGATGCTCTGACACTTTTGGCATGATTCCCAATGATATCAACCATTGGTACGTCTGGTTAATAATAAGAGTCGCTCATTCTTTTGAGTTGTTGCATTCTTTGAGCGACCAATCAATCCATAACAAGGGTTGATTTTTCACATTGTTTTGATCATAAATGGGGTCCAAGACCTATAAATCATCATGATTACCCTTCGAACATCCGTAAGTCCATACTATTGTACTTTTGGAAGAGTTGACCTTTCAAGTCCCTTTCCCGTATTGTGACTTCATCTCTACAATTAAACCAGATATCTTCCAATTGTGGTATGTGAACACCGACCGACTGTGTCCACCGAGCTTGCCCAATAATCAAAACTAACATGAAGGTGAAAGGTTTTCAAATTCATTTGTTGCATTTTCCTTTGACATTCTTTGATTTGTATGTGGATGCACAAGTATACCTTCCCAAAACTATAGGGAACTGAGCTCTTGTTTTATTCCTGTCATGTTGGATTTTGTGAAAATGTAACAATTGTCGAACTAACTCCATCAAGACCCATTTTTTTATGGGGAACCTTCGTAACCTATAAGGAGCACATGATATTCCTTCTACCCTGAGATACGTGAATGTTGAAAATTTCAAGTAAATGCCTCTCCATTCCCTAGCCACTTGTCAACCACTGTTTGAAATCATTCGGTTGTAGAGTTCTTTGTCAAAGAAATACAAGATAACAATGAAGAAGGCATCATTAACTCTTCCGAAATTCTTTACCCCTTCCTTCGTTATAAGCTGAGGACAAAAGTCAAAAATTTGAGATGAATCCCTTGACCCTACAGGTGAAAAACCTAGGTAGTTCCTCATCCATGTAGCCGTATACACGAGATAGGAGGTCATGAAGAAATTACTAGAAGTTAGGACATCTGATAGTTGGAAATGGATGGCATCGCTAATATGCTCTGCCCATCGGATAAGATCAACATTCTTTCAGATAGTGGAAATGTATAAATACATCCAATCTTGGAATTCCTTAAAAGATGGGAGTCCCGTTGTAGACACCAAATTTTGGTATCACCCCACATTCTCTCTCTCTCTCTCTCTCTTAGCAAACTTATACCATTTCCCGCCAAACCTACATGTTTTTTAATCAATTAATCTCTTAAACCTCATTATGTGCAAATAATACCCAAATATTCCAATTAAATCACATTACCCCACTCAATCAAATCGTGTCCCCACCATCCAAATCATGAACCCCACTCAATCAAATCAAATCTATTATCCCACCCACCAAATCATGTCCCCCCTTACTCACCTGACAAGGGTAAATTTATCAAACTTTGGTTACTCGTTAACCCCATTCTAACCTCACCTCCAAGCTATAAATATGGGTCTTCCCCATTCTTTCAAGGGGAGGAAAAGGAGGAAGAATCATATATGAAATCTCTACTTATTGAAGTTTTTAGGAGAGGAGAAGAAAGTGCTTAATTAAGTTCTACAAGTTTGAGGTCAAGGAAAACCTTTGCCATTATTAGAAGTTAGAGGTGAGGATTGTGGGAGAAATATTTTCCATTGTTCATCATCTTGCCATCTTGATGCCCATTTCATCTCCATATCAGAGCACAAGCTAAGTCCCCTCGTCATTTCAGTTACTTGGCATTTTGTATTTCATTATTTCTACATGATATATCTGTTCATCATTTATTGCTATCTTTCTAGACATGGGGTTGACATCCTCCAAGGGATTTAACATCCTCTTGGAACCAAGATTGTCCAGGAAACCCCCACCTATTGTTATCAAATCACATATGTTTTTGTTTTGCAAATATTATCACAGATCTATCTTCTCTACGCCTGTAGATTCCTCTCCATATCTCGAGGTCCTAAGCCCTCCATAACTCGATGTTGTTGGTGGCTTCCAAAGTATCATCTTTCACTCGTGCAAGAACAAGGTTTCTTGTACAACACTTGTGACTCTACTTAATAATGTGATGATATAATTTACCTCTTGGATAAAATCCAAGAGTGGGATATTCTTTGGAACTCTGGCAGCTGAAAGCTTAGGTTTTAACAGGTAGCTCTTGTTAATATTTTTATTGTAAGTCTCGAATTTGTATCCTAGCGTATAAGAGCACACTCCAGAGAAATTTTAGCATATTCTTCAAAATCAAGAAGCTTCAACAAGTCTTCAAAATAATCACTATCTAATTTGATTATGAAAGTACCGTCATCATATCTAATTTTTTGAGAGTCTCTATCATAGTGCATGGTAGCTATGAGCAAAAACTCTAGACATTACATTGACGGAAGAATAACAATAGCTAAAACAAGCCCACTATCATAGATACCTTGCATTCAGGAATTTATATTTAGAGCTCTAATTCTCTCCCAAAATTTTGGCAAATCAATATTCCCAAGGTCTGTATCTCTAATATTGTTGACATGTGATGTGATACTTTTGAAAGGGGTTACCCCTCGAAACTGAATTTCATTTTCTCCATTCCCTTTGATGACGATCTAGACATTTTTCCTTGGAGAAAACCAGAAACTCCTTTGAAATTGAAAACATAAGTCTACCCCGTAATACACCCCTGCAGCTTACCCTCGCACCTTCGACGTGTAGTTCTTCCTTGAACCTCTAAACTGCAAGGTGTTTGCTAATCTCGACTTCCACCGAAGGAATTTGTTCTCTGCTTTGCACCTTGGATCTCCGAATTGACCTATGATGGGATTAGGGACCTAATTTACAAACTTAAACTTCAAATACAATATTTCAAAGGTCTTTGAATTCTCCTTCGATCTTGAAGAAAACACTATTTTGAAGTGTAAGCTTCAAAAACAACGAAATGCGTGGGGTAAAAATACATAGAAAAATTAGTTCATGACATAAGGATGAAAACCCAAAAAATGACACCAAAAGGAAAATACAAAGATCACCCATGAGGTTAGATGAAGAATTGATAATAAAAACCCCAAAAATGAATCCATAAAACCTTGCAAAATATTAAAATGAATTTTTTTACCTAAATACCAGGTGGGTTTAGGAGAAAATAATGAAAAATACCCAAAATCCACATAAGGCGTACAATTGAGGGTCGGTGAGGCGTCAACAGTCAACGTATAAAATTTCAGGTGAAAAAGACAAGTAAAAAATTTCCCTTAAATAGAAAAGGAAAAATTAATTAGCGCGGGGTTGACACTTGCATGGGTAAATGGCATTATATGCTAACTTACACCGGGTTTCGTGGTCGGAAGTTAAACGGTTTGCATGCAAAACTGCACTTAGGGTTCTAAAACCCAAAATGCCATTGAATCGGTTGGGGTTAAAAGTCGAAGTCCGAACATAGTTTACATGCAAACTACACTAAGGGTTTTGATTCCCTTTTTGCACTTGGGGAATAAGACTTTGAAACTTAACATGCAATTTGCATATAAATTGTAGTTCTAGTTTTGAATTATGACTAGCAAAAATATCTTATATATGATAGGTTCAGTTTCGGAAGTCACCAAATTTTTTTCATGCAAAACTGAATTATGTATTCCAAAATCTGAAATCCAAATCTCAAGATTTTAGGTAGTTTAAACATTTTCTTGAAAAACAATATCGTACAAGGCAAAAATTTTACAAGAAATTTTTCGAGAAATATCTGGGAAAGTTAACATTTTTGGTGACCTTCTGAGGATTGTTTCTTGCAAAGCATTAGTCTAGTAGCCATATGAAATCCATTGGGAACATGAGTCCTTTAACCTCAATAATATATAGAACTAGAAAATAACCAAAAAATAAACAAGATGAAATAAAGCAAGATAAAAACAAAACAAGAAAGATAATGTGCAGGGCACTTGGACGAAGGGAAACTAGACTAATACTGTACACGGTCAAACTTCCTCAATAGAAAGCTTTGAGGTGTATCCCATTAACTAGTTTAGGAAATGTTTCTCCATCGAGCTTA
This sequence comes from Taxus wallichiana var. yunnanensis, assembly GCA_018340775.1. Taxonomy (NCBI): domain Eukaryota; kingdom Viridiplantae; phylum Streptophyta; class Pinopsida; order Cupressales; family Taxaceae; genus Taxus; species Taxus wallichiana. Next base: position 252,830,359 of record CM031235.1, on the reverse strand, counting down.
GATAGTAAAAATGAATTTTCCTCTTTGCAACTTGTGATTATGTATGGCCTGGTCCAAAGGGCATCAAACTTCACGTGCATTCCCGACTTGGTCCTGTTTGCATCCCACTTAAGGACCAGATATCCTTCCCGAAAATACCTACGAGTTAATTTCTTGTTGAAAGTTTTCTTGGTTTGAGCTTGGTGTAACTCCAGAGTCTTCATATCCTTGTTTCACACCTCTTCTAATTTCATTAACTCAGCGAACCATATTGTCATAGGATCACTTTCCATTACTTCCAACTAATGTGCTAGCTCCAAAGATGGAAATTCCAAAGACAGAGGAATATTTTCTTCCCTACCATACACTAGCATAAGGGAGAATTCCCAATGACACTTTTCGAGTTATCCTGTCTACCCATAAATCGAGTCTTTAGTTTTGTGTTCCAAGTTCATCGGTCTCTCACCATTGTCCTTTTAATAATCCGTATCAAATTCTTATTACTTTGGACTCATCCAAACCATTACCTTGTGGATAATAGTTCTTTAGGTTTTTAAATAAACTCCATTTTTCACAGCCTACTCACCGAGCTTCATGCCTACAAATACCTTGGCATTGTCAGAAAATAATGCAAGGAACACCAAATCTTGTCATAACACCTTCAAGGAATTCCAAAATGGATTTCTCATTGCCTTATTTTAATTCCACATCCTCTATCCATCGGGTGAAATAATAATCATCCCGATTAGCACCCCACCTATGACCATCACTTGATGGAGGATTTATCATACCAATAAAATCTAGGCCCCATTATATGAAAGGTTGATTTGTTTGGATTGGATGGAGAGGAGGGAAGCAAACCTTTGCTTTCATGTGAAAAAGGCACATTCTTTACATTTCCTTACCCATATATGGGCATCTTTGAATAGGTCCAACCAATAATAACTATCCCTCATGATCTTCCTAGTAGTTTTTCTTGCCCGAGAGTAATGACCTCTTGACAACCCATTATGGAATTCCTCCAATATCCTATCAACTTTCTCTTGGGCCTATGCACCTAAGAAGAACTCCATTTAAATCCCTTCAAGAAAAAAATTCTTCATATTGAACATCCGATTAGTAGCGGTTTGAATTTATTCTTGATAGTGATTGTGTAATACATTATCACAACCTTCTGCTTTCTTCCGGATCAACAACGAGGTGTTGACATAGACCTTTTCCTCTTACTAGTTTGGTCTCTTTTATATAGACATCATACTCCATGACCTTTGTAATCCATCCAGATCATTTTTCATTCATGTCTTTATTCAACAAGAAATCCTTAACCCTCGGATGTGATACCATTAATCGATCCTATTGTTTAGCAACATATGTTTGAACTTCTTCGATTCCCGAATGACGGTGTAAACTTGTTTCTCAACAAAAGAATATTTGATTTCGTAGTCTTTGAGAGATTAGTTGAAGATGGAAATTGGTTGTTCCATTAGGTCATTATTCTCCCGAGTAAGGATTCTGAGACACTTTTCGACCCCCGCAAAAGTGTTGAGGATGAAATATTTTTCATAATTAGAATTTTCCAATGTGGGAACTCCGAGAAATGGTCATTTTAATAGATTCAACACTACTTTTAGCCTCTTTAGTCCAAATGAAAGGGTATGTTCTTTTTTAGGATGGCTATGAGTGGTTTAGCCAAGGTGGAAAATTGAGGTATAAACCTCCTTATGAAGTTAATAGTTCCCAAGAAGCTATAAAGACCATTTTTATGACTTGGAAGAAAAAGGGCCAAGATAACACAAATTCTCTTAGGATTGATTGAAAGTCCATCTGCCGAAATGATATGTCCTAACAATTTCCCTTCATTGACTACAAAAATTCATTTCTTTAGGTTCAAAAGAAACCATGAATTCCCTGCACCTATCAAAAAATTTTCTAAGATGGTCCATGTGATCTTGAGCACACTTGGAATACATTGTTATATTATCTAGATAAATGAGGATCATGTCATTTATAAGTCATTTAAAGGCCATGTCCATAACGCATTGGAAGGTGACACCGACGTTGGATAAGATGAACGCGACATATTATCAGAGGCATATGTACCCCACTTGGTAGTAAAATCCATTTTGAACTGATCATAATTTTTGAACAATATTTGATTGTAGCCCTAATATCCATTGAGTAGTGAAAGCCTTTATGCACCTACCACTGTTTCAAGAATATGCTCCATAGATGGAAGAGGGTAATGATATTTTGAGGAAGCCCAATTAAGATCTCTAAATTCCACACATAGTCTAATTTCCCCATTCTTTTTCCTAATTAGAACCAAATTGGCTATTTAGGAGGAGTTCTTAATTAGGAAAATGATACTAGCTTCAATGACCTTTAAAATATCTTTCTTCATAAGTGGTTCAATTTTAGGATTGACTGGTCTCTGTTTTTTCCTAGATTGGCCTAGCATTTGGGTCAAGTTCAATAGTGTGTTGTGATAAATATGGATCAAAACCCTCGAGGTCTTCTTAAATCCAAGAAAAAACATCATATACTCTTGGGAAATACCAATAAAAGTCTGTCTTTCATTTGGCATACATACCCCCGCCAATTTTCAAAGATCTATCCTTTGTAACTTGAACTTGTTCAAAATCATCCTCTTTTATGACCATGTTGGTTTTTTTCCTTTAAGATGGTCATCTGAATTTAAGATTGATTTGAGAGTGACAAGCCTTTTGAAAATTTGTTTCCCTTAAATTGTATGATTTGATTGGTGTAGGATTCTTACAATTTGGAATGGTTTTTTCATGATAATTTAGCCTCCTCTTATAAGAAAAGGATGATCTGCTGATCACTATCGAAAAATTTCCAATTACTTGCATTGTATGGTACAACTGGTCTTACAACCAACTTCACAACCTCTTGCTCTTCCTTCATGACATCATTAGAATATCATACCGAGATCCCACCATTCTAAGCATATCGCATCTTGATTTTGATTCCTAGGAATTACATGAATGCCGAAGGCTTCAAAATATTCAATCAAATCCCAAAAATAATTTTTTATGATCTTAACACATTGTTATTTTCTGCACCCTAAGCCCTAACTTAATACACAACAAGCTCGCTATCCCCAAAAATAGTTAATGCTTTGATTCCCATTTTCTGAGATAGCTAGATCCCTTGTACCAATGCTTCATATTCGGCTATGTTGTTAGTGCAACTGAAATAAAGTTGTAAAGATAATAAATATTTATTACCTTGTGGGGAAATCAACATAACACTGACACCGGATCCATTTTTGCTTCTTGACCCATCGAAAAAGAGTTTCCACAATCCTTCAAGATCATCTTGGGATTTGAAAAGATTGGGTATCATAGTTCCTTCCTCATGGATACAATAAGTTCCCAATCTTGTCTGTTCTAATTCTTGGGCATATGGATCAAATTGAAGTCTCGTTCCCCAATCATCAAGTAAAATATAAGGAATTTCTACAACAGGAGTTGTAGATTCATGATCCTCAATCTCTTCCTCTTGATCATGTATGGTGTAATTCCCATTGATAGCACTAGGAGTATAAGGTTCAACATAGTTCTTGCAGATTGGATCTACCCTTATAGTCACTTTAGTCCTGTACTTGGTTCGAGGATTATGTGTGACCAAGAAGCGTAAAAATACCTAGCCCATCTTAGCGGTGAAGTCCCTAGAGAGACATACAACAAAGATAAGCTTGGGCATGCGTGGATGGTAATATTTATATCCTTAGTTATCCCAATAGTTTAAACCACCATATCAACTAGTTGAATAACTCCCCTTGTTACTGACATATATTGAATACCCAACACATTCACAATCTGTTTTGGCATCATGGAGCTGTTGGCACCATAGTCGATCATACAATTATGCACCAAATGCTTGCTAATGATTAGGGAGATGTAGAAGGGTGGAGGCTTACTAGGCTTAGAAACATTTCTTCCTTCAGGTTGGCACAAAATGGTAGAGGTAGATGATCTGCCACTTAGCTGCTTCGCTTGGTGTACCAAAACTTTTCAACGCTTCTTATAAAAAATTCATCTGCAGATCAAAAGAAATTGCTTCCCACATAGTGAAGTTAAGGTTTGTCTTCTTCATCTACTCAAAAATGTTGAAGGGGATGCTCCTACCCTTAGGCACATTTCTTAGTGTCACCACATCCTCTTTTGGAAGGTGAACGTTTGACATTGTAACACTGGATTGATTTTATTTCCTCACAACTTGACTAACCTATGCCCTTGATGATTTCCCTTACGTGTCTTTACTTAAAACTTCATGTGAATGAGGTTGGGATGTAAATACTTGATCAAATTTTGGTGGTTGTCATTCAATTTCCCTCTTCTTTGATCAAGTATTAGAATCTACCGTGGTAGGCTCCACATTGAATCCAAAAATCCTTTTCTTTCCAATTCAACAAGGTTGCTTCTCATGAATTTTGAGGTTGATTAACATCTTCTTGTGAAGGATTCTCTACTGGTTTCTCTATGGGTGTGGATATGCTCTAAACCAAGAGAGAAATCCTTCACAAGAAGATGTTACTATCGGTGTGGATATGCTCTAAACCATAAGTGCTTGACTAAGCACTCCATTGGGGCACAAATTTTGATTGTGTGGTGAGAGCATGGGTAACACCATTCATATCCTAAACCAAGTTTTTGTCTTTGGAACAAGGGCTCTAGAAGAACTAGTAGCAAGGGGGTTCTTAGTATTCAAAGGCTTGACATTAGTAACTTGATTTTGAATTTGGGAATTATTTTGGAAGGGCTACTTGTTAGGTTGATATTACTTGGTTTTGGGGTTGGTAGAGACGATTATATTTGGACAGGTTGTATTTTTAGGAATAACAACTCATTTCCAAAATTCTGAAGTAGTGATTTAACCTCATAGAGGTCATTTAAAGGAGGTGGCATAGGATGATGTAGATGGTTAGACACTTGAGGGAGAGGGGTAATGGTTGGTTGATTAATGGAAAATTTCAGATACAAAGGAATTGGTGGCCTCGAGCTATTTTCCCACTTGGATTAAGTAGTTATCATCTCATATGACAATATCATAGGCATCTCGATAGCATTTTTCCACCCATTGATTGGATCATAACCGCAACGTCATTGTTCAAAGCTCTCAAGTAGTACAAAAATGTGTTGTTTGGGGAAGACTTGATTAGCGGTGGAGTCCTATTCCATATCTTTTGGAATCAGAAGTTGAAATCCCCCATGAACTCATGAGGAACTCTCTTTGTAGTAGTTAACTAATCCATGAGTGACAGATGGTCATTCTTGTCTTCAAAATTATTACAAAGCTTTTCTCCTAAATCATCCTAATTGTCTATAATGACGAGTGGTAAACCGCAGAACCATTAAAGTGATTTCCCTTAAGAGAAGTAGTAAGAAGTATGACCACTAAATTATCTTCCGTAATGTTGTGAAATGAAAAATGATAGCCACACATCTTGAATGTGCTCTATGGGAGTGATACTGTTATCACTTGTGTAAAAATGTAGAATTTTGAGAGCTGCCATAGGTATAGCAGAATGTTGAGCGAGTGTTAGAGGGATGCTACCATTGAAATTAGAAAAAACATGGTTCTTTACCGCCATTATAACGAGTGGTTGATTTATCCTTGTAAGGGGAATTTTTTTTATATGGAGATGTTGAATGTGCTCTACAAGACGATGATGAAGTTCTATACTTTCTTCTTCTTGGAGGAGAAAAAGATAGTTCGATATTACACCAGCTTCCTTTCTTTGAAGAATCTCTTGTTTGAATTCTTCACATAAGTACATGCTTCCGATCCTAAAACCTAGAGATATAGAATCACCATGTACCTTTGATTAATGCAAATGTTAAGAGAAGTATCAATTCTTAGGTTATGTCCCACCGGGCATGCAAAAAACTGTTGTCACTTGCATTGAACACCCACAAAATCACCAAATGATCTAGTGCAACATGGGAACATCCCTAAGGTGTGGGACCTTGGCTCCCTAGGATGAACCTCTGAAGAAGGCCAAATTCCTTCTAAACTTAGTGTATCTAATACAAGATTCGATTACGAAAGTTACGGTGATATGAAACAAACTAAATTATCCAATTTTTGGAGAAAAGGGTAGAAGAATAACTGAAAATATACTAAAATAAGGTGATGCACCAATAGTTTGATGAACAAGTAGATCCACTTAACAAGAAAAGAGTACTTCTACAGAATAATATATCACATGCACAACAACTTATTCTCTCCTCCAAAGAGAAAATATTTATGAATATAAAACTTAGAGATAACAAAAGGAATTTTATTTATTCCACACTGACTGAAATAAATAAGTTCACAAGTTCATAACAATGAAGAAGGCATCATTAACTCTTTTGAAATGATTTACCCCTTCGTTCATTGTAAGATAAGGATAAAATTTATAAATTTGAGATGAATTCCTTGACCCTATAAGTGAAAAACCAGGGTAGTTCCTCATCCTTGTAGCCACATACATGAGATAGGAGGTCATGACGAAATTACAGTTGAAGTTAGTTGGAAATGAATGGCATCGCTGATACACTCTACCCATCGGATAAGATCAACATTCCTTTGGATAGTGATAATGTATAAATACATCCACTCTTGGAATTCCTTATAAGATGGGATTCCCGTGACTCCACTCAATAATTTGATGATATCATTTAGCTCTTGGATAAAATACAAGCGTGGGATAGTATTTGGAAATCTGGATGCTGAAGGCCTAGGTTTCAATAGTTAGCTCTTGTTAATAATTTTAGTTCAAGTCTCAGAATTTGTATCCAAGTGCATAAGAGTGGACTCTAGAGAAATTTTAGAATATTCTTCGACATCAGGAAGCTTCAAAAAGTATTTAAAATACTCATGATCCAATTTGATTACGACTGTCTCGTCATCATCTCTAACTGTTCGGGAGTCTCTATCATAATGCATGATAGCTACGAGCAAAAAATCTAGAAATTTCATTGATTCTTAGGAAAATAAATAGCTAAAGTAAGCCCGCTATCAAAGATACCTATTACCTTACATCCAGGCCTTTTTTTTGGAGCTCTAACTCTCTCCCAAAATTATGGCAAAACAATATGCCCAAGGTCCGTATCTCCAATATTTTCAACATCCGATGTGATACTAGGAATGGGGAGCTACCCCTTGGAAACTATATTTCATCTTCTCCTTTCCCTTTGATGATGATCCAGACATTTTCCCTTAGAGGAAAACCTAAGAAATTCATCTAAAATTGAAAAAGGAAGTCTACCCTTGCAATGCACCCTGCAGTTCCATCCTACACCTCTGACGTGCAGTTCTGTCCTTAACCTCCTAATTGCGAGGTGTATGCTAATCTATGAATTTCGACGGCGGAAGTTGGTCTCTTATTTGCAGCCCTAGATCTCTGACTTGACCTGTGACGGACAAGGGACCTACTTTTCAGCCTTAAAATTCCGATATGGTATTTTAGTGTCGACTTCTCCTTTGATCCTCAAGAAAATAATGTTTTGAAGTGGAAGTGTTATCACATGGATCACACACCCATGGAATCGTTAGCTGATCCAATGAAACATGGGAACATCCCCAAGGAATGAGACCTTGGATCCTTAGCATGAACCTCCGGAGAAGGTTGAATTCCTTCTAAACTAAATACATCTAATGTAAGATTAGACTACAAAAGATATAATACTATAAATTAAACTAAACTATCCAATTTTCCAAAGAAAAGGGAGGAAGGATAACTGAAAATGTACTAAAAAGGTGATGCACCAAAAGTTTGATGAACAAATAGATTCACTCCACATGCACAAAGTACTTCCATAGAATAATATATAACATGCACAACTTCTTATTCTCTTTTCCAGTCAAATCCTTATGAATATAACACTTAAAGATAACAGAAGGGATTTTATATTTTCCACAACTGAGATAAATAAGTTTATAAACCACAACTTGTAATTTAACTAGAGAAATATAGTTAACATGAAGGAAAGATAAATCATCACATACAAGGAATTAAAATCATTCACAAGTATTGAATGAGTTATTAAAATGCACAACACATCAAATAGTCAAAGGTAAAATATTGTTTCTATATATTACTGAGGCTAAAGCATGTATATGAGAACTCCCAAAATGACAAAGTCTCCTTACAATAAGATCTAAAAGTCCCCGATTACAAAATACATTATTCTATTTATATATTGGGATGGTTGATAAATTATAACTACTCCTCTTAATCATTACATGCTAAAAATAAAGTGTAGTTACATCAAGAAACCATATCCCATAAAATAACAAAGTAGTTGTGTAGGTTTGACTGAGTTAAACCTACAACTTAAAATGGTGTTGCAGCTTGAGATTGTGCAAAAATGGCAGCCAAGTTTAGTTAGGGTTGGCACCACCCTTTCCTTGATTTGATTCTCCTCCTCCTCATGCACTAGATACCTTGTGCCTGTAATCAAGAAATCGTTTGATGATTTCTTGAACTTATTTGTCATCTAGTCCGCACGTGTAGCAATTTAGGACCTCGGCCGATTCAGATTGCTTTGACTAGTTTTCCTGGTAACCTTTTGTCCGATTTATAACTTTCTTGAGATGACCCAATAAATTTTGGTGTGAAACCAACTCATGGATAGAATCGAGACTAAAGGACTTGGTTACCTCATTATATTCATTTGCTAGGCTCTTGAACTAGGCAAAAATCATTCAAATAGAAGTTCATCGATATTCTCATCAAGAAACATGTAGTGGATGTTATCAAATTCATTCATAATGTCATTGAGGCCATAAAATTACTCCATTTTCTTCTCATTTAACTTATATATTTCCTCCCGCAACATTCGGACCTGAAACTCCATGTCTTCACTATACTCAAATAGTTTTGAGGAATCATCAATAATCCCTTCTTTCAGAAGTAGATCAAACCTGATGTACCATACCTCTTTCTAGAATTCAAGCATGACCTCCAAATTATCACATTGTTCTATAATAATTCCATCCATTTAGTGACATGTATTTTTCTCGAATCTAGATCATTATGAAGATCGACAACATCCTTAATCACTGTCATCCTTCTTGGATTAGGCTTTTGATCCAAGCTCTAAATAATCGACTCCAATCGCCCGACCTTGTTGGCCAATTTTCTCAACCATAGAGAAAGATGTGTCATCAAGACTTGTAGGTATGGCAATGGTAGTTATGTGAATGTGCTATGTGATTTTATTTAGAATGGTGGTCAACTCGCTCAACCTTTCCTTTGAGTTTATTCTTAGTCACCTTGTCCTTGTCAAAATTATCCAGAAGATTACAAAGAGAAACCTGACATCCTATTTGTATCCTTCATGAGTATCCTTCCCAAGAGAGAATATTGAGATTTGGTAATCTGCTATGTGATAGTTTCCCTGGTCTTATCAAGAACCAAAGTTGTTATCTCAACGAATCTCTCCTTAGTTTGATTGATCAAGAGGTTATAAATGACCCTTAGTCACTTTTCTTGTCTATAGGGAGTTAGATATAGGATGCTGAGGTCAAAAAAATCCCCAATGGGAACCTTCTTCTTCTTGCTTTGGGGTCTACCTATTCAACCATGCAAGGATAGAAGAAGGTAACTATTCAATTGATGACATAGGCACATTCATCATAGTAGTAAGTTGGGTAGGTATTACTAGGGCACTTTTTGTAGGACCTTGAATGGAAATGGTGTGGTGGAAAGTGAAGGTGGAGTGGAAAGGATGGCCACATGAATTGATGAGATAGGAAGAGTGAGGGGAATAGAAATGGGAAGAGGAGTCCCAAAAGGAGATTCTATATCTAGAACATATCTCGATGAAAGAGTAGGAAGAGAGGAGAAAAGTGGGGCCATGGAAGGGGATGAAGTGAGGGGCATAAAAGAAATGGGGAAAAATAAATGGAAGGTGTGGTAAAAGGGAGAGTGAGAGGTGGAGGGAAGGAGGAACTGAGAATGGTGAAGAGGGAAGAGGTGGAGAAGATGGTGACTGTAACATTTGAGTTATATGAGTTGGTGAGGTAGTGATATAAACAATCTCCATAGATGACACCTCCGGAGGGGAAAATTATGTTTAGGGAACCCTAGAAGAAGATCCTGAACACCTACGGATAAAGGTAATTATACTAGGCTTTGGAGAAGGTTTAGGAGTAGAACTTCTTCCTTTTGAAGAGGTGGGATGGCCCATTAGTGGTTACACTTGAATTATCTCAATAGGAAGCTAATATGATGCTTTTGGTGTGAATCCAAAGGATATCAACCATTAGTAATTCTGATTGAGAATAGGTGCCGCTCTTTCTCTTGAATAGCTATATTCCTTAAGCGACCAATCAATCCACAAGGGTTGATTTATTAGATTTTTCGATCATCAATGGGATCCAAAATGTGCCCATCATCATGAAGATCCTCTAGAACATCTCCAATTCCATATTGAGTTACTTCTTGGAGATTTAATCTCTTGAAATAATTTTCCTGTAACGTGATTTCATCCCCGCAATCGAACCATATCTTCTAATTGCGGTATATTAGCCGACTAGATCGTATCATTCATGTTTTTCCTAATAATAAAAAATGACATGCGGGTGAAAATTACTCAAGGTCATTTGCTGCATTTCACCTTAAACATTCTTTCCTTATATGTGGAAGCACAAATATACCTTTCCAAAACTATAGGAAATTGAGCTCCTATCTTGTGTCTATCATGTTAGATATTATGAAAATGTAACAATTTCTGAACTAACTCCATAAAGACCCATTTGTCTACGGGCACCTTTATAACTTGTTGGGAGCACCTGTGAATTCCACCACTCTAAGATATGTGAATGTCGAAACTATAAATAAATACCTCTCCATTCCTTAACCACTTTCCAGCACTATCTCAAATCGATTGATCGTATAGCTCCTTTTCAATGAAATACAAGACAACAATGAAAAATGCATCATGGATCCTTCTCGAAATGCTTCACCACTTCCTTCATTGTAAGCTGAGGGTAGAAATTTCAAATTTGAGCCAAATTTCTTGACCTTATAGGTGACAAGCTTGAGTAATTCCTCATCCCTACAGTAACACATACAAGATAGGAGGTCATAAAGAAATTTCCAGAGTATAGGAAATTTGATAATTGGAAATTGATGGTGTCACTGATATGTTCTTCCCATCGGATAAGATCTACATTCTTTCGGATAGTGGAAATGTATAAATACATCCACTCTTGGAAATCCTTAGAAGAAGGAAGCCCTGTAACTCTTCTTAGCAAGGTGATGATGTCATTCACTTCTTGGATAAAATATGATCGTGGGATAGTCTTAGGGACCCTAGCCAACAAAGATAACCATCTAACTAGACCACTTCCACTCATCTTCATGACCCAAGTAATATATAAAAATGAATCTTAGGATGTCTAATTTCATTAAAATTTACCAGCAAGATCCAACTCAAGACTTAACACATCAAGAAACACCACTTTGCAAGACTTTCCTGGCTGGTTTTAGCATCTCTGAATTTGGTCTTCAAGAATTGAGCTGATATATACCTCAAATATCTTCATGATGAGGCAATTAAAATATCAATGGAAATATAATGAAGTATAATATCTTAATAACTTATCATACTGCTCCAGCTTCATGGCATAAGGCTTTCAAAAGCTTGAATCTCAACAACTGGTCTGGCTGGTCTTGAAGACACACAAACTAGTATTCCATACAATGTGGTTAAAAATATTCAAAGAACTTTTAAAATCTCCATATCACCTTTAAACTCAAATTATTATGTATAAAAATTATTAATCATTCATACCTACAAAGTCAAATGTAGAAAGTCTCACCTTCATCCTCATTCAGACAAGCTTCTCAATAAGCCTAATGTGGAAGATTTGGCTCATTTATCTTCAAGCAATAAGACACCTTTTCTATTTGAAAAAAACATCCTAACACATCACATGGGACATAACCAAGATTACCAAAGTGATAAATGACATTTATTTAATGTAATTTGACATGGTTACCTTCATTATTCTTCACTAGCTTATCAAGTCAAGCTCCTTTTGCCAGTAAGCTCAAATATGCAGCATTACTCAAATTTTATCTAAATGAGTAACCAAATTTAATTTCTAAAATTAATTAAAACAACCCCAAAATCATCCACCTCAAATTTGAATAGTTGTTCCTTTGCCAGCTTTCTCATGTACACTCGAAATATTTACAAAACACCTATTTTCCAAAGTCATGCCCACCCAATATCATCAATCAAACCATCATGGAAATGTTCCTGAAGAGTATTCTACATTTTCAAACACGTTTCCAAGAAAAAAAATTGAGTTAAGACACCTACTCAACTCAATTTTCTAAAACTGGTCCAAACTGGGGTTTGAGGGTTACAAACATGCTCACAAAAATGGATGGAACTTATAAAATACTCAACCAATCACCAAAATAATTTTTACACCATAATTTATTACAATTTAATCCATTTTTTGTCTCTTATTATTTATCTGAAGGATGCTCCACAATTTTTCTTGATTGCTAAGAAGTTTGGTGCTCAATTTGCATACTTTGAAAAACTCGGTTTTGAAAAAACTTGCACAACTTGCAAAATATCCATACTCAACTTATAATTTTTTTCTCAAACCTCAAATAAACATACCTATAACATCTCCAAGTGATATTTTTCTTTGGTTCATCCTGCATATTTCCATCCTATCTCATCTAGGTGCCCTTTGGTATCTCGATTCTCAAAGACTAGAGCTATGTTGACGTGTAAAAGTGACTCAAACAATAAAATAACTACTTGAGAAGTATTGTACACACAATATATCACTATTTAATTCTCATTCCATGATTTTTTTACATCACTAAACCTTGGGTAAACATTTCACACCTTGCTTACTTTTGTATTGGCTTAAGAGACCTCTATAATGACTTGTTTTAGTATCATGCACCCGGTTTCCTTGTATATATTTCTACACCTCTTGTTCCACCTCATAGTGCTCCAATATTTCTTTCACTACTTTGGTTTGAGTTAATTCTCACATTTTCTTGATTTACACCATATATTTACATTAGGCCAAGGCCTAGAATGACTTGACTTGACCCATACATTTCATGACTGACCATGTTGACATGTTATAGAATCATTGACACATCTCACTCACCTCATAGACCTTGTTTGACCTTCATACCACCTTTTTAGACCCCTAGATCACCTAGCCAACATACCTAGATAACCTAGCCAACATACCTAAATAACCTAGCCAACATACCTAGATCACTTATCCGACATACTTAGATCACCTAGACCATTGTGACATCAATGACAAAAAAGTGACACACACTTCCAACATCATCATCTCTCACTATCTCGGGAGTCCTTATCATAGTGTGTGGAAGCAATGAGAACATACTCTAGGCATTCCATTGATGGGGGAAAGTAGCAGACCAAAGCAAGTCCACTGTCACAAAGATACCTTGCATCCACACCCTCTTGTTTGGATCTCCAACCCTCTCCAAAATTTAGTAGGTCAATATGCCCAAGGTGTTTATCCCCAATATTGTCAACATCCGACGTGATTCTTAAAGGAGGAGCTACCCTTGAAAACCGTAATTCATCTTTTGTGTCCCCTTTGAAGACGATCCAAACATATTTCCTTGGAGAAAATTCTGAAAACTCCTCTCAAATGAAAATCATAAGTTGAGAGTGTAATTTCACCCTCACAATGTAGCCCTACACTTTTGATGTGTAGTTCCAAAGTGCAATTCTACTTTGGAGTTCTCTCGAAAAGGGTTAGAACTCGCTTTGCAGCCTTGCACTTCCGCTATTGACTTCGATGCCGCACTTCGCCACGAACCTCCAAATGAAAGGTGAAACCGTATTCTAACCTTAATCCCAAAATGTAAGGTGTTTGTTAGTCTTTACCTTCCGACGGTGGAAGTCAAACTCGCTCGCATGCTTGAATCTCTCAAATTATCTTCCAATGGTGACTTCTCCTTCTTTCCTTAAGAAATCATTATTTTGAAGTCTAAGCTTCAAAAATAGCCAAAAACATGAAGGAAGTAAGAACATAGGAATATCAGGTCCAAAATATAAGAATGAAAACCCTAGAAATGACACGAGAAGGAAAAAATGAAGGGTACCCATGAAGCCGATGAAAATTGACAAGGAAAACCCTAAAAATGAAACCAAAAGAACTTGTAAAAGATAACTTGCAAGAAGGAACACATCAAATAGTTGAAGGAAAAATATTGTTTCGTATATTACCGAGGATAAATCTTGTATATGAGTACTCTCAAAATGAAAAAGTCTCCTTCCAATAAGATCTAAAAGTACCTAATTACATAATGCATTCTTCTATTTATAGATTGGGATGGTTGATAAATTATAGCTACTCCTCTTAATCATTACATGCTAAAAATAGAGTGTAGCTACATCAAGAAACCGTCTCCCACAAAAATAGTGAAGTATTTGTGTAGTTTTGATTGAGTCAAAACTGCAACTTGAAGCGGTGTTGCATGACTTGGTGATGCGTAAAATGGTAGCCAAGTTCAGCTAGGGTTGGCACCACCCTTTCCTTGATCTAATTCTTCTCCTCCTTCTTCACTAGCTACTTTGTTCCTATAGTCAAGAAATCGTTTGATGATATCTTGAACTTCTTTGTCACCGGTCCACACGTGTAGTGATTCGTGACCTTGGCCGATTCAATTTATTTGACTAGTTTTCTTGGTAACCTTTTGGTCTGATTTATAACTTTCTTGAGTTGACCCAATAAATTTTGGTATGACACCAACTTTTGGATAGAATTGAGACCAAAGGACTTGGTTACCTCATTATCTTCATTTACCAGGCTCTTGAATTGGGCAACAATTTGTTCAACTGGAAGTGCATCGATATTCTCATCAAGAAACCTAGCAGTGGATGTTATAAAATTCATCCGTAATATCATTGAGGCCATCAACTATCTCCATTATCTTCTTATTTAGCTTTGATACAAATGGTGCCAATGATAGCAATGATAAGCAAAGGAACACATGGATTTTCAATAGTAGATGGTGATATGTCCTCATCATCAGAAATGATATAGCATGTGGCTGATTTTTGAGAGATTGAATGAGGTGTGTAAATGCCACCAAAGAATTATAAATTTCAATATGAATAGAATGAAGGGTGACCTCTAATGTATGAAAAAAATCAGGCACATCGCACAATAGGTCATAGAGAGATATTTTGGTCAATGTATTCTTAAGTTGTTTAATGATATTATAACCCTTATAAGTAGGAAGAGGATCTGTAGAAAACATAGGCGACGGGATAGAAACCGTGGAGCTGTAGGAGGATGAGTGTGGTGAGTGGTTACTACATTGATAGTAGGATCAACCATAGGTGTAATAAAGCAAGAAGGATGCTTTGAGTACGAACTTGCATGAAATCAACAACAATAGTAACCATACCAAAAACCTTAGTGGGAGCAAAAGAAGGATAAGAAGATTGATCCATGACTCGATAAGATGAAGACATACTCAGAAGGAAGGGTTTGAATGGTCGGTTTCACCAAATGATTATGAAATTATTGAAATAAATAAATAAATGTTGAATCTAAATTATCTAACAATACATATATAAAAAATTAAAGTACAAAATTGTCCCAAGCAAAGAAGCAATTAAATTTGAAACCTAGTTGCAAATGAAAAGATAAAAATACTTAGTTGATTTGTTGTGATGTCGTAGGTGTGCATAACTAGAAAACTCTTGGAATGGAGGAGCATTATGTCGTAATCGGACTCGAAAATTGTTGGAGCATCATAAATTCCAGGGACCAGAGTGCCTATACAGATCGGGAGCGTCGTGGACCTATTCGAGGTGCCCGTGATTTCTCAAAATATGTGGAACTACATTTTATAGGTCACAAGATGTTTACCTATTGTATCCTTTGATCACTTTCATGTCGCTGGACTTTGCTTGTTATTTACCCGAAACTTGCAATAAGAAGAAATACCTGCAAAAACCCCAAAATAGATAAAATCCCAAAACGAAAGATGCAAAATGGGAGGTTGGACTATCATCGAATCTCAAGAAAGTGATCTTATGATTGAGTGCATCACTACATTATAGACTCCATGTAGTCATATATGTGTGTGTGAAGGAATCGTGCCCTAGGTGGCTCTTGTGCGCATCACACTTAATAGTGAGCAATAGTTAGATGTCAAAAATTTAGATAGATGTGTGCATGGAAAAATGAAATCCGCTCATATGAAATGTATGCGTAAAAATATAGTCCCTTGCCCTTGTATGAATGCTAGATAGATGCTTGAATGCTCTTGTGATAGCCTTTGAATGCAACCTTAGGTGGTGATAGTAGATGCTTATTGCTTGGTCCTTTATTATGATCACATAACTTTGTATTTATATGATTTCCTTGGTAGAATTTCATAATTAATCACTAAAAGGTTGACTAATAAGAAAATAAGATGACAAAATGGATAGAAAGGATGCAAAAGATGTGAGAAAAGTATAAAGAGGTTAGGGGTATCCGTAGGGACGGGGCTCTGAAAGATGGCGTCCCTAGATGGGAATTGGTGTCTAGAGTGAGAAATGCCGAAGTATGAAAAGGAAGATCAACAAGGAGTGTAAGACTAAAAGACAAAACAAAGAGTAAGAAAAGGTGGAAAAAAATGGTGACCGATTAGTATTTTTTTCGCTTAGGAATCATATGAATAGTAGTATGTGATTAGGACTAGATAGATACCCAAAGTGCGTGATTTAGTGTTTACACCAATCATGGTTGTCTAATTTTCTTATACTTTGTTTGTCACTGTTTATGGGCTATGCCCTATGTTTACTTGTTACCTTATTTGCACAAGCCTTGACAGCTCCGATTGTCTTGCGACATCCTAAGTGGCATCCCATATATGCAACCAACTACTTGTTGTGTCTTTTTTTCTATTTTCCTATATGATTTTACTAGTTTCCATTTCAGTGTGCATTGCTTGTTTGTCACTAAAACTTGTATGCTAGCATTTTCCCATTATTTTTCTTGTGCCATGGTAACTACCATGTGTAATCCCTATTCCCCATAGTAGGATTCCTATATCGATATGCACATCAATTTCAACCTTCCTTGTTTGGGCTCCATTCACTTTGTTTCATCTCGCACACCCCAAATGAGTGGGGGAAAACATCGAGTAAAACTTTTTACCCTCCCAAAATCACATAAAGTAATTACAAAAACACGAAAATAGGAACAAAATAAACATCGCCATAAAATGGGGACATAAACAAACTTGGCCAAAATTCACATCCTAGACATAAGTCATATAATAGATAGGAATGTCGGCTTACCTATTCTAGAGGAAAAATAGTCACATAGTAGTTTCAACAATTACACAATCACAATTTTCTTCAGTTTTAGTAGTTATACAACTAATTTTAGATTATAACCAAATACCAAAAGGAAATAAATACTAACTCGAAACCAAAGCATGAACTAAATAAGGGAATGACACCTAGGGCATATGTAAGAAAAAAATATGCCTAGAGCCTTTTTGTCACCCAAGGCAAGTTAAAAATTAGGTTTGTGATCATCTGCAGTGGAACTTATCCATAGGGAAGCGTTAACAGTTGGAGGAAAAAATAGACCACTCTCGCAATACACATTCCCTTAGCGGTGATAGGATGCCTAAATCTAAAGTTTAGCACTGGGATTCTCAAATCCCTAGTTTGGTAACAAGATGCCCAAATCCTTCGTGTTATTCCAACTAGATCCTAAGCATTGGGTCTACAAGTAAGAACAAATTTCTATCCATTTATCTTTCAACACTCTAGGTGTACTCTAACCCCTTGGTTTATATTTTCTAATACACATTTCCATTTTTGCATATTTTCTAAGTTAAAGTTCAATTGCATTTACCTAGAACATCAATACACTTGTTTTCTTTTGCAGGTCTTATCCTATCCCAATGAAGGAAAACACATAAGCAACCATGAAGTAAATCTCAAGCATGCTCCAACAAAGGTATCTACACACACATCACTAGCACTCAATGCACACATAGGTCACCCCTAGGATCCTTACCCTTCCTTCGCTTAGAACTTCATGGTACACATCTTACACTACTCCATTCAACATGCTACAACACTCACTTTGCACGCTATTGGGTAGAATCTCATGCTATCTCATCTATCCCACATTGGTGGTATTTCAATGCCCATACATGTATAAATAGATCTAGGGTGTGTGCCATCACTAAGACCGACTTCGGGTCTTTGGTGTTTGGAGCTACATGCACATAAAAACAAGGCCGAGTTAATCTCGTGCTATCTCATCTATCCCACATTGGTGGCGTTTCAATGCCCATATATGTATAAATAGATCTAGGGTGCATGCCATCACTAAGACCGGCTTCGGGTCTTTGGTGTTTGGAGCTACATGCACATAAAAATAGGGCCGAGTTAATCTCATGCTATCTTATCTATCCAAGGTATATTTTTATTTTCTACTTTATGCTACCAAATCCTTATTCACCAACATAAAGTGGGGAAAATATATTCAGTAAATCATACACTTACTATGTACATTTAGCCTCTAAATGCTACATTTATATGAATGATTCCTAAGAAATATAATTACTCATTAAGACCCTTTTACTTTTCTTTGAAATTTCTTTTATCCTTTTCAATTTTATTGCTTTCTATTTCGATTGACAAATTATAGTTTTGTATACTGTTCTCACATCCCGTTCAGCTTTGAATTTACTATTTGACCTTTTGAGCACCTTGTACAACACTTCCCATTAGGGGTAAGAGCACCCGAGCGCTACTATCCCCTCTTGGCACCTTTTTCCTCTTTACCTCTTTTTTAATCTTTCAAATGTTACTTCTTTCTTGTCTTCTTTTATCACCCTTGGTCATCCTTTTACTTGTTAATGACAAAACTTAAGCAAAAGAATAATACACACACACACATGTCTTATTTAACCTCATTAAAGGGAAAGCTTTCAAGAGGCACATACTATTACAAGGAGATAATATTTTCTATCTACTACACAAAGGACTACATTTTGGGATTGCATACTTCACTACATAGAAGGGTTTATTTTGAATTCCATACCACACGTTTACATTTGGGATAAATTAGTTGTAGCTTGCTATGTTTTTTGTATGAAACTAGGGCATCCTAGCTTAAGGGACACACACACAAGAACTACATAGAGTCTGAAATGTAGTGCAATGCTCGGTGACAATCACATTGGGGTGACCATCAAGGTTAGTCCGACTCAAGCATATGCATATTTTTATTCATTTAATGTGCACTTGAGTATTGTGCAGGTAGATAGGGTTTATTTTGCAGCTAAAAGTATGACATAAAAATTTGATGCAACATACAATAAACAAGAAGTGACACTAAGAGACACAAAATAACCAAATCTTTAGAAACTCAGTAGACACCAACACCTAGATCGAGACATAAGAAGACTTGGGTGGTCCTGTTGCATTTCAAGTGGTTTTATTTTGTTAGTTCATAGACTCTAGTTTCGTAATCGAGCTTACAGAGTCCGAATTAGCCGCCTGCACCATCCATTAGCCCATAATTAGTCCAAATCTTTGGTTACAAGATGATTCATTCTCCAAACCCTATCTATCACTCTTACTTGCATTTATTTTGATTGATCTTGATTGTTTACTCGCTTTTATCTATCTAATTAGAAGTGCGCTTAAATTTTATTTAATTTTATTAAATAAACAAGTAATTTTCCTAAGTCCATCATTACGGGTTCATGTGATTATATTTTATTGACTTATTTTGTCAAACAAGACACATGCCTTTGTCTACTACCACATAATTTTTTTATACATGTCTATTAGGACATTTACAACTACAACATATGAAAAATATCCTCTTGAATTATAATTTGATGTATGTAAATACTCTAATGTACCATGGGATTTTTTAATCGAAAATAAATTAGAAGTCAAAATTACGATGTATATGTCACTTTCACATTATATGTCGATAAAATACAATACATTATTGTATACATCTAAAATGTTGACATAATTAATTACAATTAATTTATCCTGCAAATATTCTAGCATCAACACTACCTAAATCCCTTTAATAATTAATCACAAGATTAATTATTATTAATCCTTTGATCACATATACCCTTTATCATTTATCTAATATTCTATACTTTCATCATTAATCCTTTAATTCATTATTATAGTCTATTATCCTATCTTAATCCTCATTAACATTTTATAGGAATTTAATATTCCTACACCCACCTACCCACCTACTCTACACCTACCCACCTACCCTACACCTAACCTTTCAATGTAAGCACACCACTAATAATATTTTATTAACCTAATCAACTCAACCTCTAAATATAGAGGCTTCTATTTCTGAAGCCTATCTAAACTTCTCCTTCCATTGAATTTTTAATTCAATGGAAGATTCTTACCTCCATGACTTTTGAATTCAAATTATAGAATCCTCCATTCTAGAATCCCACCCTTCAAATATAAATTGATATCTCCTCCTCCATGAGAGCTAACATGGAAATCCATAACAAATATCTACCATTTTTATTCTCCATCAATCATCAACCAATCTTCAATCAATTCAATCCATCATTCATCCACAATCAATCCATCATCCTTCATCAAGCAATCCAAGGCAATACAGGGGAGGGGTTGTCCAAGTTTCTCCACCAAATATGAAGCAACCAACACCAATCCAAGAGAAAATCCAACACAAAAAAGGAGGAGCATTGCATCTTCTTAGTAAATGCAGGTATTGGTTCTCTCCCCCTTTCAATCCATTGCTCTATTTGAGGTATTGCTGAAAGGATTAGATTAAGAGAACACATTTATTTGTTTTTCTCATATTCACAACTAGTATTTTATAACACTACATTTTTATGCCCACCATGGGGCTTGGCCCCACTTCTTTGTTGTTTTCAACTCTATTTTATCCCTACAAAGCTGTCAAAGTTTCAAGAATTTTCACTTTTGTTTACACCTTCAAAATTTGAAATTTTGGGATCAAATTCCATTCCCAACATGAAACAATGCCTATGTTGTACAAAATGACACCTATGCCCTATTTCAATGCCTATGCCATACTTTGGTACCTATGCTTCCTATTTCAATGCTTTTGTTTTAGCCGTTGAAACTAATTTTTTTCCAATTTTTTGACCTATTTTAGGCCTTTTTCACACATTAACTCCTTTGTGACCTATAGTGGCGCATATGACCTAAAGTGATGCCTATACCCTATTTTGGTGCCTTTGTTATATTTTTGGAGCATATGACCTGGTAATCAGTTCCTTTTGTACAATCACCATTTTTTCTTTCACTAACAATATAACTTTTTTTTCAAGTGTTTTGGTGAATTTTTGCAGGTTCCATCATTCTGTTTTTGTAGGATTTTTACACAAACAAGGGGAGATTCCATCCATTTTTATATTTATCATATTCCATCTAACCTTTTTTGGTGATTGTAAGATTAAAAACTACTAATTATTTTGTTTTGAAGCTTGTTTGGTCCAAGATATTGGGATTAAAAATCAAAGTACCAACCCTTGTTTTTAGGCCTCCTCAAGACCCCAATACATATTTTTTCAATCATTTAGTTTTATCTTGCATCCAATTTCATTATATCATATTGTGTGTAACTTGCATCATTATTTATTTATCCCGAGGAAAACTGTGTATGCTCTCCTTTCGTGTCCTAGTACAATCTTGAGGATCAAAAGTAGCTAGCCTTCCCATTTTTATTTTATAGGGGTAAATAATGTGGAAGTGATATCCATGCACTTTCCATAGTCCTAAGGGTATTATGATAGTGGGATTCATCTCCATGCACGTTGAAACACCCCGTGTGTTCCAAAGGCATATAAATTCTTAGACAACTTTAATTATTGGCTAAGTGTTTGCTTGTTTTAATAACGCCATGAAGTGAAGGGATTCCACATCCCAATACCTAGGAATCAAAGATAATCCTTGTAAAATAGACTTGGGCCCCATATAACACAAGGTATATCGGAAAGCCCCTAGTGAGCTCATATATCCTAGTATAGGTAACCCTTTGGCCACATATTGAACTATAGTGCAAGGAGGCCACAATCCCTAAGAATACTCACTAGCCAAACCCACATTGAAACATAGGTTGAGATCCAATTTGTTGCACCATTGTTAGTGTGTGGTATTAAAAGTGGGCTATAGTTTGATTGTAATCCCACTTGACTAGTTAGGGTGTGTATTACATGTTTGTTTCTTGCTTGTGAACACCCTTAACCATCTTATCACCTTAAAATTTTAATCAATCAAACATCATCATAATCAACCATCCTTAATCAAAAATCCCAATCCAAATCCCATCACCATCCTTAATCAACCAACCTAATCCAAATCTAATCCCCGCACATCCTATCAAACTATGGCCTTTGATCCTCAATCCCCATCCTCTCTAAACCAACATCCAAACCACTATCTCTTTTCTAAATCCATCAACCAAGATATCCCATCATCCCCCACCCATCAAAGTCAACCATCTCAATTTGATCATGAAATCCAACAGACTATCCAACACCTTCATAAAAATATCAAATATCACATCCTACCTCAACCAATCCCATCCTCACCATCCAAATCAACCATTCCATGTTGATCCTAACATCCTAAAAACCATCCAACAACTCAATCAACAAATATCCAATCTTAAATCATGTATTAACCAATCACCTCCTAAACCATCATCTCCCAACCAACCCCATCCAAAATTTCCCCTTCTTAAGATCCCTACTCCTCACCCCATCGATTTCCTCTTTGAGGAACTTGAATCATCTCAATCCACACCCTAACCTAATGAACATAAATTACTATCCCCACAAGCCAATTTCATAGACTTTGACAACCTCACTAAATTTGACCTAGACCAAGAGGACCTCTTTTATGTCCTTGTTAATTTAGACATAAATCCCAAGCCCACACAACCATCCCAAATTCCAACCTCCAAATTCCCTTTCAATAATCACGGGCTACACTTTATTTCCATCAAAACTCATACGATAATACATCACCATCCAAAATCATAACTCCTAAATCTAGTCATTATAAAACCTATAATCGAGTCCCATTCACATATCCACAACAATCCCAACAACTTAACCCAAAATTATTATCACCCACATCTCGATTTGTCCTCTATCCTCCTCATCCATATCCGATCCTACGGAATTTATCCTAGATAGTCCCACATCCCCCTACCCCACCATCAAATTCAGCCCCTAATCCTATCTTAATCCCTTCATCACCTAAACCTAACACTATCTTATCCTCTATTCCTATTTCAAATCCACCATCCCCTAATCCTAAAACATCTAACGTGACTCCTAAGTCACCTAATCCTAAAACTAACAAGTCCAATACCAATCCTCTCCCCACCTCATATCCTACCTAGTATAATGAGGCTCCTATGCCACTTCATCTACTTCATCCCCTAAATCGACCAAATATAATGTGGTTCCTACACCACACCCATCTCCCAAATCCCCTTCATCCCCAACATCACCCAAATATAATGCGACCCCCAAATCAATCCCACCCCCTTCCTCTAAATCTACCCCATCCCCTTCATCTACATATAATAACCCCAAACTATCAAATCCTAAGCCAAAACCATCTACCTTAAAACCACATATTCCAACCAATCCAAAATCAACCAAATCTACTTTGAACCCCAGTGCTTAAACCATCCACTTCACCACCCGTGCCTAATCCACCCCCTTCATCTTCTAAGCCACAATAATCTAATCCAAATCATAAATCCATATCAACCAAAATATCTCATAATCCACCCAATGCCACACCTTTACTTCCTACTCCTCCAAAACCATTTAACCCAAACCACTTCACAACTCTAGGATAATCCTTGACCACCATCTTCCATCATCTAAAAACCTTCAACATAATCTTCCATCTCGCCAATAAAATCACACGATCAATACCTTCCCAAACCATCTTGGTATCGAGAACACTATTATTGTGACTTATCACACCCATGGACATTCGACCAATCATTGCATGTAATTTAGGTCTTATATCCAAAACTCATTAACCAAGGAATTCTTATCATTGTACCTCTTTATCCGCTACCTTTCCATCTGAATTCTCTCCATAACCATCGTCCACCATCCAAATCCCCCTCGACATCTAAACATCACAACCATCCAAATCTCATCGTATATCCAAACATCCCTCACCGACCAAAACCAAAACAAATCCCACCTCCCATCATTTGAACTAAGTCCGACCTCTTAGCGGATGACAAAAATACAATCCACTAGTCTCACGATGACCACATGGAATCATCTTCCGCATCCACTTCATATCCTATAACAAAAATATGTTCACTAATATGAAACATCAAGGAAAATGCTTATGCATCGATGAATTAGGAATTTGTGAACCCATCTCCCTTCATCAAAATACATGTCGTTTAGGCTTAGGTTATAAACCTAACACTAACAAGTTCCCTCGCAATAATCGATCACAACCCATTTCTTCCACTCCTCTTATCGATCCTACCATCCCAACCACTCGACCTAATCACAAATCATTTAATCCCGCTAAAAATATCAAACACCTAAAAATGGATTGAGAACATAATTCATCGCATGCACACAGATATTATTTCCTTACCACCCATCCTCCTTCCGTCAAACATCCTAATCCATTTGCCTCTAATCCATTCTTATCATAAAATCCATTTATATCATCTTCCAATCTAGTCATTAAAACACTTCATCATCCTACTCACACATGTTGTAAGAAAACAATATCTACTACAACCGTGTGTGACCTTGGTTTATCATTACCTCCAACATTCAAGAACAATTGTCCTCCTATAGATCCACACACTTTAACATACTTAATAAAATTATCGTGAAGACCCTTTGGCATGTCTTTTGACACTCTATCCAATGTCATCTCCACACTCATTTCCATCCCCCATCAAGACATTAATGATTCTTAAACCATTGAGAGTTCTCAAGAGAGTGGAACCTCTTTATGCAAAAAACAAAAAATCCAAATATCAAAAAGTAAAAATCATATCAAAATTAAATATATCAAATAAAATCCACCTAAAGACTCTCTTTAGGGGTGTTTCAAGTATCTCTATTAGGGCTATGGACACCTGGTGGTAGTCGAGCAATGTTTTGACAAGAATCATATGCATTTTCATTGGGGCTATGGACACCTGAATGACAAAGAAAACAATGCATGGATTAGCCTTCCGTTCACCCTCCATCCACCTATTTGACTTAATCACTCCCTATACATTATCTAGTTTGTCTTCACACACTACCGATTAAGTCTTCACTTCAAGCGTTAATTAACCATCACAATCACACATAATTTGATCTCACAGAGACACAGGGATTGCATTTTTCTAGGTATTGTTTAGACCTTGGTCACACTTCTATTTTAGTCCAACTCTTTCCTTACAACATGTGTTGTTAGGCTCATCTATTGTTCATCACCGATATTATTTTCCTTCCATCCATCACATCCACATCCTTTTTCCCTTGATCAAACATCCATGGGTAGATGATGATCCTTTAATTTTCATCCAATCTTCCTCATGTCCCTTTCAAACTATCATCATCATGATTGGGAAGCCTTACTACCATCCACTAGGGGCATAATCCATTTTAGATACCCCTCACTTCCCATCCTACCCTACACCTGGGAGAAAATCTAACTGATCCATAGATCCACACAAGCCACCCTAATTTACACTTGGGGGCACACCACATATATCCCTTAATCCATCCCCTTATACCTGGAGGCATATCTTATCATCTTCCATATCCCCCATATTATCCTATACCACATCCCTTATCTTATCTATCTATCTCCCATCCCACATCCCATCTAATCCTAACCTATCACATAATCCCTATCCTATCCAACCTATAAAATTTCCCTCAATCCTTCCCTTTCATCCTACCCAAACATACTTTGGGACTTATAGGAGAAATTCACATCCCACCTTACATCCCTTCCCACCCCCATGAGCTATCCCATCCCGAATCCTTTCATCTTACCTACCCCAAATCCCTAATCTAAACCATTCCCCATCCCAAATCCAAAATCTCAACATCCAACATCATATAATCTAGAAGAATCCAAAATCCAAAATCTAAAAATCAAAACATTCAAAAAATCCACAAAAAAACACAAATTTACAAAAATGCAATGTGTGTATTTTTTCTTGTGTGTGTTTGCTTGCTTGTTTGCATTTACATTTTAGTTGATGATATGAGGCCCATTTTGTTTATTTTTCTTTTGCACGGTCTAATGATATGAGGACCATATTTATTTCATTAATCTATTTGATGATATGAGGATAAGGGAATTTGGAAATTTAATCATCATGGTATCTATACCTTGGTGCATATTTCTTTATGCCATCTCATTAATCTTAATTGTTAATTATGATAACAATGGGAACTTTATGGTATAACACCCCCTTCTATCATCATATTTTAGCCTTATCATCATCCACACCAAATCCTCATCATCATCCAACTAACTATCTAACCACCTCATCCTCTTATCCAATCAATCCTTTATCAATCAATAAATATACACATCCAAATCTTATCATCTCACATCCAACATCCAAAATACTCACCCCTTGGCTGGGGCATCCTCTATCATCCTTTCATCAATCAAAATCAAACATTCATTCTCATCATTTCAACCGAATCCTCTCCTTATCCATGTCCTATCATCCAAATCAATCCAAAAACCAATCCTTATTCTCTCATCCAAACATCCTCAATCTTCTAATCCTCCAAATCTAACATCTTATATATGATATTCCTATCCAATCAATCATCGAATATAACTTACTTAAATCTAACATCTTCAAATCCAACATCCTCAAATCTAAATCCTAAATCTTCCAACCTAACCCCTTGTCTAGGGCATCCTCTAATCCACCAATCCTAAATCTTCTTCCTTATCGACATCGTTGACTAGGGTATCCAAAATCCAAAATCTCCTAATCCTATAATCTTCTACTCCTATAAATCCTCAATCTTCTACTCCTCTAAAACCTCAATCTTCTACTCCTCTAATCTCCTCTCCTCTCCTCTAATCCTCTCTCCTATCTTCTAATCCTCTCATCCCGCATCCTCATCAATAACGCTTCTATTCTCTAATCTTCCTATCTAATATCCTTAATCTCAACCCCTTGACTGGAGCATCCTATAATTCCACCCATTTAAATCAATATTCTAATCTCCTACTCCTCTAATCCTATCTCCTATCTTTTAATACTCTAATCCTGCATCCTCATCTATCCTCAAATTCAATATCCTTCATCTTAATCCCTTGAGTGGGGCATCCTATAATATAAATTCTTCAATCATCCTCTAATCCTCTAATCCTCTCTTCATCCTATAATCCAACCCCTTCAATCAATCCTCTAATCCTATAATAATAATTATTCTCATCCTCTAATAATCTCTCATCGACTCACTTGGGCCTCTCCTCTTTTCGATTGGTTACCCGACTCATTCCTCCCCGCCTAACCCTTCAGGGCATCATATCACCATCCTAACATCATGTATTATTTTTCTTTGAATGATCATTGCTATGTAATAACCATTCAAAGAGGGGAAAAATGTGGATATCTAAAATGTTGACATATGTAATTACGATTAATTTGTCCCGCAAATATTCTAACATCAACATTATCTAAATCCCTTTAATAATTAATCACAAGATTAATTATTATTAATCCCTTTTATCACATATACCCTTTATAATTTATCTAATATTTCTATCATTTCATAATTAATCCTTTAATTCATTATTATATCCTATTATCCCATCTTAATCCTCATTAACATTTTATAGGAATCTAATATTCCTACAACCACCTACCCACCTACTCTACACCTACCATACACCTAGCCTTTCCATGTAATCACACCACTAATCATATTTTACTAACCTAATCTAATCCTAAAACTAATCACATGCTCCACCTCTAAATATAGAGGCTTCTATTTCTATAAGCCTCTCTAAACTTTTCCTTTCATTGAAATTTTAATTCAACAAGCTTCTTCCTCCATGAGTTTTGAATTCAAATTATAGAATCCTCCATTCTAGAATCCTCTAATCCTGACATGCAATCTCCACCCTTGATCCAAATCCAACCTGGTTTCATCCTAGCCATTGAATCCTCCACCCTTTAACTATAAATTCAGCTCTCCTCCTCCATGAGAGCTAACTTGGAAATCCATAAAAATATCTACCATTTTTATTCTCCATCAATCATCCACCAATATTCAATCAATTAAATCCATCATTCATCCATAATAAATCCACCATCCTTCATCAAACAATCCAAGGAAATCAAGGGGAGGTGTTGTCCAAGTTTCTCCACCAAATCTAAAGTAACCAACACAACAAAGGAGGAGCATTGCATATTATTGGTAAGTACAGGTATTTTCTCTCTCCCTCTTTCAATCCATTTCTCTCTTTGAGGTATTGTTTAAAGGATCATATTAGGAGAACAAGTTTATTTGTTTTTCTCATATTTACAACTATTCTTTTCTAACACTATAATTACAATTGTAAATGGAATTTTTTTTTGACATTATTTAAATATAAAAATGAAAATGAAAATGAAAACATGCGGATGAAAATTCAACATCACAATATTGTAATTTTAATGTAGTATACATCAAAATTTGGGCTCGTCATGTTGTACATGATAAATTTAATTGAAGAATTTCAATCTCAAACTCCTTATTTTTCACCCCATCAATTCCCACATCAATTTTTTTGGAAAATATTGTAGCGATAAATTTACATATATAATGTCACACTTTTCTAAAAATAAAAATGCAACAAGAACATATGAAACTTTTGTAATTCAACAACTAACATTTGCACCCAAATTGATGTTAACTTTTTCAATGTTCATATAATGAAATGAGAAGTAAGGATACACCCTTATCATTCAAATACTAGCCAACATTGGTGAATTCATAATGGTATGCAATCCTCCATATTTCATAATGGAAGATGGATATCATATTAAACTTTTCGGTAGAAATCTATATATTATCTTTTAATAAATATAAATATTAATAAATTTGAATAAAGGTTTTACAGTCCATAAAATTAGAAAAAATTTTTTAAAAAAAAAACTTGCAATCTACCATTAGGATGTAGGAAATTAGATACTCTATCCTTATATTTGGGCTTGCCTTCTTTTAAGTTTATAAAATTTTCATTGTGTGTGTGTGTGTGTGTGTGTGTGTGTGTGTGTGTGTGTGTGTGTGTGTGTGTGTGTGTGTGTGTGTGTGTGTGTGTGTGTGCGTGCGTGCGTGCGTGCGTGCGTGCGTGCGTGCGTGCGTGCGTGCGTGCGTGCGGGGCTGAATTAAGTGTTATGAGCACCCTAGGAAATACTAGAGCTAACTCCTATATAAAAAATGAATCTTATAGTCTAAAAATTAATTAACCGTAACCAAATATTGGATTACTTGATATGTTATGCCTCTGCCATCCAAAACAAACTTTCTAATAAATTTAGTTATAGCTATCACTACCTAAATTCTTTGGCTGATTCTCTAACATATAGTCTATCATAATCTTCCTTTATTGTGTTTGTGTGTATATATATGGGAACTCATCATATTAACTAAAGAATATTGATTATTGGATTTTATGGCTTGAAATTCATGTTGGTAGAATATATGACTTAAATAAACATCCCACATAATCTAGCTTCTCAATTGGATGAAAAAAACAATATAATCAACCCTCAAAACTACCTTATTAGTAGGGTAAAGCCAAGAAAGTGACAAACACTAGATCATAACCCTCAAATAAGGGAAAAACATCATTTCCCGAAGGGGAAACAACAAGATACAAAACACTAGCATCATGAAAACATTATCGAGAATGTTAGGGATCTAATTAATCGAAGAGTGCAATGGTGTGAAATGTGAGATGTGAATTACACAAAGGAAAGCATAGGTATACACACACAAAATTGTAAGTTATGAAGAACAATGAGATAATTGTAATACAAAAAGAAATTGATTTATCTCAAAATTTTTCCCTATGTATTAGCTCAATAATCAGATGTACATATATAGGAGGAGGAAAGTGCAACTATCGCCTAGATCATCGGTGAATAACTCTCACTAGCTGATACTCGTAGTAGATCTGACTCCACACAACTAGTAAACTAACTCAACACAACTCCAAAGTAAGCTAACTCAACACAACTGGTAAGCTAAATCAACACAAATGGTACACCTAAGCAAGCTAACACAATAAGTGTAGAGCTAACACAAGTGCAATAATTATCCTAATAAACAAATAAAAGAATAAAAATTACCTACACTAATAACCCCCATAAGCAAAAATTAGGTAGGTGGAAAAGAAGGTGGGTCTTGACAACTAGGCCTAATGAGGTACTGTGTACAATAATTGGGAAAACAAAGTTACCATGGATGAAAAAATCACCGTAAGGTACCCAAAAACTAGTAACAACAAAGTAGAGAGATAAAAACCTAGAGTAAGGCATCCCAAGAAGCTCGGATAAAAACTCATACTTTGCTTAAGAAGAAGTCTGGTCTGCACTATGGTCTGGATCCACTGCTCGATCAAAAACTCAAAATCAAATGACATTGTGATACAACATAATAGCTCCATACTAGGATACTATCAATGGAGTATCTAACATTGTAATTCACAAAATAGTTACCCTTTAGAAGGAGAACAAGCTAAAAATAACTGAAGGAGAATGTTCGAGGTGATGTTGAAAGTGCAAGAAAACACCAAACATAGTTCAATATATTTTTAGAAAAAGGTGTGCCATGAACCAATAATAACAACAAAGGAAAGGACACGATACCCAACGAAGAAGGATCAATACCACACCCTCCCATACTATTAAATGGGTGGAGTGACGCTATAAAATCTGTATGAGTGGCCACACCACTACTCAAACAATGATAAGTTGAAACTTGGATTCACTAGAATATCTCCATAACAAAAGAGATTGTCAACATGCCTAAAAAGTGTCAAAAATAAAAAGAAAAAATCTCTCAAAAAAGAGATACACTCTACACTCATTAAATAAAATATCTCAAAAAGGATCATTAGAATGCAAGAAGAAAAGAAAGCGGAGCAAGAAGTTTATTTGTAGAGGAGCCATGCCTGTAAAGTCCTCTTAATGGATGCTTACGTCACCGCCACAAGTGATTAGATATCCATTCCAGATTAATATGAATGGTCAAGAAGATGCCTATTTATGATCTCGGTTTAAATTACACAACCGGAGTATGCAATACAATATCAAAATGAGTTTTAGGTTGATCATGCATAACAATTGAAATATTAGGTTTCTCATGCCTAAGTGAAGGTGTATAACTCATGTGTAGCTCATGATCCTCGAAAGAGTCGACTGAAAAAATAGGAGCTTTGTTAATGAGTGATCCAAACAAATAACCTACCCAAGAACTATTTCCACAACAAGAATACCATTTAATAGGCTGAATTGAGGAAGAAATAACCTATGAATGTCTGCAAATACCTCCACCAAAACATCCCATAGAATGGAGCATGCAAGAACCAAATGTAGTGGTATGCTTCTCAAAAGAGCCATGCATGTGAGTAGAAGGCATTGACATGAGATACCAAAATGTGTGACTCGCAATAAGCACAAGTGTGGAAGAATAACATGCAATAACAAGTACAATATGAATAGGAACATTATAAGCAGTGAGTAGGCTCGAAATTGAAAAACAAGGTCAGTGGGTACATGAGCAATACCTATAAGTGGACTAGGAATAGGGGTATGAGAGTCCACAATATGAGGATGCCACTTTAGGATAACAAGTTTATGTTGCAAAGAGTGTATGAGCATATCTTTAATATGAATGAGGTTATGAAGAAGATATTTTTACTTTTTAAGCAATCTATTTTCTTCCACAAAATTTACCATGTCCTCCTAAAGTCCACACACTTTGGAGAAAAGCATATCATTCTCAGAAGCCATGATAGATGTAAGAATACAACACCCAAAAACATTAGGACGTTGGGCTCAACTGAAAATGCGTCCGCATGTGATTACAACACCCCCAAATGTTGGCACTTTATAAAGTAGTGCATTTTACAAATTAAATGGGACCAATGCATGGGAAATTAAAAAATATGAAATTTTGCAAAAGACAACACTCAATTCCGAGCTACTCGATCAAAAGTTATTACAAAAATGATTTTTGTAAACAAGGCCTATTTTAAATAAAATTGCACTCAAGCATTAAAAAAATGCACTAAATGAGGATGAACCTAGCCTTCCAACCACTTATTTGGAATCAACACAGAATTTAGAAGAGAGGTTTAGTTTTTGAGGGGGAATTGGCCTCCTGCCAACCCGAGCCTCACACTTCGTCTTCATCAGCAAAGATACAAGCTTAACTAACCAAATAATTCCTCTTAAACAAACTTTTTCCCCAAATAGAATTTTATACCTAAAATGAATAATGAAACACCAAAGTAATAATTTTGGAAATTAGAGCACCTTATTCACATTGTGGGGTCCACGTGTGGGAGAGCGAGTTGATTATAGGTTATGAAACCCTACAAATTTTATTTCTTTGTTGTTCTTTGTTGTTGGTGCTGCTCAAATGAGACCGCAAATGCAAAGTTGTAATCTTCGGTGGTGGAGCAAGTCTTGTGAGGCCAAATACATGCCTAAGGAAGTTGTAAAGTGGGTGTATAACGTGTCAAGGTTGTGTAGAGGCATAAAGGAATCTTGGAGATGCCTTCCGATGCTTGAAATCCATGTGGGTGCCATTAAAAAGAAAAGAAAAATGAAGGTAAAAATGCTCGATTGGAGAAGCGTTGAGGAAGAGATGGAGAGAAAAATATTGGAGAAGTCATCCTAACAGAATATATCTAAATGTGGGCACTAATACAAATTCTAAAGACAAATCTGCAACGTATTAGGGCATAAAGGAGCATTTTTTGTGCCTGAGTGTGAATCTTAGGGGAGTTTGAACCTCCTAAGGGC
Source organism: Taxus wallichiana var. yunnanensis (assembly GCA_018340775.1). Classification (NCBI taxonomy): domain Eukaryota; kingdom Viridiplantae; phylum Streptophyta; class Pinopsida; order Cupressales; family Taxaceae; genus Taxus; species Taxus wallichiana. Next base: position 252,797,254 of record CM031235.1, on the reverse strand, counting down.
CTGCACACCCAATATGGACTAGTTGAATATTACTCAGAAGTAAAAAAATGTGAATCAAGGGTCTAAAACCAAGTTGGGAGGGTTGTGTAAGCTCCAATACAAGTTTGAAAATGTAATTTCCAGATCTCTATATGTTCTATTCAAGCTTGCAACACCTCATAAGCATGTACATAGGATGTATACACCACAAACCAAACATAAAACTAGAAAAACAAACACACCTAACACCAAGTCTATGTAAATAATAATCTCATGTAAAACTAGCAGAATAACAACTAGACAAGCTCAATACCAACATGGATCTGATACCATATTGGGAACACTAAGGATCTGTTGAATCAAAGAGTGCACCTAGTGAGAAATGTGAGACGTGAATTGCACAAAGGCAAGACTAGGCATACACACAAAAAATTGCAAGTTATGAAGAACAATGAGATAATTGCAATACAACAAGAAATGGCTCCATCTCAATACTCTACTCCATGTATTAGCTCAATAATTAGATGTACATATATATGAGGAGGAAATTGAAACTTCCACCTAGATTAGTGGTGAATAACTCTCACTAAATAATACCGCTAGAAGAGTTGACATCACATAACCGGTAAGCTAACTCAACACAAACTAGACGCTAACTCAACACAACTAGTACACCTAAACAAGCTAACACAACAAGTGTAGATCTAACACAAGTGCAAGAATTATCCTAATAAACAAATAAAAGGATAAATAATAACCTACACTAAAAACATGACCATGGAAGAATCTAGAGCCACCTACCAATATTTAGAATCAAGAGTCAAAAATCTACAACAAAAACACAACCATCACAAGACACAAATTAAATACAAAAATTAATTGGAAATAATGCCACCACTACAACTATACGTATACAACATAACAATAAAGGAAAATGATGAACCATGTCCACACTAATCCATTACATGATACGACCCCACCGATTAAGAAAATATTGAATGAATAGATGCCTAATACTAATTGCAATGTAGTAGTAAAATGAATATACAATAAGAATAAATCTGACCCAAGCAATATTAAGCTAGAGAATATGAAACCCTAGTTACAAAGAATGGATAAGAAGACTTAGCTGTTTTACAATTAATCTTAGACTGTGCTAAAGTGTTGAATTGATGACCAGAGAGGGAGAAGTGTCGCACAGAGACTCAAAAAAATGTATGACTCCGATCATCTTCCCCGACCGGGTGCCCGGAAAGGGACAAAGGCACCTGTGGGTGCCCTAGACTTGCTTTGGGCACCTGTGAATTCTCAAACCCTCAAGAAACCTCCTCCATAGGGTCATGAGATGTTCACTATCCTTTGCCTTTGGTCATTTGTATGTCACACAATTATTGTCGATGTCATTGATAACTTGTAATAAAATATTGACCTGCAAAACCCTCAAGAGTGCATCAAATACCAAAAAGAAAAGAATCCAAATAAGGGGTCAGACTATCCTCAACTATAAAAAAGTAATCTTAAGACTAAGCACCGCACTACATTTCAAACCCAATGTATTTCTAGGTGTGTGTGTTCGGAATCGTGCCCTAGGTGGCTCTCGTCGTGTCACACTTGATAATGAACAAATAACTAGATGTAGAAGATGTATATATATATATGTGTGTGTGTGTGTGCATGGAATAAAATGAAATTCCCCTCCTATGAAGTGTATATAGAAGGATACAGTCCTTTCCCTAGAATGGATGCTTGAATGATCTTGAATAGCCTTTGGATGCAACCTTAGGTGGTGATAGCTAATGCTTAGTGCTTGGTGTCTTAGTATGGTCACATAACTTTATATTTATATAACTCCCTTGCTTAAATTTTATAATTAACCTTGAAAAGGCCAACCACCAAAAATATAAGATGCTCAAATGGCTAGAAAGGACCTAAAAGATGTGAGTAAATTACAAAGATGTCGTGGACATCTAGAGGGGACAGGGGCACTGACGTTGGTTTCCAGACTCAGAGAAACTGAAGGGTCAGAGGTCATACTGATAAAAAAGGTGTTCAAGACCAAAAATGGTAATAGAAAGAAAGAAAAGATGGCCAAAGACATGGGTTGATTAGTACTTTTCTTACTTAGGAATCATATGAATAGTAGTATACAATCATGACTAGATAATTACCCAAAGTGCGTGATTTTGTGTCTACATTTTCCTCCACTTTATGTTGTTAAGAAAATATCGATAACATAAAGTAGATAAGATATGAGTACCTGATAACCATGTAGATTAATGGAGAAAGCATGCTTGAGAGATAAGGAAAATAGCTTGAAGTCAAACAAATGTGAAGCATGGAAAATAAAGAGGCGAAAGTGTAAAAATGATGACGATGATGACCTAGAGTGGAAACACATGTGTAGATGTCACCATTGTACATGTTGTTGATGTCGATGATTGGTGTTGTTGATGTTGGATGATGTTGACGTGATGTTCTTGATATAGGATGATGTTGATTATCGCTTCCCATAAGGACATACCCAAAAGAGAAGAACAAACAAGTAGTCAAATACACATGTATATGATCAAAATGTGTAAAAAGTATGTAAGAAAGCATGTAAAAATGTGAAAAAGGAACATGTGCACCTGATTCATGATGAGGAAAAGAGTGTAGAAAGGATCCTGTAGATGATGTAGAAGACCGAGTTTTTCGGACGATATCATGCCGCTTACATCGGCCGTGCAAGTTTTTCTACGATCTCACACCAAGAACTGGAAGAAGTATAAGGAGAAAATTTTGGTGTCATCCTCCAACCTTTAAATACTTCCCAATGTATGGAACACCATTGCAGATGGTGTGTAAAAATCTAATCCAATTCGACCAATTCGACCTAATTCCAAAAAAAAAAAATGTCAGTAGGTTGTGTGCTAAGGACTGTATGCCCTATAAAATCCATTGTGTGAAGTGCTGTAGACTGTGCTACACTAAATAATGATGTGTAATTGACCAATGGTCACATGTGTCCAGTGAAGGGTCGGGGCTCCCAGTGCGCCGGTGTCTATGCTTTGTAGTAAGGACCTAAGTCAGATTATGATCCCTATTTGATGTTAATAACTATGTTGTATTGGTACCGAAATGCACCGAAATGTAACTATAGATGCTATATGGGGTGAATCATTCACCCAAATGATGCCCCCTAGTTTGGGGTCCATGCGACATTGCTGAGGAGTATGCGGCCCAAAATAGGACAAAATCTTGCGCTAAAATTGTGCCCTATAGGGGTAAGGGAGTGTGCTTGGTAAAGAATCGAGGCACATGCAAATAAAGTGGCTAGAAAACAAGTGTTAGTGTAAGAAAAGACAAACACACATGTAAAATGTAAGCTAGCAAACAAACAAACAATGTGTGAGCTAAGACGCAAGAATACGATACACAAAAAGATAATGTAGGCTGTGAAAAGTGGGTTTCAAACATGGATACCACTCATGATGTCTTAAGATAATCAAGGTTGAATAAGACAAAAGCATACAAGTGTGCACACAAGACAAAGGGAAAATCCCACAAACAATGGAAAATAATGACAAGCAATGTACTAAACAACCATGGAAGCAAATAGACCTGTAATAAAAATGCTGTACATGAAGCACCTGTTAGTATGTTAAAACCATAAAAATTATGTCAGGGCATGTATAAGACAATAAATTAATGTGCTATGAAAAATGAAACAATAACATTTGTAGTGTATGAAAGTGGATGCTCCCAAAAGCCATCAGTGGGACCGGTAATAGGCACTGTACCAAACATCCATGCCGCATGTATAGATCTCAGAGAATCTATGATCACAACTAGAAAGCAAGTGAATGCACATGTGTGTATGGAAAGATAATGACATACAAGATATCTAGCTAGCATGTGTAATAAAGCATACATGTAACAGTGAATTTAAGTAAGACTAAATGTGACCAAGATATGCAAGATGATGCAATGGATTATAAATGAAGTGGAATGCAAAGTGAATGATAGGAGCAACGTGCCCCCCAAGTGGATGTGTATGCATGAGATGATGTCCATTTACATATGCCCCATCAATAGTCAAGAATGAACTATAGAACAAGAGTGTGTCATCAAGATATGGTTTGAATTGTGTGTATTAGAAAGATTTGATCGTCAAAGCGCAAAGCGTAGAGTGTAAGCGTGTGAGTGTGGTGAGGTCCATTTTGAGATGTAAACCATTAGTAGTCGAGTATTGACCATGGAACTAGAGTGTGTCATAGGGTGGTGTGTTGTGTTGATTTTGCGATAGATATGTTGGATGTGCAATGTGTGTTGTTGTTTGTGCATGAGAGAAAGGTGTTGTGAATGTGTCACTTTGTGTAAGATGTTATGAAATTGTGTTAAATGTTGTCGAAAGAGATTGATTGTGGGAACGTTGAGTGTGTAATGTTGTGTGTTGAGAGAGATGTGTTGTGAATGTGCCAAGCTTGTGGTAGATTGTGTCGTATGTATATGAGAAAGGGATGTTGTGAAAATGTCAAGTAGGTAGTGTGTTGTGATTATGGGGATTGTGTAAAATGCCATGTAATGTGAGAAAGGTATGTTGTGAAAGCACTTAATGTAAAGCATGTTGTAAATGTGTCAAGTGCATTGTATGTTGTGTTGAATATGCCTGAAGAGTATGTGTTGCTATTGTGTTGTGTTTGTATGGGTGAATAGGTATGAAGGATCCAAAGGTGAGTGCATATTATGTGATGTTGAATGTGTGTTAAGAAGAATGTTCCGTATGTATTGAAGGTTTAGTGTTGAGTGTGTAAAGTGTGTCATGTGTAATATGATGTGTATTGTGCAAGGTTAATGTGGATAGGATGACCTCAAAAATCAAGTGTGAACAATATCACAAGAGTGCATCATCAAGAAATGACAATACGAGCTTGTATCAAGATGTGTATGTTGTATGTGAGAGACTAGATGTGAAGTAGTGAGAGAATAAGACATGTGTTGATGTAGTGGGGAGGAGAAATAAATAGTGTGATGCCCTCCAAGTGTGTGGCGATAAAAGAGATCAATTAATTTCATCTAGGAGGTCGTCATTGTCATGATCAAAACCAAAAGGTGAAGCATCTGAGACTTGATAAGTGATAGTGTCAGGTTGGTCAAGTAGGAGTCATTAAGGTGTAAATTATACATGCCCATAGCATATTCTTCATTAGTGAAGGGGGTATTGGACAACCATGCCCATACCCTTGAGTAAGATATTGTGAATAGCCAGAAATGAGTCATTGCATATGAAAATGCCACCAAAGGGCATGAGAAATGATATATCAATATGACTAGGGTGTAACATGCCCCCAATGTAATCAATCCAAGAATGTTTGAGGGTGAGAGGAGAAGTGTGGGAATAACATCCAAGGAATATGGTGAGATAAAAGACTCAAAGACAATAAATAGTGATAATGCGAACAAATCCATGGTACATATGATGATCATGAGGTGGAGGAAATATGTTGTCAAATGTAAAGCCTAGTGAGCCAACCCATCATGTGTGGATATAGTGTCTGAGCAAGTAGGATCAAATGGAATGTGTTCCCAATAAAAATCATTCATGAAAAATGTGCATGCAAATGGAGGATGTGCTAAGGTAGATTGTGCATGAGAAGGTGAAGGAGATTGAATAACTTCCAACGTCTGACTTGCCCCAATAAAGAATCATAGTAGTAGTAGAAGCAAGAGGAGGCGTTGGTGCAGACGAGACAACATCTAACATGAAAATAACACCTTCATGAGGTGGCAAATGAGCCAGAGTATCCATAGGTTGTGGCTCATCGGTGGTAGTAGATGTTGGAGTAGGAAGTGTAGTATTGGGATCATGGTTGCAATATTTGAATGGCTAACGATCACTAGGAACTGTATGTTCTATGCCCTCATGTAACAACTTGACACATCGATGTACCATAGAAGGAAATGCTTGCATGGCCTACTACGTAAACAATTATAATGAACTCGGAAGTCAATGATAAAGAAAACTATGTTAAGATTTTTGGCCTGATAGTGATAGGTAAAGTAATGTGACCTATGCATGGATGAACAAAGCCATCATATGCGTGAAGAGAAAGAGATGAAGGGATAACATTAGTAGAAAAAAGACCCATATTTTGAAGGAATGACATAGTGCAAAGATTAAGCTCATAGCCATTATCAATGATGGTACGTTTAACACCCACATTATAAATGTGAAGCATGATGTATAAAGGTGGATCATTGTCAAAAATAACAAGATCAAAATTAGGATTAGATGGAAAAGCAATGTGTTGAGAAAATGCATCTGTGAATGTGTTATATACTCATCATCTACAAGATATTTTCTACACTCATTTCCCCCGATCACGAATCAAAGTGCACATGTTCCTTTTTCACATTTTCACATTTTACATGCTTTCTTACATACTTTTTACACATTTTGATCATATACATACATATTTGACTACTTGATCATTCTTCTCTTTTGCAGGTCCGTCCTTATGGGAAGTGGTAGTCAACATCATCCTACATCAAAAACATCAATCACATCAACATCGACATCAACAATAGGTACAATGGCGACATCTACACATGTGTTTCCACCATAGGGTTATCATCATAATCATTTTTACACTTTATCCTCTATAGTTTCCACGCTTCACATTTTTATCACTTTACACTTTCTCCTTGTCTCTTGGCATGCTTTTGCCATATGATTAAGAAATTATTGAATGAATAGATACCTAATACTAATTGTAATGTAGCAAAAAATGAATATACAATAAGAATAAATCGACCCAAGCAATGTTAAGCTAGAGGATATGAAACCCTAATTGTAAAGAAAGGATAAGAAGACTTAGCTATTTCACAATTAATCCTAGATCAGTGCTAAAGTGTTGGCCTGATGAGAAGAGAGGGAGAAGAATCACACATAGACTCATAAAAATGTGCGAGTTGATGCTTTTCCCGGATTGGGATGCTTGGAAAGGGGCAGAGGTGCTTGCGGGTGCCCTAGACCTTCTCTCGGGTGCTTGTGACTACTCAAACCCTTAGAAAACCTCCTCCGTAGGGTCACGAGATGTTTGTTGTCCTTCACTTTTGGTTGCTATTATGTCGCACAATGATTTCCAATGTCGCCGATAACCCGTGAATGAAAGATTGACTTGGAAAACCCTCAAAAGTGCATCAAATCCCCAAAAGAAAAGAATGAAAATGATGGTTCAGCTATCCTCAATCAAGTAAAACAAGTGATCTTACGATCGAGCATTACACTACATTTCAAACTCAATGTAGTTCTAGGTGTGTGTCCAGAATCATGCCCTAGATGGCTCTTGTGTGTTTCACACTTGATAACGAGCAAATAGCTAGATGTAGAAGATGTAAATATATGTGTGCATGGAATAGAATGAACTTCCCCTACTATGAAGTGTATGCGGAAGAATGTAGTCCCCATCCTCTTGAATATATGCTTGAATGCTCTTGAATAAAATTTGGATGCAACCTTAGGTGTTGATAGTTAATGCTTAGTGCTTGACATCTTATTATGGTCACATGGTGACTACAAAAAAGATAAGATGCTCAAATGGCTAGAAAGGACCCAACAGATATGAGTAAAGTACAAATAGGTTAGAGGCACATAGAGGGGACATTGGTGCTTGGCGTTGGTGTCCGACTCGGAGAAGCTAAAGGGTCGAGTTCGATTGAGCAAGAAGGTGTGCAAGACCAAAAGTGACAACAAAAAGAAATGAAAGATGGCCAAAGACGTGGGTTAATTAGTATTTTTCTTACTTAGGAATCATATGAATAGTAGTATGTAATCAGGACTAGATATTACCCAAAGTGCATGATTTTATGTCTACACCCACCGAGAAACCATATCCTAAACAACACCATCAATGCCTATAAAAGACACAAAAACACAACTAGATTTTTGTTGTTATAGAGAAGAACCTTCTTAGAAATATCAATTACACACCAAGAAAAACCCCTTTAAGACCAAACAAACCATGCCCTAAAAATAGGAGTGCAGACTCATTGTCGTAATAAAAACTTGAGTAAATAATTGCTTCATCAACAATGTCTAAAAATGTGCTATACCCGACCACCATGTTTGCCAATAACATAGAGTGAACTAAAAAAATTGAGAACAACACCTAAATGAGTCATGAAGCCTCACCCTCCTTCCTTGACAATTCACATCCCTAGGGCCAATTTCTTCGAGAAAACCCCAAACCTAATGTTTTAGCAGAAGGATGGAGGGTGTTGAGCACATCCTTTGACTCTTCCATTTTTAAAATAATTGTTTTAATAATAATATACATTTACATTTTCACATTATTGTAATTAAATGCTCAACACTTGGCCAACATCGGATATGCTTAACACTAAATTTCGACTTTAGAATGAAGATGTATAGTCCATTTCGATATTCAAATCTCCATACTTAAAGAATGCCTACACAAAATTGGTACTTGCTCTAGTGTTCCCCGGTGGAGAGATTGACATTGGCTTTTGGCCACCCCTTCTATTAGTATAAACCTTAGATTGGTTACCATTTTCTTGCCCCGCAACAGTTCAAGTGAATCTCTCAATCATTGCTTGGAACATTAGATTCCAGTTGATGTTTTTACCATGAGGTTTACTAAGCTATACAAAGCCCGTATTAAGCCTAAAAAAACCCATTTTATTTGGTGTATTTTGTGTTAGGGCCTCCCTATAGGGGATATGCTTAAACATATGGGAGTTTTGAACCCTACCTATCTTGCTTGCTAATGACCTAAGTATTTCAAACATAAGTTTTTAGTTCGCATGTAAACGGATCCATACCCTTTTCTAACCTTTTACCCACAATTTTTTTACTTGGAAAAAGGTTTCATTGGGGACTCGACTATGCTTCCTACAAAATACAATGATTATTTGTGTTGATATTATTTTTCATATCTAGATAGATAGAATTTTTTTAATTTTAACAACACTATTATGGATAAAAACTTCTTTGTGGATCGATAAAGTTACTATGATCTCCAATGTGTTACTTCGATCCAGTGCATGCACATAAAGTCCGCGTAGATGTGGAACATCTGCAATCTCCGATCTCGCATTGTGAGAATGCTCCATGTACAATTAGTTGGGTGCCACTGCAGATTCTTTGTGCCGAGGCTCTCCTTCTCGTGGTTATAGCCAAGGGTTTCGTATATGCCTCTCTTGCAGCAAGTGGAGTTTCTCCCCTTCGTTGTCACTCTCCACCCAAATCTCAATGCCCTTCACCCGCTTGGTAGAGGTGGTGTTTTTGACCGCCTTAGAGATGGTGGTGGCAAAGGTTGGGGTGATTCCCCTAGGTGAAATTCCCGCATTGGTCATTAGCCATTTCTCCTCTCTCTCACTAGAAAAAATAAAAAGAGTAGCAACATAATGATGGATGGGATCCCATCCTAGACACGACTCACCCCCTCCAACACCGGCGACTAGGGGACAAACTGAATAGTCCTCATTTTCCTTTGTTGACCACCACATTCACTACCGCATGCATAGTTTTTGTTATTTCTTATTTTATGAACCCTTGTTCGATTAAAAATGTACTTTTATTTTTGATATGTTTATACATCGCTATACCTTAGAGTGAGTTGGCCTCTTCTTGAAAATATATTTACAATTCTAAATGTAATTTTTTCCACCCATCTTTTTTTTAGTAGTAGAAGCGTTATACTATAGCATGTGTACAATGCAATGTAAACCCCGAACGATATATGTTATTTATTTTAGAGGGATAGTTAAAAATAACAAATCTACAAAAAAGTAAAATTGTTAAAAATAGCAAATCTGTAAAAATAACCATCGCAAAAAAAACACAAAATTGTTTAAAATAGCTAAACCATCATTTAAGCCATCAAATTTGACATAGAATAAAATTGAAAGAGGGATTCCTCATCTTTGTATACAATTATGCTTATGAATGAGGTAACTCTTATGATGGGTTGTAAATTATAGTTACAAATTGTTGAGGAACAATGTTTGGTCTTGTTTTGCTTCAAGGAAGTGTGGTGGTTGTATTGACACTAGATTTGTTTAGAATAAAAAATAACTCTTTTCATAATCTTTGGAAATAGATATCCTTAATTGAGGATTGCGAAGTAGAATGATTTACGTACTACAAATAATGTGTTTCTAGCTCCTTCTCTCTCATATTGAATAAATAGAAACCAAAAAAGAAAAGAAAAGAAAACCACATCTAATATGGGACTTTACAAATCTTAAAGACTGTTTTCCAGGGGTTGAATTAGTATTTAATCCTAAGGCAAGAGGGCTAGATTTTGAGCTTAAATAATTTTTACATCATGTAATGTTGGTTAGCTTTTGTGCAAGAATTATACGTCAGACTGGAGCAGGGTGTGCTTCAAGCTTACTTATAAACTATTTTAGAGGCAGTGGATAACCTCACCCAAAGGTCACACAGAAAGAAGAAATAGTAAAATTGCTCCCCATAAAATTCCCCTTTAACCTATTGAAAATAAATAGATTTTACATTTTATCACTAACCGACCAATCTGTAGATTAAAAAACGTAAAATTTTCCTCTGAAATCCTGACATAAAACATGATAAAATAAACAATTTAGCAGATAAACTTGCTGGAAAAATATGGCTACTAATAAGTTCTAGAACTTGGGCAAACCATCGGCCCTAAAAAAATAGAGTGAGAGAAAAAAAGGAAAGCAAAATAAAGGATTTAAAGTAGAGACTGGCTCATGTCTAGAGATAGAATACATTCATTATCATGTCTCATTTCTTTGGTTGTGTGGTTTTTATCTTTGTATACTACATAATAAGAAAACCAAAACATAAAAATATATATAATGATACCCATTCCTTTCAACATGTATAATGATTTCTGAAACTCTAACAAAAGCTCATCAAAAGCTGCAGAAAATTGTGAAGATTTGCTACAGCAACAAGCTCATCAAAAGCCAAAAACAAATCAATTACATAGAATTGAAAGAAATACAAACACAAGAAGTAATCCATGTCTAATAATGTTGCTTGATTAAATAGTTCTACATTTATCAACCCCACAAAATCGAAAATAAACTGAATATTGTGTATATATGCTCATTGAGCTTTTGCACTTATCAAAAGACCCCCTTGGCTAAGTGAATCTAACTTTCCAGTTAGATTAACATCTGGCGAAATAAACATATAGGTTGGGCAACAGACCTGCATGGTACCAGCTGTATTTTGTATTTTCCCTAATTGATGGCTATGCATTGATGCAACGGTAGAAAATTAAAAATTCATGTTAGCTAAAGGAAAGAGAAGAAACATTGACCTTCGCAACTTGACATAAATTGTAATTAACCTACCTTCCTGTAGTTTACATGTGCAATTTCCATCGTGATATAAATTTGAGTTCAAAAAATGAAAAAGAGGAAACGATTAGTGCAAGCTCTTGAGGATCATTCTTTCAAATCCCCACATTGTGTTAAGGTAGTCTATAGCCCACCCAGAAGTAAAATTTGTGCACCGCGTTAAGGCGGCCTATAGCCTTCCCAGAGGGAAAATCCCCACACCATGTTAAGCCAAACTACAACACAAAGGTTAAATACTTAAAATTCAATCCTTGGCCTATAGCCCAGATGACAAATCCCCATGTTGTGTTTAAATTTCAATCATTGGACGAATCCCCACAAAGCGTTAAGGTACCCTACAACCAAGTTAATGTCAACTGTGATTGTGAAAATAATAAACTTCTAAATTTCAATCCTTTTCATCGGTAATTTTATCATCTCATGAAAATATAATCGTAATTAGATTTTTGCAGATTAAGTATTTATTCTAGATGTCCTTTTTTCCTATCTGATTGTCTGGAGAAAAAAATTAAGCATTTCTTTCAATAAAGGGAACATTTTATTTATTTTTTAAGAAAAAGTAGGGATAGAAAACTAACTTACTCGGCCATAGCGCTCTCCAGGGTCTAACTCCTCGAACTCTGAATCCGTTTCATCACTATCTTGGTCCGATGGAGCGTTCCCTCCACTACCTTTCTTGTCCACCATATCAGAAAAACTAAAAAACAACTGCAACCTTTTTTTAATAACCTTCTCTGTCCACCTCCAATACCCGAGTTATAGCAAAGCCTTGCAATAACAGGTTGAAGTTATAAAACCCTCTAGTTCTATTTTTTCTATCCTAAAACAACTTCCACGCCCCAAATTTCACTCCAAAACACAAACTCCTCCTTAGAGCCATGTTCAATCCACCGCTTGTCGATCCAGATTCTCTGCATCAAATATTTATAAAACCCTTTCAATTCGTCATCTTCAAAACCAAAAAATAAAGTATCTCCAAACCCTAAGAGCTCAAAAAATTGTGAATTTTGAATAGAATGTCATTGTCTTATACTCCACATAAAATAAACGTTATTGAATCTATAGATTTCACATGGAGCTTAGCCTTGTACTAAAAACAACCAGAGAAAATGAATTCAAAACATCATAACTACCTGAATTCAAAATTAGGACTTTTTACTTGTAATGAGAAGCAAGAAATCAGAATGAAACAAGTTCAAATAGGGAAATCAAGGTTTCAATTTTAATACAGGGAAATCAAGGTTACAATTTTAATACAGAGAAATCAAGGTTACAATTTGATATAACTTATAAGATTTTCACTACAACCAGAGATAAAAATGAAGTATTGACATACCTTCCCAATAAGGATGCCATCTCGTAGTACTTTTCAAAGACAAATGTATACATACGTCAGTATCTAAAATGCCTTAAAAGTACCAATATTTCAAGCTTTGTAATATGTTTCAAAAGTTGTTATATACCTGTCATATTTGAGCCTAAATCTCTTAAATAATCTCTTTCGACAATAACCTAATGATGATATGAATAAGAGATATAGTAATTATTGTAATGATTCACCCCAATGAAATCAAGAGATCCCTTGAGCATTTCAGATGGATGGGGGACTTTTGAGGTAAAGATTGTTTCCAGTTTAAAAGATTTCAATCTCCGATTCTTTATAAATATCGAAAAACAGAGTTATCTGTATAAAGAATTCTAATCTATTTCGAAAATAGAATTATCTATATAAAGAACTTTGTTTTCCATAGCCATAACTCTATTCTTTATATAGATAACTTTGTTTTCATAGATACCTTTATTGAGATACATAACTATTGTATATTATATAGATATATATATATATATATATATATATATATATATATATATATATATGGAACTCTAATCTACTTCCCTGATACAAATCACTCACTCTGATGAGGAAACCTCTGATTGATCAAAAAAATTTGTCAGAACCTCTTTTCCTTGTTCAGTATTGATGTATTTTAGGCCCTGGGAACTTATTTATATTGAATGAGATCACTCAAAATGTTAAATTTTCTGAAGTTCTTTGTCACGGTTCAAGAACTTATTTTCAATATTGATGTATTTTAGGTTCTGAAAGAGAACACTTACATTTAATTATTTTGTAACAGGTACGGAAACCATGAAGAATGTACTCAAACTAGAGGCCCTTAAGATCCTGAAGACAATCCTGTGGCTACTTTCTACTTCTTTAGGAACATTTTTGTTGGCAGGAAGACAGTCTTTGGCTACAAATTTTCTGTTTGTTCAGAAATTTGAGGATTTTCCTGTTGAGAAATGAGAAAAGGTGCTTCTTGACTGGTCTATGAGTTCGTTGTCCTTATTCAGGACTAATTTTCAAATCTTTCAAGGGTAGCCCGATGTGGAACCATTTCAGCAGAGTAAGTTGAGAAGTCCAATGAAAATAGAATTATAAAATGGTAAGAGTATTTTTAGGTACAGTAAAACTATTAAGACTAACAAAATGGAGGATAAATTTCACAACAATTTTTTTTCACCTCATCTTCATGAACTAAATGATATGAACTTTTACACCTCATCTTCATGAAGCAACATGTTTGGAATACCCTTAGCGACAGGAAATTACCTCCCAGTCTCTAGATAAATGAGAGCACCTTCTTCTAAATGCAACTCTAGAAGAGCGTGGTGAAAACGTTGCAAGAAGACATCATTCTCTAGCATGGTTGCCTCTGCTTGTTCTGGGAGATCATTTACATTCATCTTCTTTGCTGCATCATGTAAAGCCCTCCACTCAATCTTTGGGAAAATGTGCTTCAAGAAATCAGGGTTAAATGGAACCTCCTTCGTCACAAATTTTTCAACTTCCAACTCCAAGGGAAAGCCCTTGGTCACCCCTCTGATGTTACAGGACAACATATTGTGCGTCAACAACCTCATCTTCCCCAATTCTTTGTGAACCAAAAAGTCTCCAACCAATTAAAACCTGCAGGTATTGCATGACATCAAAAAAAAATCTTTTAAAATACAAACAAATAAAATGGAATCCATACATTTTGGTAAATGGATATCCATAATCAGTGCAAAAAACTAATATTATTGTTTTGTCTTTTATAAATATATATTAAAATCTCTTTGCCAATGTCTGTTTTGTCAAATATTTTCGCAAATCAAGGCGCAAGAAGTAGGAGGGTGAATTGTTTGCTTATGAATTTGCCACAAATCTTGTTGATAACTAAACAACCAAGTTTTCTAGCCTCTGTCAAATAGCGCAACCGGTGGGGGAAAGGAATGCAAGTGTAGATTGGCAAATTGGTTTGGTCCAGAATCCTAAGGAAAAATAAAGCGGGAGCATGAGCATGGTCTTTGGAGTGAGCTTCTGAGATAAACATAGAGGCATAGCAGTTATGGTAGGGCATCAGAAAACTGTGCCTTCATACTCGAATTTCAATATGTTGGTGCTGAGGGAAACCACAAACTATAACTGTGAATCTATAATGGCTAGAGAAGAAGGTTGATGAACTGAAAGAATGCTTTCTGAAGTAAATCCCACAATCATAATTCTCTAATTTCAAAAACACTTATAGACAAACACATATAGCAACAGTCTGATCCATTCCTCCATGAAATGAGAAGGTCATTGGATTGATTTGTGGTGGCTTTGAAGGAAAGAAGAGCTTCAGATTCGTGTTGAGGACATGACATTTAGGGCATGGTCCCATGGATTTTTTCGTGGTGGTCCCATGCACAATATTTCAACCAGCTACAGGAAACAATAGAATCTCGCCCTGGAAATTAGGAGCTCCGCATTTTTGGCCCGTTCAACTTAAGGGGTCGCTGAAGAGGGGGACACTTCCGCCGCAGCTTTTAGGCGTTTTTTCTCCATCCGGCAAAGACACATGCATTCCCGCCACTTTTTTCTTGCCAATTTGGACAGAAAAACTGCAGTGGGCTCCTATAATTTTTCAGTGGAAAATGTTGAGAAAAAAAAAAAACCATGAGACCCAAAAACTGCTAAAATTTTCTCTCAAAGAGACATTTTTATGGAGCCATGGGACCATGCCCTTAGATTGGCAAAGAGAATAACAGAAACTACAATAATATTTATCGGGGCACGAGCAGTAATGACACCCATATTATTGGGACACTGCAATAATAAACACACATTTTGCCAAAACCTACTTCAATTTAACTGAGAATCTACACAATTTGATCTGCTCGATTGTTAACACGTGTTTTTCTCTGCTCTGAATGTGTATAAAACTCCTAAGCCCAGAATCCGACAGAATAGAATCAATTTCTATGGGTTGGCTTTGAAGAAAGGCAACCAGGGAGGACCATTAATGGATTTATTAAAATAAGAACCAGTCTTCGAGATCTCCGCCTGAAGGCAGCATAAACAAACCTGCAAGGTAACAAAGAATTAAATTGCTCAACATAATGGATAAGAAAATCTGAAAACGTGCAAACGGCCGTCAAACCGTCAAATTTAACACAGTCTTAGAAACGTCTGCAAGGGCCTTTCCCATAGGGGGAATGCCTTCAGTGTAATAAAAAGGCTCCCATCAATAAGATAAAACTGGAAAACGCAGCATTTAAACATTTTCTTTCAATATTTGTACGATTTATATACAAACATTTTCTTTCAGAATTTGTACGTTTTGTTTTTCTTCCCAACGATGGCAATAGAAACATTAGAGACGCCTGGTAAATGTGATGGCTGCAGAAACAAAGGCAATGGCGGCAGATCCCAGTGCCATATACGCCACTCTGTTGCACAAACTCATCACCACCTTCATCCTATGACTGTGATTAATGTTTTCCATAGCCATGGCCTGTAACACCACCAACACCACCCCCATCGACGGGAAAAAACTGAGTGCGTTCATTACCACATATATCTTAAATTCCACGCTCTCCATCGCTTCTGTTGCCACTGCCATGCCAAACTCCTTCTCAAGTCCCACAGGAACTGTAAAAACGCTTACAAAACTCAAACACACCACCAGCATTGCCACCATTATCACACTCTCGCCGCTATTCTCCTCCTCCAAAACATTCACATCACTGAATTTTTAAATAGCAACTGCGCCTCTACATCCGCAGGAATTGCCTCGTACAGAGCATTGTGGATCTTAAGCAAAAGAAAATTTTGCGCCATTAAAACTAAGATGGCAGAAACGAGTTTCTTTGTATGGGATACGGAACTGGTTACCATCTTATATGAGAAATAAGAAGGCGGTGCGAAGAAAGTTCCGTGGAAGCTTTGGTAATGGCGGGAAGCGCTGGTTTCGCACGTTCTTAGCAACCGGGAATATTTCTATGCGTGGACGACACGCATCCACACGTCCTTCCGCGAAGCATTCGTGATTCGTCACCATGCATTTAGTTCGCCCTTTTGATAAAAAAATGTGTAAAACGTTGAAATGATGTCTATATCTAGTCGTTAAATAGTACTTGAGAGCAATTGCTTCCAAGGTGCAAGGATACACCAAAGTTGACCATTAAAAATTATATATTTGTAGAATATCTATTTTGGTGTAATTATTTTTTTGATAGTTAATATGAAATGTGTCATTTCGATAACATGAAGGTTAAGTGTATGTATCTAAAAAGTGTCATTTAATTGTTTTAGTGGAGGACTCTCCAAGCGATGTCATCAATTGTCATTGTTGACTGGTTGATGACATGGCAGACATAGTGCTCCATTATGACCCTTTCACTAAAATGGTACAAATTACCCCATTCAACCACTCAAATATCCCTTGTTCTAATTTTGATCACATCTCTTCTATTAATCGATGGATTACGAGCGCAGTGGCGTATGTCACATCTCAATGTCTCCCAACTTTAAATCAATATTTATATAACAACTGTTAATAATTAATTAAATATAACATGTAATTAACTAATCGCATGTGTACAATGCAATGTGAACGCCGAATGGTATATGTTATTTGTTTTAGACGGATAGTTATTACTTTTGTAGTTGATGTTGATAATGGGTGTGATTGATTTTGTAAGTGTAGATATATAGATGAACCACTTCATTTAAAGGTTCCATATCTAGATTTCAAACTTGTTACAAATTTGTACATATACATTTGCAAATCTCATATCTATTTTATTTGAACTAAACATGTTATTACATGAAGACTTTTGTACATGTGCTGATTTTATATTATGGAGTACCACCTCTTGGATAAAGATCATGTGGGTTAGCAAGGAACGATACATATTTTGATGACATACAAATGTAGAAATAAGTCAAAATATAAAACTAAATTCAATTATCTCATGTGGAGTTCAAAATGAAAAGCAACTTTAAATGTACGTAATCAGAACATAATTAAATGTACACATACAACATTTCATTGTAATGTTTTAACTAAATTCTTACACTACAAATATCAATCACACACATTATCAACTAGACAATAAATGTTTTTCCAAAAAACACCAACCAAACAACCGATGCACAACTAACACAATAAAGCCGAATTAAATACATACAACATCAACTAAAAAAAATTAACTATCGAAAATGATATCAAATGTATTCATGTACGAATTTATAATAACTTTCAAATGTATAAACAACCTTAAAATTAAGTGGCCCATCTATATTTCTACACTTACGAAAAAAATCACACCCCTAATCAACATCAAACTACAAAAGTAATAACTATACCTCTAAATCAAATAACATATACCGTTCGGCGTTCACATCTCATGAAACACATGTGATTGCTAATCCTCGCCCTTAATATTAAGTGGGGATCATTTAGAATGTAATTCACGTCCAATTCCTATTTATGTGTTTGTTTCTGTTCTTAGGTGTCAGTATGATCATCCCCGTGTTGATTCAAGACCAAGTGTGCCTTGTAGAACTCAATTGGGAAGCCATCAGAGCTTGGAGGCTTGTCCTCACTCATGGTGAGTATGTCATACCTTATTTCGTCCTTCATATGATTCTTTACAAATTCCAAGGCACCTGTCATGCCTACCTTCTCTGGGACCACTCATTGGTAGATCTTTCTATTTCTTTCCACGTCCTCATTAGACCCCCAAGCAGAAAATTAATTCCTTTATAATTCAAGGAAGGCTTCATTGGATTCATCCCTAATGAAATCATCTTCCCTTCTGCCTCAATTGGTTAAAATTTCTCTCAAATATTTTTTGGCTTCAAGCATCCTAACAAAAATGTTTTTTTGCCTTCTTTTAAGTTTTAAACCAACTCATCCTAGCTCTAAGGGCACCCTTGGTTTTGTAGTTCAGTTGATTTTCGCATTCTATTTAAAGAGTTCCACATTGTTAGTATTTCCTGGACCGGTTCTCAACCCTGATGAGTGCTTCTTGAGCATCCCTCATTGCTCTCTTTCTCCTTTTTGCTTTATCTCTGGATTCACTATCATAGAAACTCCTGATATTTTGTACAGAACTCATAAATTTTTCCCATCTCTTGATATGACAAATTTGAGAAGGTATATTGACTAATTTCCAAATATATTTGAGTGGTTGTAAACAATTCTCATCTTTCAGATGGGATACATTCTTTTTTAGACCATCAAGTTTAGAGCTAATTGTTGATGTCTTGCTGTTTGCTTCCATTTGTATTGGGTGATGATTAGATAAGATGAAAGAATGGGCTTCTACTGAATTCTGCCATTGTTTTTCTATAATTTTAATGAGATCTCTTGATACCACGAATTAATATAGTGTAGAGTAAATTATCTCTTCCTTGCTAATCATTGCACCATGCAAACCAAATCCCTTTGCCAGTGTTTTTGTTTCTCCAAAAAGATTCTGAACTGCTAGTTCTCTCTTTATTTTAGACTTGTAAAAAACATTACCACCTTTCCAGTTATAGGGATTACCTCTTTTTAAATCTTGTTTGTCCTCAATCATATTGTAGTCTCCTATAATCCTCGAGATTTTAGAAAAATCTATTGACATCCGGTTCTAAAATTGAGATATCTTGATAATCATTTGAATCATACAAAGACATTACTCCAAAAGTCTCGTCTCCTTGAGAACAACCCACATTGCTCTATTGTAAGGAGCACTTCTTGCTTCCACATTTTTCTATTTTCATTTTTTATGACAGAACAATTGTTCCCCCTTTCCATACTGGTGACCAGTAGCTACCTGAACTGCGTCATTCTTTATGAAATTCATCACCCATACTCAATACTCTCATGAGAACAAAACCCAATAGCCCAATGAAAATTTTCATTTTGGGAACCAGTCCAATGGTGAGATTGACCTTCGTAACTATGATGTTAACACATTCTTATCAGCAGGGCCACCAATAGTCCTGTCAAAGTCATTTTCTCTCACCAAGAGGGAACCTTATTTCTATTGAAGATCTCTTACATGCACGATAACAAATACCCACCGCAATTGGACATGTATTCATACACCAACAACTTGAAATTGGTGTCTTTGCTTGAAATGCAACACAGAAGCTTCAAGATGCTGGTGTGCTGGATGAGCCCCAATGTATCCACCTCCACTTCCACATGCAGGTTTTACAAAAATAAAAGAACCATCTAAAAATGTTAAAAAGTAAAAACGTTCAAAAAAAAGCATGCGCTAGGCGGTGCCAAAACCGTCAACTTTAAGACACTCGTAGAAACGTCTGGAAGTCCTTTACCATAGGGGGAACACATTCCAACACTTTGATACATTCAATTTATTTTGTTTTCGTAATTTTATTCCATTTATTTGGCTTTAAGATGGATTCATATTCTCTATCAAATATTTAATCTTTTTTTTCACAAAAGAAAATGATTTTTCAAGCGCATGTTGAACACTCTTAGGTACACTATTTTTTTTTCAAATTTGTAAGGAAAGAAATAAACAATGTAATTTTGAACCGTGTTTTTATTGATGGGATATTTTTATTACTAATAAAATGTTAATTATTTCTAATTTCATGCTTCAAATAAAGTCTAAGTCTAAGAAAATTTGATTGAAGTTGAGCATAAATACAATTCCTTTTAGATAATTGGGAAGTGCTCATGTTGTGATATGACTTATGTGTAACTAGATTCATTTTGGACATGGACAATTGATAGTTTTTCTCTACATTTTTGTTGGTTGTCTCACACTCATAACAGTAAATGTGGTTCAAAACTTAACATATAATTATGTCCCACTTTTTAGAATTTTGAGTATACGCACCATCCCATTCTATTTACCTACCAAACAAGAAGAATATAAAGATTTTTTTAACATTAATTATGAGCAGAAGTCCATACTTGATACGACATATCCTGCTAATGGTGACGGTTAGAATGACAAGTCAGATAACCTTCTAATACCTTTGTCTATTTTGATTATGCTTTCATATATTAAAAAAATTGAAAAGTTTATGTGGAGAGAATAACTTTAAATAACCCGAGTCTAAATATGTATAATTAAAAAAGATTTCTTAGACTTCTTTTCAGAACCAAAAGAATCCATACATATTATATTAAATTATCTCATCTTATATATTAAAAAGGCAATTTGATTTTGACATAAGGGGAATAAGTAGGGTTGCTTAAATACAAACTAAAAACTGAAAATATTCAAACCGAAAAATAGCAAAGTCGGTGGATACATATCATCAACGCGCTTCCCATTCAACTTCGACAAGAAAGAAAATGTATTGTGCATATGTTTACTATACATATGCAGAATTGCCTATGAAATGGTGTAAGGCTTCGCCATTGTTCTCAAGCAAGTAATCCACAAAATCCAGTGTTTTTTCTGTGTTAATGGAAGGTGTTAAAGGAAGAAATCGGTTACAGAAGCGAGCACCGCCGCCATTAAAAGTGAGCAGTCCACCTGCAGATTTGTTTATTAAGAGGAGTCCCATTCCTCTGTTATCACCGCTATTAATATGTCCACCTGCAGATACGTATAAACCAAATCCTATTGCAGTAGCACAGGAAAATCCAGAAGTAATATCTGGAGGAGCAGCATCATCCAGCAGTAGGTGACATGCCTATGCTTATGTTTCTGTTAAAATTAATGTTATACAAAAATAAAAGAGTAGCACATACGAATGGAGTTCATTCAACCCATCTAAAAACTGTTAAAAAGTAAAAACGTCCCAAAAAACTGTTAAACAGCAAAAACGTCCAAGACGACCACCTTCAAACCGTTAACTTTAAGATAGTGCAAAACGTCCTGGAAGTCCTTTACCATAGGGGAATGCCTTCGGGCGTAACTAAATATGGGCTATCATTACTATGTATAAAATCATATTTAACTTTTATTTTGAGTATATATATATTATATATAACCACTATTTTTCATTTCATTTGTTACTAAGTGCAAGTTTTTTATTTGTTCATGTTAGAGTAGGTATTTACCTTATCTCATGTTCACCTAGGTACTTTATTTACCTTTATTATATTTATCCTCACCCACTTATGTGTGTGGATATTTCCTTTTATTTATTTAGATATTAGGGGGATATTATCTAGTTGTTAGGTATAGCGCTTTCCTTGATCTATGATATTGACTAGATCCTTAATGTCTAGTTCTCTCATAAATCTATGGACTTAACTAGTTCTTTGATGACTAGTTCTTTCCATGATTTATGGTTTGATCTACGACCTTGACTGGTTCTTAGATTGTTATTCCTTGCATATATAAGCAAGGCCCATTCTCATTGTATTTCATTGAGTTCCATAATAATATATGATATTGTTGCTCATTTGTTTGCAAAGGTTTTATGTAAAGTTATTCTAGCGAATTGCTTTCATCTTATTGATTGTGGTGTTTGATTAGCATCTGTGTTCTTGGCTTGGTACGATCTAGTTATTGTTCCTTTTATGGTATTAGAGTAGGAGATTGCTATTGACATTCGTTTATAAGTTTTATTTTGTAAATAAATTCTTTGTATATTCATATATTTGGGATTTTCTCGTATTTTATTATTGCTGCGTGCATTTTTATATAAAACAGAGGCTTCCATGGATCCGGAAGGTGCCAAAACTCTAAGATCGACTGTAAACTTGACCATCTTGGGAGGCGCTTTTTTTAGTTTTTCTGTGTGTGAGAAACGTGGTGGTTTGTCTCGGATTCTGTCATTTGGAAGGAAAACCAAGAAATAGTTTTCTTGGTTTTTATTTTTGCGGGTGTAGCATTTTCGATCGGCCATGTGCCAAGTAGTTCGGAAAAGACGTTTCTTTCCTCTTTTTGGCGAGGGTCTACAGCACAGTGGCACGATTTTCTAGTTCGGGAAAATCTGCAGACTACTATTTTGGGCGGCGAAGGTCACTTTCAGCACAATCCAGAAATAACAATTTTTACTAGAAGAAGCAGTTGGATGTGACTTTCTCAAAAACCAGCAACACACCCTAGAATAGTAAGTTGCACACACCCATTGAAATCCTTAGCCCCTGGTCATATGGTATGGTCATATGAGGGCTTAAAGCTTGTGATTCCTTCTAGTAGGTGCTTAACTACAACCCTTTTCATTTTATTTGTGTGGTGAAGGCAAGAGCATTTTACTCTATTTTAGTGGCAACTAAAATAAAAAGTAGAACATAGTATTGAAAAACTTGTATCTTTTGAACGGTAACTTGGTTTTGAGTGCCGCTTTTTGTAAAAGTGCTTGTTTTTATGATCTTTCCATTGGAAATATTTATTTTGAGAATCACATTATAATTATAAAGTGCCATATTGTAACACACACTCATTATAAAGTGTCAAAATCTAGGGGCTCTTATTACATTGTTTGGGGGTCTTGTTGCATTGCTTGGTTCTTGCATTTCTTTTGGTGATTTTTAAGGATGACATCTTTATCTACTTCTATATTAGATCATGTTGAGCCATTAACAACACATAATTACCACACATGGAAACCAAGAATGGAAATAATAATTAAGCGGAAAGGATTATGGGCTTTAACTTCTTCAGAACAACTAGTGTTCACTAGAGAATATGAAAAATTTCAGTACCAGTGCAAATTTGATGAGTGTATGGGTTTGATAGGAACTTATGTAAGTGATAGTCTTTTGTTTCATTTGAAAAGTGTGACTCTCCTTTCAAAATATGAGAGAAATTGGAGGATTTATTTGGTAAGGTGGATCATATGAGAGCCATGTAACTTGAAATTGAGATCACCTCTCTTAATCCTGAAGATTTTCCAACAATTATAGACTATCTTACCAAGTTCAAGCATTTGTTGACACAATTGAAGGGGAGTGGAAGAGATAAGAAAGATGAAGAGTGTGTTTACTTGATTCTATCCAAGTTGAGAGGACCATTCCAAATTTTTGCTTCTACCTTTTTCTCTAACATGGATGCCTTAGGTGACACATTCAAAATGCCTAACTTAGAAACATTTTGTGAAAGACTTACTAGGAAGAATCCAAATTGTCTCACCTTGAGTCTTCCACCTCTCAAAAGGCATTAGTTGCATCTAATCCTAAGGGCAAGGGAAAACCAAATAGAAAAACCAAATCCACACCTTCTCCATCTCAAAATACTCCTAAACCCAAATAAAATAACTCATAATCCAAGGAGTCTTCTAAATCCAAGAATAAGTCTAGTGTTCATGCTCTTTTTGTGGGGTAGTAATCATGAAGAACATAGGTGTTATAAGTGAATGCAAGCCTTAGAGGATGTAGTCAAGAAACACAAAATTTCTATCTCCACGCCACCTCCTTCTAATCAACATGGCAAAGCACTTAATGTTGTTGGGAGATCTCAGTCACCACTTGCAGACAGTTGGGTTATAGATTTTGGTGCTTCTCATCACATGACTTCTTCCAAGGAGTCTTTTGTTTCTCTAGGTTGAGATTCTTCCTTTATTTCATGTTGAGAGAAAAGGTGATATACAACTTGATGGTGGAAATATCCAAGATGCACTATATGTTCCTAACATCACTATAAATTTGTTTTTGTATATCAAATTTGTCATTATGGTAAAGGGAAAACAATGACTTTTACACCACATGGGGTAGAAGTATGAACTTTTTTGGAGCCTTATTCACTTGTTGCTTAGGGTATTGTTGATCATAGTTCTAGACTATATCACTTTGAGGGTTTTGATGACACTTCTTCTATATGGACATGATTGGTTTCTCATGCAGATTTAGAGAGTAAGCTTTGACATGAAAGATTTGGACATCTCAATTACATATATTTGAAGGAGTTGAGCACTCATGGTATGGTAGATGGTCTTCCTAGAGTTTCTTGTCTTGAGGGAGTTTGTGATGGTTGTGCATTAGGGAAACAACACCAAGATCCTTTTCCTAATAATTTGTCTAAGAGAGCTTCTTCACCACTTGAGCTTGTGCATAGTGATTTGATGGTTTTTCGTACCTCATATTTCAATGGAGCTAAGTATACACTTACGTTTATTAATAATTTCTCGGCGTACTTGGTTTTATTTTTTCAAGTACAAAAGTGATGTTTTTCACACTTCGATTCTTGAGGCTTTGGTCGAGAAACAATCTTCTAGTTGCATAAAGAACTTTCGTGCTTGATAATGGGGGAGTACTTACTTCAGCAGAAGGAGTTTTCTAAATTTTTGGCAACTCAATGTATTATTCACCAACATTCTTCCTCATACTCAACAATAGAATGTCTTAGCAGAAAGGAAGAATATAAATTTGAAGGAAATGACTAACTGTATGATGCATTCTAGAGATTTACCTCCTATCTACTAGGCAGAAGCAATTAATTGTGCTAACTACATTCAATATCGCACACCACATAGAGCACTTAAGCATTTGTCTCCAGAGGAAGCTTGGTCCAACACTAAGCAAGATGTCTCATTTTTTTGAGTCTTTGGGAGCCATACTTGGGCCTTTGTGCTAAAGAAGAAACAAAATTTTTTGGATAAGAAGAGTAAACCCTTGATCTTTGTAGGGTATTAAGAGGACATGAGAGCTTATCATCTTTTAGATCTTGATACACATGATGTTATTTTTTGAACACATGTTTATTTTGATGAGCGCTTCACTCCTCATGATTCTTCATCTTCTTCCATGCCTCCTTCTTCATCTCATCTTGAGGATCCTTTCTTTGAGGAGGTTGATGAGGAGGTTATAGATGTCATTGAGGATCCTATTCCCACTGATGTTGTCACTATGCCTAAGTGGGATTGTACTACAGTTTCTAAGGTAGCACCTTTCATAGAGGATCTTCCACCCACTAGGCATCATCACACACATTCTACAAGTTTTAGAATTTTGTGTTATGCAATTTTTGAGGATCCACAATCTTTTCAAAGGCTCATGGGATATAAGAGTGGGATGATGCGATGACAGTTGAGTATTCTTCTTTGATGAAGAATCATACTTGGGATTTGGTATCTCTTCCTAAAGGAAGAAATATGGTTAGGTGTAAGTGGGTATATCGAACCAAATACGCAGTTGATGGGTCTATTGAAGATTATAAGGCTTGTCTTGGTGTAAAGGGTTTTTCACAAGT
The DNA here is from genome assembly GCA_018340775.1 of Taxus wallichiana var. yunnanensis. Lineage (NCBI taxonomy): Eukaryota > Viridiplantae > Streptophyta > Pinopsida > Cupressales > Taxaceae > Taxus > Taxus wallichiana. The sequence continues at coordinate 252,771,490 of CM031235.1, read as the reverse complement.
TGAAGGTATTGATTACTCTAAGACTTTTGCACTCGTTTCCAAGATGGATTCTGTATGCCTTGTACTTATTATTGCTACATCACAGGGGTGGCCTATATACTAGATGGACGTGAAGAGTGCCTTCTTACATGGATATCTATAAGAGGAAATATACATGGAGCATCCGAGTTGGATTTGTTTAGGATTCTTCTCTTGTTTGTAGGCTCCAAAGGTCTCTCTACGGTCTCAAACAAGCCCTTCAAGCTTGTATGAGAAGATGGATTATTTTCTTCTATCTATTGGTTTTGTTTGTTGCCACTCTGATCATATAGTGTATCTCTCAACATGTTGGTGAAGATATTGTGATACTTGTCTTGTATGTTGATGATCTATTACTTACTGGTAGCTCTTCTTCCCACATTTAGAGTATTCAGAGGGCTCTTTCTACACAATTTGACATGACAAATCTTGGGTTATTGCATTATTTCCTTGGTTTGCATATTTCTCAAATAGATTCAAGGATTCATTTGAGTCAACAAAAGTACACCCATGATCTTCTTAGCAGCTTTGATATGGCTGATTGCAAGCTAAGTCCATCTCCTTTTCAGTCTGGAGTTACTCTTACTTCCACATGTACCACACCACTTTGTGATCCTACGTTGTATATGCAGTTGGTTAGGAGTCTCATGTACTTGACCCATACTCACCCTGCTATTTCATTTGCAGTAGGGCTTATATCTCGGTTTGCACATTCTCCTCATAGTAGTCACCGGCGATTACTAAAAGGATTTTGTGTAATTTACGGTGGCACTTCCCACTTTGGCCTACACTACATTAGGGGTTCTACTCAATTGGTTGGGTATACAGATTCAAATTAGAAAGGTTCTATTGATGACGACATTCCACTTTTGGCTATCTTTTCTATCTTGGTTCTTCTCTAGTTGCTTGGGCATGAAAAAAGTAACAGGTTATTGTACTTTCATCTTCGAGAGGTAAAGTACAAGGCAACAGCTTACAAAAAGTCAACAGATTCTTTGGCTTCACTTGTTATTGATAGAGTTTGGATTCCCACAAGATTCACTGACGTATTTTGGTGTGACAACCAAAGTGTAATTCACATTTCTAACCCAGTTGAGCACCAGTGGACCAAGCATATTGAGATACACATCCACTTCATTCGTCAACGCATTTAGGATGGAGTTATTTACTTGGAGTACCTTTTCACTCAGGTAGTAGGTTGCAGACATTTTACCAAGATTTTTACATCACCTCGCTACCTTGAGTTGTGTGGAATGCTTGGGGTTTTAGAAGTTGTTCTTGGGGGTGTTCGTGAGAACATCTTCCTTCTTCTTCTTCTTTCTCTTTCCTTCTAGCATGATTCTTTCCTTATTTTGGTTTGAGATTTCTTCATGGATATATTGTACATGAGTACCTCATTAGGCCTAGTTTCTGGGACTCATCTGTGGACATGCCACTTCTATTTTGGTCCCTAACTTCACTTGAGGGGGTGTTAGATTATGTATTTACCTTAGCTCATGTTCACATAGGTACTTTATTTACCTTTATTGTATTTATCCTCACCCACTTATGTGTGTGGATATTTCCTTTTATTTATTTAGACATTAGAATGATATTATCTAGTTGTTTGGTATAGTTCTTTCCTTGATCTATGGTATTGACTAGATTTGTGATGTCTAGTTCTCTCATAAATATATGGACTTAACTATTTTTTTGATGACTAGTTCTTTCCATGATTTATGGCTTGATCTACGACCTTGATGGTTCTTAGATTGTTATTCCTTGCCTATATAAGAAAGGCCCATTCTCATTGTATTTCATTGATTTCCATAATAATATTTGATATTGTTGTTCATTTGTTCCTTTTAGTTCATAGAATCTTTTATGTTTTCAAGTGTTTCTAAGATATGTATTTTTCAAAATCCCTTAAATAATGACGCTTTTGCAATATTTTTGGCACATTATTTACTTAATATCATGTTTTGTTATGGTGTTTAAAGTTATCGATCCTCTCTCATATCAACTTTGTGTTCCCTTCCGAGTTTAGGGTTACCAATAATTTCCTACTCGTTAATGTTTAAAACCATATTTTCTCCATGTCATTCCCAAATCTTTTCCTACTTCCTTCTTTTTTAATTAGTTTGACATGAGGTTTAATGAAAACATGCTAAGCTAAAATTGTGACTATGAAATTGTTGTGTTACCTTAAGTTCTATTCCAAATCTAAGAGATTGCTCTACTTTGAGATGAATATGAAAGGGATGCGTTGTAAAATTTTATAGTTCAATCATATCATTAATTATTAACTATTTTAATAAAATTTAATAATTTAAACAATGTACATATTATTGTTCATCGAAATGCATGCCTAGGGGACACCGCGTGGAGGTTTGGTGCCTCAACAACAACAATTGGGAATGCCTCCAAAGGTGTGGGACCTTATCTCCTTTGGAGTATTCCTCTAAAGAAATATTAATCTTTGGATCCAAATAATCTAATGCCTACCACTACTAATCCTAAACCTAACATTTTACTAGGGGAAAGGGAGGAGGAAACTAAAATAAAAGACTGTGATACACAAAAATAGAAGGGGCATCCATGTTCTTGTCTGATAACAACATAATGAATTTTAAATCTATAACTATAATCCACATAGAACATATCATTGAGCATAGAAAGTAAAGATCAACACAACATAACTGTCAAAGGGCGAAGGTCACAATTAACTTCATATTAATGTTTATAATATGCACAATCTGTAACAAAATGGGGATAGGCACTAAATACATTAAAAATCTCAAAATGCAGAGGTTTTAGACACTTAGAAACATTTTACAACAAAAGGGTAGGGCCACCTCACATTTCAAGGAGGGAACCCTTTAAAATGGAAAGAGATTTTATTTTATAGAAACACATAAGGGAGAAAAGGAAGAGAGGGAAAAATGGGGCTTTGGATGCAAATATCTCATCTAAATGTGGTTACAAGCTTTGAATGCAAAAATCTAGCTCCAAAATATAAACTCCATGCAAAAGTAATTTCATACCTCTAACTTGATAAAAAAGTGTAGTGCTTTGGTGAATGTGATATCTCTTTTCAGTAAATGGGTGATGGGCTCAAGAGATAAAAACCTCCTTTTGAGCTCCTCATTTGCCTTTGGCTTTGCATTGAATAAGAAAAGTGACAACAAGGGATTTGATTAGGATTTTTTAATTAGTGGCTCAAGGACAAAAATATATTCGATTTAATAAAATTCTTTGAGAGTTTCCAAAGAATCCACTTTTCTTGATTTAGTGCCCTAGATCAAAAGATATGGTGCCCTAAATCAAAAGATACGACCTAAAAACTAGAGCCTTGCAATTTTCCTAGGTCTTTAAAACATGAGGAAAAAGTTTAATTCCTCAACAATATACCTACCTCTTTTATTGATTTAGACACATGAAAGGCTCTAATTGGTCCCCAAGTAAGCCACATGTCAATCTCTAATTGGTCATGTGAGCTCTATCTTCATTCAGGTTAAACATGTGTGAGTCTCTATATTCATGCCATGTGACACTATTTCACGTTCTCGGCCTTAGACTATTCCCTACTCTATTTCCATTCTTCCCGACTCTTGACTTTGTGGGATCACACCATGTGGCACAATCTTGACTTCCAAACTCCAAACACCTTTCCTACCTTAACTAATTTCTTCTTGAGTTTGGGGCATGTGTCGACCATTCAGGTCTTTGTAGTGTGCCATATCTATAAATTTAAATTTAAAAATTAATGTCCAGAAGTAACCAAAAAGGTTAATGGGACTACAAGAGGAGCAAAGAGAACAAGACAATGTAGGAAAGCAAAAACAAAGACAAAAAAAAAACAAGAAGCAACTGGAAAGAGACAAGATACAACAAGTCTATGTGCCATGCTTAAGAGGTTCTACGCCTGGTAGATTGTGACTATTGTGTGGAGTCATGAGCTCATTTATGCCACCGATGTTGTGTAGAAGGATGAAGGAATGAATCTATAGTTTGAGACCCAAGGTTTTCATGATGATGTTTAAGGAGGCCATATATATGTTGGGTCATCTACCTGATAAATAAAGCTACACACCTTTGGTCTTAATAATGGATAAGGGTCTGTAATGATCATTGAGTTTCTCAAAAGAGACAATAATACTTGCCATGGATCTCATAGTACATAGGACAACAAAATATAAAGTGCTCCTCTGATTCAGATTCATTGTTACAAAGTGTGCAAATGCATTGGTCTCTAGGAATGTAATGCTTTGTCTCCATGCGAAGTTGATGAGAAAAAACTCGTAGTTGGCCTAAGGGGAATCTCAAACCAAGTGGAAGCCTGATGTATTTGGGGGAATGACACGTTCAAATTCAAATTGGAGATAATTCTCCAAATAGTGGTGCATTTTTGTTGGCAATGGTTCTATTGGTTCAATCCAAGTTGATTTTATGTAAGCTTTGTAGATCTCCTCTCTAATTCCTCTATGAATTTCCCTTCTTAGCATGTGGGGAGAATTAATAGAGAATGTGAGAGGGGGAAGACGATTAATATCCAATCTAATGCTTTGGAGGAAAGTTGTACAATGTGCATACCAAGTGGTTTGGATCCCCAATTCACATAGCCTCATGGATGATTGGAGAGCCTTGAAGGGATATCTATTCTACCTAGTTGGTGTATTTGCATACATCTTAGTCTATGAAGTAGCATCACAAGATGAAATATAATTGAGATATAGAGAGGGTGTGTGCTAAATGGAAGAAATATAGTTTATGAGGCCTGAATTCATGCCATACAACACTCATTCATATGCCTATATATTTTCTTACCACCGCTTTGCTTAACCTTCCCAATTCCCATCTTCACACAATTGCGCCACATGGCACAATCCTAACTTTTGGGCTTCAAACTCCTTTTACGCCTTGGTTAATTTCCATTGTTCTACCCAAAATGTGATCCACGTGGATCTTTTTCTCCACTTGACACATCAAACACCTTTTTTATAAATGCTTGCACTTCGACCTCTTTGCTAAATGCATAATGAATCTCCAATATAAAACCAAAAGAAAGTTGTCATAGTCGAGGGTCAAAATAACTATAAACTAACCGAGTGGAAAGTACAACAAAACTTTGAATAAAGTTCTTACTCGATCATGAGGGCATTACAAATATTGAAATATGATCTAAACCCAACTGTAACACAAATCTAAGCTTGAATTCAACCAAAACTAACTATACAAGCCATTAGAGACCTCTACAATCTAGAAACATGATGACACATAATTGTGAAGATGTGGAAGAACTAATAAAATAGAGAAACATAATTGTGTGCTATTCATTTGTGTTTAAAAAAATAGGAGGATTATTTTGGTAACAATTATGGAAATTCATAGGGGTCATTTACTTGCTAAATGAAAAGATCAAGAACCTCTGCATCTATAAAGGATGGAGTCTACATGAAACACCTAAAATATCACAAAAGAAGTTTAGAAACCCCTTAAACTTCCACTTTGGATATTTGTTTTGAAAAATATGCAAGAAAAAACTTATGAACAACTCTACAAAAAAGTGGCTCACAAAAATTATGTACAAAATTGAAACACATTTACTTCCTAGGTGAAAAATGTAGGGTGTGCAACAATACTTGTTATCTAAAAAGTAGAGCCTAAACTCACCTACCATAGCAATTTACAAAACATTATTATACAAAACTATAAATGAGATGGGAGAAGTAGCTTCCCTTTTTGATGAAATGTGGCCATGAGATCAACTTTACTATAGACATGACAAATGAGAGGAGATAAAACAAGGTCTACACCTCCTCTTTTCCAAAATATTAGCTCCAATGAAAGGATATACCTCCTCTTGATTTTGGATTTTTCCTTAAAGGTGTGGAAGTTGAATTTTAATGCTTTGAGTCTCATCTTCATGCTCTAAAGTAATAATGGTAAGTGATAACTTTGACTTGGGATCTTAAAAAACTATTGTCTTGATAGGACACCCAATTTTAAGACTAAATTCATGTATTCCCTTGCAGGCTATAATCTTCATCCTTATGCTCAGCTTCATGACAAATTTTGTGAGGACATCTCCCTCCTTTAAGGATTTAGGATTTGATATGACAATGATGTATCCCATGTGAATTATTCAAGTGGAGACATGGTGTCTTCATTGTTCTCATCACCAATAGAAAATATAAGGCCCGAAAAGTCTTCTACCTCATTGAGCTTATTTAAATTCTCCACTTCTACTTTAAGCTCAACAAACACATCCTCCTTATCTACGTTGGGCTCTTCCTCCTCCTCTTCGACATCAAACGTAAATTATGTACAATAAATATCTTCCTCCTTGACCCTTTATAGCTCCATTTCATCAATATTTGTGTTAAATGACACATTTGGCTCTTGACAACACGATCTCCTAGGATGGCAATAAAATATAAAAGGAAAAGGTCATGCTCATCCTCTTTTAGTTGTGTATGATCATCTTTGGTTTGTTGGATGAGCTTGACCTGTCCATAGAATATATAAATAGTGCGGGGAAAGGGGTGGCTCATTGACCGCCCACATCTTGATTTCTAGTCTTTTAATCCCCTTTATTCTATCCATATGGGACCTATATACCTATGGGGGCCATATTGGTGTGGGGGAGTCTGCCACCACATCATCATTTCATCAAAATTTGTGGTCATAATGACAACTCCTCCTCCTTATAAGGCTCATTATTATTTTAATCTTATCCTCCTTCTCATGTAATTCCTCTTGTGGATCTATTGGAGAACTATAGATCTAGTCAAGGCCTCTTGGAATGGAAGAAACACAAATTCATCATCACTATCCAAGTCATTTCACTATGATACATGTACCTCCTTTTATTCCTTGATGAATTTGTTTAATCCGACCCATCATGCACTTCTAAAAGGAAGGGTTCATTTTAAGATCCCCTCTAAACAATTATTATAGTCCTGGGTGGTGTATGTTCCAAAAAGGTATTCACATTGTTGGCGAATCTAGGAAAGGAGGGTTTTGGGATGGTGGTGAATGCAATTTTTTTCTAAGTTATCGAACATCTCAGTATATATGTGTTCCCATACGATAATCAAAATATTTTACCATCAGGTATTCAAAATTTGTTACCATCTAGTGACGACATCATGATGACATGTAGTACCCTCATGGATGTTTCCACCCGACAACACACCGCTATTTCTGTCTAGTTATGCCATCAAGAAGTTACCGGATGCCAATAAACACATAACCTTATCACCAGTCGGGATTGCGAAACAATATTGGCATACGGGATATCCAAAAATTATTATAGGATGGGTGGCGTATGTACACGAATTTTATTGGGCAAGATCATGTATATAGGTTTTTGTCGTAAAAATTCTACAAAATGCATCGGCAGCTGAGCTATAAATTTATCACTTACCTTTTTCACTTATACCTTCATATTTTTGGCTTATACTTTCATCTTTTTCACAGGATTATTCACTTTTACCTTCGGCTTTGACTCCAAATCTCAAAATTAACAAATTTTGGAATTATATTGTATTACTACATTATGAAAAATTAATCATATATATAATAGTATATTATAACATAATGGTGAATATACCAACATTGGTTGGCCCTTAGTGGAAACAATAAGGTGAAATTAGGGTCAAATTTATTTATGACCCATAAAATTTTGGTGAACCTACTATCGTACATAGTGGAAAAAATTTCCAATTTCAAACTTCAAAAATCCTAATATTCGTACATGTACGAATATTCACCCCTAAAATGAACATTGCGAAAAGGCTAGCTACAACAAAGATCCTTATGTTTCATCTCTAAATGCATTTGAAAATGTTCTTCTTCATGCCCTTACCTCTGAAATTTAGGTGCAATCAATAAATTTCTCATGATTTCAACATGTTTGTGGGAATCTTTGATGTTGATAGGAATGACATGAGGGCTTGCATATGTATCGATCCATTAGAGATATTCCAATAACCCATGGTTAGTTGCGAGGGGTGGTGAAGGGATGTAATATTTTTGTAAATGGAGGGAACAATGGATTTTTCTAGATAGACCTTATGTTGCAAGGCAAGGGGTTATGAGAACTCAAAAAAGGAGGGAATGATTGTGTACTTGGACAAAGTTTATAGCGGTTCAAATGATAGTATAGGTATATCATCCTTCTTAGTAGGAAGAAATACTTTAGAAGATCTTAAGAAGAAGGGGAATATATGTGCTATAAGTTGGGATGACTATAGTGGTTCAAATTATTGAGTGGGAGGGTTGTGAGAGCATGAAAAAGTATTACCCCATAAATAGAGATGCTTTAGACTACACTTTTTTGTCCTCCATTTCAAAAACCCATTCTTGCAATTTTCTCATGTTTTGATTGATAAATTTTATCTTTTATTTCCTCTCGGGATTAGGGATGAATTTTTCTTGAATATCTCAGTATACTCCTGTCTCTAAAAACCACAACATTTATCAAGATATACATATGCATCAATGTGACCTAGTGTATATACATATCCATCATGAAAATGTTCACTCTTTTGACACTCGGGAAGCTCAAGTTCTAAACATGGTAGGAGTAGGAGGAATGTACTATTGTTGCTCATGAAAATGACGAGAAAAGTTCTAAAGGGTGAAAGAGTAAGCCATGAAAATTTAACCACATTAGAACAAGAAATAGAATGAATAGAAATGATCCAAGTGAGATAATTCAGTTTATGAATGAGGGGTGTTACAAGGTAATTAGTTTATGCATCAAAAGGAAATGGGGTTAAGAACATAACCAAAATCTTAACAAAAATTACAAAAGTGCACTATTGTACTAATAAATACAATATTTTTTCCATAAAAACACAAATTTAATCCCATTAAGAGTTCTATAAAAAATATTTTCCTTAGGAAAAATACACCCAAGGGACATCAAAGTGGAGTTTTGGTGCCCCAAAAACAACAATTTGGAATTCCTCCTAAGTTTGTGGGACCTTGGCTCCTTTGGAACATTCCTCCATAGAAATATAGATCTTTGGATGCAACTAGTCTAATTCCTACCACTAAACTAATCCTAAACCTAACATTCTACAAGGGGAAAAGGGAGGAAGAAAATAAAATAAAATATGATGATTGCACCAAAATAGAAGGCACATCCCCATCCATGTCTAATAAAAGCATAGTGAATTTTAGACCCATAACTATAATCCACACACAACATATCATTGAGCATAAAAGGTAAGGAACAACACAACATAACAAATCAAAGTGTGAAGGAGACAAGTAACTTAATATTAATGTTAACAATATGCACAATTTGTTTAACATAACATGGATAGATATTAGACTTATTACATATTATAGAGCTTGAAATGTAGAGGTTATAAACACTTATACACATTTAGCACTGAAAAAGAGTAGAGCCACTTAAGGTTCCAAGAGTGAGGAATCATTTATAATGGAAAGAGGGTTTATAGAAAAAGATAAGAGAATAAATGGAAGAGAATGAAGAAAAAGGGTATTTGAATGCAAAGATCTTTCCCAAACATGGTTGTAAGTGTTGAATGTACAAGATCCGAATCCTAACTATAAATCCCTATAAAAGGAATTTTATACGTCTAATACAATTTAAAATGGTGCTTTGAATAAAATATCTCAATAAATGGGTAATGGGCTCAAGAGATCAAAATCCTCCATTTGAGCTTTGAATTTTCCTATGAATTTTCATTGAATAATAAAAGTGGTCATAGGGTATTTGATTAGCAAATGATCTCAAAATATAATGGATCATAAGTCAAAATATATTCCATTTAATAGTATTCTTTGATATCTTTCCAATTAATCCAATTTTTCCTGATTTGGTGTCCTAAATCAAAAGATATGGCCTAAACCCCAACACCTTGCAATTTACCCATGTCATTAAAACTGAGGTAAAAAGAAAAAATTTCAACTATAACCCTACCCCTTTTACTATTTTGGACACGTGAGAGGCTTTAATTGGTCCCTAAGAGATCCATGTGTTAATCTCTATTTGGACCTATAAGCTCGATCTCCATTCAAGATAAACATGTGCAACTCCCTAAACTCATGCAATGAGGCACTATTTCGTGTTCCTAGGCCTTGGACTATTCCCTTATTTATTTCCACTCTTCCCAATGCCCGACTTCACAAGATTACACCACATGGCACAATCTTGACATCTAGAATCCAAATACATTTCCTACCTTAAACACTTTACGCTCAAGCTATGTCATGTGTTGACCATTTATGTCTTTGATCGTGCCAATTCTATGGACAATGGGGCCCAAATTTTCTCCACATGGAACTCATTCATGTTCTGCATATTTGGTGAATACCATTTTTCTTAACCTTCTTAGCACGTGAATCCATTATATGGACACTAGAATTTAGCAATTCATTCTTTGACACTATTAGTTTGGATAATACACTCTTGCTGGGAAAATAAAACTTTCCCATTCTCTCTTAGTACATTTTGAGGTCTCATATTTAGCTTATTTATCCTTTCACATTGACATGCCACCAAATTATGATAACTCAATGCATAAAATCCAAAAAAACATTAAGAAATAACTTCCAAAATTTAGGTTGTATGTTTTCCTTTCTTGGTTAAGGCTATACACTTTGATCAAGATAGTACATCTGATCCTAAATGAATTGTATGGTCTTGGACTAACATGTCCTCTAACTTTAATTTAAAATTCATATCATTTGTTGGGTCTTATAATCTCTTTGGGTCATACTTTCCTCAATAAATCATCTACAAAACCCAATATATGTAAGTAAACACTACCTCATTTGCTAACCTGGAAATCATATGGCACTACATTGATATACTCACTTCTATAGTGGAAAAAGGTACCCAAGGATCCTAAATCTCACGACATATCATCTATAGTCATTAGAAAAACAATCTTTATAGGTATAAATCTTCTTACCATGTTAAGATAACAATATATCTCATCTACAAGCATTCCAACATCCCTTTTCCAAGTATCTTAGCAAGATCCAACTCAATTGAATCATTATCAAAGGTGGTTATCAAATCTAGTTGTATTCATTCAAATATCACATGTTAGGTAGAGAATGACGTGTTGTTTAAGGCCTTTTGAGAGTATTGCTAATGTCAATAAGTACATAGGGGTTCCCACAACCCAACTAATGTTTGTTTTGTAGGAATTATCATCCATGGTTGGGTTTGAGATGATGATTAGAGTATTTTGATAGCTTCATAACATTATCAAAAATTATGGTTTGAGAGTGATAGAGAGTTTAAGAATGTTAGAAAGTTAAAGAAAATAGAACCAAGTAGGTCCAAGACTATACAATATATGCCTAGTAGAGATTTCAGGTCATGCCCTAGGTTGATTTCCAATCACGGTCTCCGTAACAAAGCTTGATCAAGTCCATATCTCCCTATTCTTATACTGCATCTTCCTAGAACTATCCGCAATCATCTGTAATAAGCTAAGTATACTCATTCCTTTACATTTTCAAGTTCATATCTTGTCTAGCATATCATTTACAAGTATAAAAGCATTATTTTGATTATGATAATTAATGTTGGAAGTTAATCAATCAACATATCCACATGTTGCTAACCCTTACATCCTTTAATGTACTCAATTCCCTAAAATCAATTAGGTTTTATGTTAAATCTAGTTAGGGTGTAAATATTTTAGTGAATCCCTCTCATGATTTGATCTTAGCATTGAACCTAGTTTCCTAAGGGGATTTTCTTTCCTTAGAAGTATATACTTCTACTTCTTCTTAGTTCTCTTGTTTTATTTTAGAATGCATTTAGTCTATTCCTATACCCTTTTGACATAGTCCTCGCTTTACCAATCAACCTATCGAGCATATTGATATTTCTCCTCTTACTCATAAGCATCGTATCCTCATGTATTATTCACCATTACATATTTCTATTAATTCATCTATGCTTGACCATGCCCATGAGGTCCCATTACATGAAATTAAAACTAATAGTGAGCATTCTTATGATTATCACCATGATGATGATAATGTTGTGGATCATGAACAAGTGGAACTCGTATCTCATTTCCATGACCATCTTCATCAAAATTACCACCAAATTAATCCTATTATTAACATCATTATTTCTACTAAGCTTGTTTGTGATAAGAAATCTAGTGAAGAATCCCTTTTTGGGAGGTCTCAACCCTCTTATGCTATCCCTACATCTATGGTATCTACCTCTTTGTGGGAACCTAATCCTTTAATGCACAATGTTTCTACACCTCTTCCTATAACCACTATTGCTACTACACATACTATATCCAATCCTCATGGTTTTTACACTTCTTCATCTAGAAATCAAGCCTTGGAAATCCTTGTTCATACCTTATAAGTTCAAATCTTACAATTACACAAGGTGCCTTCAATTTTACTCATGATATGGATTATACTCATCTTCTTCACAATAATTTTACACCCTAAGTGCTCTCTTATTAATTTTCCATTAGTTTTTTTACTCCTACATTCCCTACTTATGATGAAAAATGAGATCCCACTAAACATCTTCACTCTTTCAATGTGGCTTATTTTGATTATGTTTATCATGACACTTTTCTCAAAAAGCTATTTCCTTGAATTCTTAAGTATTTTACACTAAAATGGTTCTATGATCTCCCCACACATTTTGTGTGCTCTTTTACCACTTTGGAAAATCAATTTGTGGCATGATTCTCTATTAACATCGGGGAAATTTTTCTTACACACAATTATGTAAATTACGAAAAGGATCCATCAAGCCTATGAACGATTATGTCTTAAGATACAAAACCATACTTGCCAAGATGAGTAATATATTATCTGATAGTGAATTGCATGATGTATTCACCCAAAACTTATTGCAACCTTTGCAATAATCAATCCTATTTGATAAATTCTAATATTTTGACCACGTATGCCATATGCTCAATGAACATGAAGCCAAGTTGCTACATATGAATAATCTCAAGTACATTGCTAGCAATCATACAAAACCTAATGCCAAGTTTAAAAATAAATCCACATTCAAAGGAAAGAATACTAATAATACATTTTATTCTAATGACATTGTTAATGTTATTTCTCAAGAAATAGGTTACAAATCCAACATACCTGCTGATTGTTTACTTGCTTATCTTGTGCCCCACACATTATATTACATTTTTTATTCAATATGATCTTGTGTCTCTCCCTCCATTGTTTGAGGTTGATATAAGCAAGCCTCAAATTAATAATTTTGATGCCTATATTACTATGATTATCATCGACGTGTATCGATAATTCACCGATAGGTGTCCTAAGCTTCATGATATCATCCAAGATCTCATAGACTCCCATGTTATTGAATTAGATGAATCCGAAAAATATTCCAAGCAAAATAATGATAATGCTAAACTCAAAATCTTAAATGATCCAATTCCTAAGTATGAAAATGATAAATCTACATATGAAGTACATAATATTTATCACTTGGTGCCACTACCACCGTCCTATGATCACCCTTTGGATGCAATGATTTGCACTATCACTCATACATCATCTCCTACACCACTTATAAATTTTGATGATTGATATAGATGACATGATCATATTTGATACTCTATCTATTCTTATCTCTATTAACCAAGTAAAAATATATGGTGTTTTGGTTGAACTTCACAATAAATAGTATGTTTGCACTCTTAAACTACTTCAATATCTTTCCATTTCTACACAGAGTCTAAATTTGATACTAATCCTTGATATCAACATATTGTATTAGCCATGAATATTGGTTTTGTAACTACTCGAATTCATTCTTGGTTGTTGTCACTCTTAGTTATGGTACCTTATATTTGTGTCTTCCTTAGCTACGTGTTATTTGGGGTTCTTTCTGTCATCCACCAATGTGTTAAGTTTATTCATAACCAACAAGTTATCACCATCCGAGGTATTCCCTTTGAGGATTCTAATTTGGATTGCCTACTCATCCCTCTTTCTCTCCTATTACTAACCTAATGCATCTTTGGATATGTCTTTGGTTTCACACAATGGCCATAATAACTCTAGCCCTCCTAAGTTTCTTCCTAGGTATAGAGTGTTACCTTCTATTTCTCACATTTCTAGATCTCCTAGGTCTCCCGATGGGCCTTTACTTTCTCACTTCGCCTCTCATGCCTCTATCTCTTCTCGTGTATCTTGATAGGTGTTTGGTTACACACACTTCCTCTCATGGATCTAGTCCTCCTAGGTCTCCCGATAGGATTTCAATTTCACACATTATTTCTCATGGATCCTCCCATCACAAGGTTTTCTCTAGGTCCTTTAGCTCACATGCTCTCTCCCGCACTTCCGACATGGTTTTTACTACCCATGCTAAGTCTAGGAGTACTTGCTCTTCTATCCTCCACCCAAATATTTTTCTTCCAACACTCCTCATACATCTTATTCATCCCCCAAAATTGCTATTATAAACATTTATGCTACTGTAATTTTTGCATTTGAGTTACCTTGTTTTAAAAATCGAGGCTTATGCCTCCATCTCCTTTTCTAGTTGTTTCACCTCTTCCAAAGGATCTAATTGGATAGCTTAGTGCCACATCTTCAACATTATATAGTCCTCTACAACTTCTCATACATCTTATACATGGGCACACATCTATTTATATTGAGCCAAGTACTCAACATGGTTTTCACACATGCCTCAAAAGAGGGAGAATTCGTTGAGGTTTATTATACACTTAAAACACACACACACACACACACACACACACACACACACACACACACACACACACACACACACACACACACACACACACACAAACACACACACACACACACACACACACACACACACACACACATAAAGGTATGGGTTGTGATACAAGTAAAAATAGGTATATGTACTCAGAATAAAGAAAAACAAAAAATTTAAACAAAAACACATGTTCAAGAGTTTATAGATTATTTCGGATTGTATGGTGCATTCTTGAACTTGCCCCAAATTTTTACCTAGGGTAGAAATATCAATTTATCAGCAACTTTAGGTTTTTAGCCACATTTTCAAGTTTTTAGGACATTTTAAGACTCATTTTAGTTAGTTTAGACCAATATAGGGGAATGAAGTACTTCAATCCTTCTTAAATATGGAATTCAACTTCTACTACAATTTTAGGGATCTTGACAACATGAGCCTCCTTCCTCCATCAACATTTTAGTACATTGAATTTATGAGGCACATGGGAAGAACATGGGGTGCATATTCTCTTTTCTAATGTATCGAAGTGACTAAGATATTCATAGGCATAATTTCCTCTCCTCTTGCACTTAAAGAGTTGTAAATATTTCATTATACTTTACATATTGAGTTAAAGTTCAACTCTTTATCATGGACATTGTCTACACTCTATGTTGTATGTTTCATTGAGGAACATGTCAATACCACGAATAATGGGATTATGTAAAATAAACATTCAAACGAAGACAAAGTGTGTCTACACTCTCAAGTATATTTTCCTTTAATCATGTAATTTCATTTCATACTTAAAGGGGGAAAAATGTAGACACTCAAATTTAACAATTCACTCTTTGACACTGCTAGTTTTGATAATGCACACTTGCTAAGATAAATACAACTTTCCCTGTTTCCACTTAGTACATTTTGAGGTCTCATATTTATTTATCTTTTCACACTGATATGTCATCAAATTATGAGAACACAACACATAAAATACATATAAAAACATTAGGAAACAAATTCTAAACTTTAGGTTGCATATTTTCCTTCCTTGGTCAAGGTATAATTTGGTCAAGATAGTATATCTGGTCTTGATCGACTTGTATAGTATTAGAACAACATGTTCTCCAACTTTACTTTGAAATTCATATATTTTTTTGGGTCTTCTAATCTCTTTGGGTCAGCTTTTCCTTGATAGATCATCTACATAACCCTATATAAATAAGTAAACAATACCTCATTTGTTAACCTAGAAATCATATGGCACTACATTGATACACGATTTCCCACACTTGCAAAAGAAACCCAAGGCTATGTAAATCTCACAATACCTCATCTAAAATCATTAGGAAACAATATATCTAGGTTAATAGAATAAGATCTCTTATCTATAATAACCCAAACATCTCTTTTCCAAGTATTATAGCAAGATCCAACTCAACTCAAGCATTGTTCAAGGTGGTTATCAAATCTAGTTACATTCATTCATATATCTCATGTTAGGTGGAGAAATTTTTTAGAGTAATGCTAATGTTGGTGGTGCAAAAACCCAACTAATGTTTATTTTACAAGACTTATCATCCATGGCTAGGTTTTGGGATGATGATCAGAGTATTCCAAGGGATTCGTAAGATGATCGTAAATTAGGGTTTGATAGTAAAAAGAGTTTCAAATAATTGAAAGTGTCGAAAGTTATAGAACCTATAACTAAGTAGTTCCAATACCATACGCAAGGGTTAAGACCATATAGTATAACCCTAATAGAGTTGTAAGGTCATGCCATAAGTTGATTTCCAATCGCAATCTCTAAAATGAATCTTGATTAAGTCTATATCTCCTTGTTCTTGTAGTGCATATTCTAAGAAAATTCCAAAATCATTTATAATCAGCTAAGTGCACTCATTACTTTGTATTTTCAAGTTCATATCTTGTCTAGCATATCATTTACATGTATAAAGCATTATTTTTATTGTGATAATTAATATTGAAAGTTAATTAATCATAATATCCACATGTTTCTAACCCTTACATCCTTTAGTGTACTTAATTCATTGAAATCAATTGCTTTTCATTTTAAATCTAATTAGGGTGTATACACATGGGATCAAGCACATGGTACAATCCCAACTTTGGAGCTTGAGACACCCTTATATGCCTTAGTAAATTTCTTCCATTCCATCCAAAAGGTGATCTAAGTGAAGCATTTTATTGAAATAAAATTTTAAGTGGTTCGTATATAAAGGCTCTGTTGGAGCTCAAATATGCACCCATCTCTCAATCATAAGCAACTCGGGATTTGAGACAACATATGATTGTCTCTAAGTTGTGGACTTGAATCGAGATAGACTTATAGAGAAGGCCGACTTCCTCTACCTAATCCTAATAAGAAGAATACTCCTAGGAAATGAAATGCAGCTACCTAACACTAACCTAAAACTCCAAGGAACCGGGGAGAGAGAAATGCTTAAAATATAAATCCTAAATTAAGGCGGTGATGATAGACTAAGAACAAGGGTGGAAAAATTCCTACTAAGTGAAAATAGGAAGAAAACAAAGTAGGAGAGGGAAGACAGAGATATCACGGTCCAAAACAACATTTAAATCTCTATTTTCATGGAGCACAATAGATTTGAGTCCTACAAGAAGAACAAAGATGCAAAATATATTTGTAAATGCAAAGGAAGGAAAGAAATGTAATACAACACAAGTTAGGGAAGAAAAAGCCACAAAACATGAATTTTATTTCTTAAAAGGATGAACAATCCATTACAAAGTAGAAATGAGGCAAAAATCCTTTGTAGAATGCTCAAATTTGAGGCTTACAACTCACAAAAGCTTTGGAACAATTTTTACAAAGTTCGTTTACATTCTAGAATGTTTGCCTCTTAAATGAGGGGTTTATCACATTATATAGAGAAAGAACCTCAAATTTGTCTCACCAACTAACAAACTGCATTCAATTCTCTGAAAAGAGGTATGGGTAGCCATAAAAATTCACTTCCCGAGGGTAATTTTTTGGTAGAAGAAGACATGAGTGTCATACTTCATTAAAACTAGTTATTGAGCTATCTTTTCACAAACCTACCTCACCTAATCCAAGCCCCATTATTATTTATTCCAGATGTTGGTCGACATCACTATTCCTCATTACCGGTTGGTAATAACCATACATCTTTGTCGGCCAAAGTGTCATCCAAATTGCGATCGGGTGGTGTGGTTTTACTGCATGTCGACGATAACACTATTCTTTCTACCAATTGATGACACTTCCTTGTTACCACTGGGTAATAACCATACGTTGTCGGCGGTAAAATTTATATTTTCATCTAGCTCGATCAATGAGCTATCATCTAACCACATTTTTATTGACGATAGTAATACTTGTTTCTCGGTTGGTAACATATGTACATGCTGTCAACTTACAACATTTCTACCTATGTATGACTGCATTCCGACCGCCGTCAGACTATAGTAGTGTTGTGTTCTTACAAAAATTTGTAGAAGACCTCCATTTTTTATTTTATGGCTATTTTCTCTAGCTCTTTCATTAAGGCCCCATAAAATTTCCCAATTCTATATTTGCTAAGTTCAATTTGTAGGGGCTGCAAAATTGGACAACGGTTTGATGACTCACAAGGTAATTTTCTTGTTAGATTGAAAAGATCAATAGCCTTGAAGTATCCATTGGGCATGGAGTTAGTCTGAGAAAGGAAACTAATTTGAAAATTGAAAAAAATCACCCCTGAATCCATCTAAAGCACTACATTGACCTAACTTTGATATGAAACTACAGAGATGGTAATTGATTATTCTCATAATAAGACCTTGCCTAAAACCAGAAAGTGCAACAACAACAAAGGAACAACTATGTACAAACATGAAAAACATACACATCCCAAATGGAACATTTAGAGTGTGCACCAGACCTTATCCAAAAGAAAACCTATACTACAACAAAACAGTGTGTTGCAACCACTTAGAGGAAATTGAAACCTAAGCTAGTATTTACAAGATGTAGAATAAGAACTCAATGAGAATGCTTAAGATAAATCATATTGAATGGGATTGGAAATAAATCACCATTAAGATCAATCAACTCAAAGGAGTCAACTTCCTTGCAAGCACTAATTACATATGAACCAATCCAAATTGTATCAAACTTGGAGTGTCTCCTTGGTTTAGCTTTGTCAGCATCCCACTTCAACATCAAATCACAAAATTTGAAACTCTAAAATCTGGCCTTTTTGTCAAAACATTGTTGGGTTGATTTTTGATGCTACTCTAATATGTCCATGGTAGAATTCCTTAATTCTTCCAGCTCCACCAATTCTACCATCCAGATCTCTCTTTGATTAGACCCTTCAAATTCTAGTTGTTGGGCTAATTCAAGAGAAGGTAACTCAAGTGATAAAGGCAACCTTGCCTCTTTACCATAAAAACTTGGAAGGAGAAGTTCCAATTTCCTTCTTCATGGTAATCCTATCAGCCCATAGAGCACTTCTCACCTTGGTATGTCACTACCTCTGGTTGATGTCCATTTTCCTCTTCATGATCCTTATCAAGTTCTTGTTGGTAGATTCTACCAAACCATTACCTTGAGGGTAATTTTTGGAGGAAGTATTCAAGTAAATGCCAAGTTCAAGAGACCAACTGGAAATATTTGAACCAAGGAATGCCTTTACATTATCAAAAATTATGGTTTGGGGAATACCAAACCTTGTGAAAATTTCCTCAAGGAAGTCAAGGATCACCACTTCCATTGCTTCCTTTAATGGTACAACCTCGGTCCACTTGGTAAAATAATTTTTCTTGTTAAAACCCACCTGTGACCAGCACTAGATGGAGGATTTATCATTTCGATAAAATCTAGGCCCCATTGTGTAAAAGGCTGATTTGCTTGAATAGGTTAAAGTGGGAGAGCTACCAACTTCTTCTTTCCTATGAAAAAGGCACATTCCTTGCATGATATGACTAGTCTATGGAAATAAGAAAGTAATGTGGTCTAGAAGTAATCTTCCCTTATAATTTTCATGGTGAGAAATAACCACAGGATAAGACACCATGAAATCTCTCGCTAAATTTGTTTTTGCTTTCTACTCTTCAACACACCTTAGCAAAAAGCTCACAATATTTTCTTGAAAAAACTACCATCCACCAAGGCATATGGAATGGATTGCAACCTTAGTTGACTTCTTTTTGTTTTTCTCAAACTATGAGGGTATGTACCTATAGATAAGAGGTTAACCATATTACCCATCCAACTATGGTTACTAGCCACCTCTCCTCCATCTTGTTGAATTTCAACATCATTTGGAAGTTATTTAATCATAAAGGAAGCCTCTTGTTCATCCCGAACATTAACAAAAAGCTGCTCACATAATCCTCTTCCTCTTACCAATTTGGTGTCCTTTATAGTCAAATCAAACTCCATTATCTTGGTGACCCATCCAAATCTCTTTTCATTAATATCTGCCTCCATGATAAAATCTCTCACACTAGAATGTGAGACCATAACCTTAATATGATTGGTGGATAACATGCTCTTACAATTTTTAATGGCCTTCATTATAAAAAAACATGTTTCTCAATATGAATGTACTTTAGCTCATAATATTTCCATGTTTGGCTGAAAAAGGCCATATGGTACTCCATACCTTAATCATTTTGTTGTGTTAAAACAACAACAACACTAACATAAAATCCATAAGCATATAAAATAAAATGCTTACCAAACTCGGGATTGACAAGTGTAGAATCCCAAAAAATCTCTTGTTTGATTTTATCAAATATTTCTTTCCCTTTTATTGTCCATCTGAAGGTTGTATTCTTCTTGAGCATCAAAGTGAGTGGCTTGACCAATCCTGCAAAGTTAAGAATAAAAATTCTCACAAAATTGATCTTGCCTAGAAAGGACTGCAAGTATTTTTTGTGAGTTAGAAAAGAGAGGGAGAGGATAGCTGAAATTCATTTTGGATCAATAGCAATTCCATCCTTTAAAACAACATGTCCCAAGAGATTTCCCTAAGAACTCGTATAATTACATTTTTGGGGGTTAAGAGAACCCCAAATCCCATGTACCTCTCAAACACCTTCTCGAAGTGGCTAATGTGATCCTTACTCTACTTTAAAAAGATGGTGATGTCATCCAAATACATAATGATGAACTCATTGATGTAACCTATGAAAGTTGAATCCATCACTCTGGAATGTGGCACTTGCATTTGACAACCCAAAATGCA
Organism: Taxus wallichiana var. yunnanensis; assembly: GCA_018340775.1. Lineage (NCBI taxonomy): Eukaryota > Viridiplantae > Streptophyta > Pinopsida > Cupressales > Taxaceae > Taxus > Taxus wallichiana. The sequence continues at coordinate 252,750,505 of CM031235.1, read as the reverse complement.
TCTTCTGATAGGTAAATGTACCCCAATTTGTTGTAAATGCAATTTTAAATTGATCTTCTTCCCTTACCTTGATTTAATTAAAACTTGAATATCCATCCAACATGAAAAATATTTCATCCCCTACAAAATTCTGTAAAATCTGCTCCTTTGAGGGGAGTGGGTAGTGGTCTTTAAGGGAAGCCTTGTTCAAATCATGAAAATCGACACAAAGTCTAATTTCCCCATTTTTCTTTCTAACCGGGACCAAATTGGCCACCCAAGTAGAATACTTAATTGGAAAAATTATTTTGGCCTCAATGAGTTTAGATAACTCCTTCCTCATAAGGGGCTCTATTTTGGGGTTGACGTTCCTTTATTTTTTTCTAACCGATTTGACATTGGGATCTAAATCTATGGAATGTTGCATGATTTCTAGATTAAACCCCTTTAGATCTTTGTAATCCCAAGAAAATATATCACTGAAATTTTTACACAAGGAAATGAAGGCTTGCTTCTCATTTTCATCACATACCCTGCCTAGTAGAGAACTTCTTTCCTTGTGTGATAAAAACGGTTGGAAGTCTTCTTTCTTCACCGCTTCATGTTCTTTTCATCCCCTTTGAATTCATCATTTGAGCCAAAATCTACTCAAGGTTACCGGTCCTTTTAGCAATTTGTTTATTTTTAGTTGAATAATCTAATCACCATAAATTATCTCCAAATCAGATGGCATATTCAAAGAAAACTTGACCTCATTTTGGATAAAGCGAAAACTGGTTAAACACCTACCAAATGGTTTCATTTTCTGGAATGGATGGCTTGACCACCATCTTAATGTGCTTACACATTCCCTTAATCAAATCCTCGGTATGTGAGAATTGTGATCTAAGGGTTTCCATTTGATCATCCTCTTTATTCATCTTCCTGGCACCACTTACAGATTAAGAGCATCAAAGCTCTCCAATAGGTCCCAAACTCTATGTTTATAAGATTTCAACATCTTATTCTTTGTGGCACATTTCCCCCTAACTTGATGAATCACCAATTTTGTATCCCCAAAAATCTGCAATACCTTTATCTTGCTTTTTTCAGCAATCAACAAACAATGGACCAATGCCTCATATTCTACTATGTTATTGGAACATGCAAACTGCAATCTGTGGGAAAATAATAACTCTCATCCATTGGAGAGACAAGCAAAACTCTTGCGCCGGCTCTATTTCTACTCCTAGAAACGTCAAAGAACATCTTCCACAATCCAGAAGATTTTTATTTTTCTTTCTTGAATGGTGCAAGTATAATAGATTCTTATTGGAGAATGCACAAGTACCTGAGACCAGATCTCAAAAGTATTTAAGCTCTTCAACATATGGATCAAATTTATGATCTCTCTCAACCCATTCATCTAGTAAGAAAGAAATGAGGCATGGGAGGAGGAAAAAGATTCTTCTCAAATTGATTCTTGCTCTTGATTTTATTCAAATATGCAATTTTCTTGTAGAGGGTGGGATCATATGACTCAATATGGTAGGAAAATATGGGTTCAACTTGTATTGTAAATTTTGTACCATATCTAGTTCTCAAAAGCATGTGAGTCCAATCTGAAGACAAATAACCACCTACCTTAGTAGTGAAATCTCTAGAAAAACAAATGGAAAACATGGGAGGCAAGTCAATTACTGATATATCATGAGTTATAGTGAGACTTGGGTAGGAATGAAGGGTTAACTCAAGATATTTAATTACTCCCAATACACCAATGGTTGACCCATCAAGTTGTAAAACTCCCTTAGAAATAGGATCTGTATTTAAGACCCAGGATATCAATAATTTTCTTGGGTATTACAAAGGTACTATCCTCGAATCAATCATATAGTTATGCACCAAGTGTTTTCCCACAATTAATGTCATGTAAAAAGGTGGGGTCTTGACAATTTTACTTACTTGTTCCTCCTTTGCATGGAACATATTGACAACAATAGTAGGGGCCTTTTGGATGACTAGATCAATAAGAGGAAGTTGCTTGAGAGCTTCACACAAGAGGTCTCTTTGTGATGGAATGACCAATGCATCCCACATTATGACATTTACATTTTCCTCTTCATTTTCTCCACTATATTGAAAGAGAGACCCATGGATTTCTCAGAATCGTGGTACATGATTTTCCTTTCTTAGCTGCTGTAAGTTTACAATAAGCATCTTGGGAAAAGGAATCTCCTTGTTAGGAGCCTCACGCTCCCTTATTTAATCTGCAACAACCTCCTTCTCCTTGTGGATAACAACATATTGATTAGAAGAACTAGAAGGATGAGACTCCAAAATTCTTTTCTTTGATCTTTTATTGTTGTTGCAATGATGGGTTTGATGTCTAATGGAGCTACTCACTTATTAGTTTAAAGCACATAAATCTTCTGCTCCAAAGAACATAAGATTTTTCTCTTGGTTATCCTTTTGGGCCACCTCCGCATTGGGATTTGGTGCCTCAACCGATGGCTCTTGCTAATCGGAGGAACATTGAACCATGAGATCTTGTTCATGCAATGCATAAGCACAAGTATATTGACTATGTAACCGATTGCAAGGGAAGCACCATTTAATTTCTTGGACCATATTATTCTCGCACTAGGACTAAAGCTTGGATAGAGCTAATGACTAGAGGTGGTGAATAAGAAAAACCGTGGCTAATGGAAGTTGTGCATTCTAATTTTCCCACCTATTATGTTGTTGGTTTTGACCATACCTCTAATTAGGTTTTGAATTCTATAAGGTTTACACCCTTGATTAAATCTTTGATTTGCAGGTTGCCCCGATTATAATAACTCCTACGGGATTGGGCTTATTACTTCTCTAAGGATAAGACATTATTGGATTTTTTTTTGATTAGGGCCTTCAAATCTTCATCCTATTTTTGTTGTGTACGGGAATAGGATGTGGAGGTGAGAGGTTGGGTATTAGGCTCTGGAATAGGGGTAATAGAGGATTGAGTAGCTTGGGGTAATTCAGGGTATAAAGGCATTGGTAGGTCTAGGTGCTAATTTTCCATCATGAATTAAACAATTTTCAGCCCTAATGGAAAATTCATAAGTAACAGAAATGTAATACCCCAATTGATTGCACCATAACAACAATATTAGAGTTAAGAGCTTTTAGAAAGTAATTAAATGGACCTTTAGCCATTGATTTCACAAGAACTAAAATTCTATCTCACATCCTCATGAACATGAAGTTGAAGTCTTCCATTAATTCATTGGGAGCCCTTTTATGGTGGTTAACTGTTCCATCAAATATAATTTATCCCCCCTCTCTCCAAACTGATTATAAGGGGCTATGCACAATGCATTCCAATTTTGAATCGATCCTACCGTAAGGCTTCTAAACCAATGTAAAGCCTTCCCTTTGAATGAGGAAGCTATAAGTTTCATAGCTACATCCATGTCAACAATTTCATGGGTTACACACATGTTTGCAATATCATGGATATGATCAGCTAGAGTTGTGTGATTTTCTCCAGTGAACAATGGAATATTTTTTAAGGGCACCACTAGAATGGGATTCTATACATTTAAAGCAAGTGGACTGTCGTAAGTGAAATTTACAAACCCTAGATTATGTTGTTTTGTTACCATGATGATGGGCTTGAGAACTCTTGTGGATTGCAAAAAGGGCCTATTAGGTGGTGGTGTTGAAATAGTTTTATTTAGAGGTGAAGGTGACTTGTGAATAATTTTACCTCTCTTTCCCCTTCCATGTGATACCCTGCAAGTACTCAAAAACACCTTATTAAGATGTTCTAGACCTTCTTTGGATTCTTCTCATGAATTTTAGACATGATCTACAGTAACCCGTAGATTTACTACTTGAGTCACCAAATATGTTGCTGCAGATCCTCCAAAGGATTAAAATTAGTAAGTTACACATCAAAACTCAACAAAATGAAAATATTAATTTCTAAAGTCCCACCGGGAGTGCCAAAAGTGTTGGAGCTCAAATATGCACCCATCCCCAAATAATAGGAAACTCGATATTTGAGACAACATTGGATTGTCTCTAAGATGTGGTACTTGAATCCCAGTGAGACAGGACCCTTCGAGAGAAGGCCAACTTCCTCTACCTAATCCTAATTCTAAGACTACTCCTAGGAAATGAAATGCAACTACCTAACACTAACCTAAAACTCCAAGGAGGAGAGAAATGCATAAATATCAATCCTAAACTAAGGGAGGTGATAACACCAAGAACAAGGGTAGAGAGATTCCTAGTGAGTGAAAATAGGAAGAAAACAATGTAAGAGAGGGAAGAAAGAGGATCCACAATCCAAAACAATGTTCAAATCTCTATTTTCATGGAGCACAACAGATTTGAGTCCCACAAGAAGAAAAACATATTCACAATATATCTACAAATGCAAAGGAAGGTAAGAAACGGAACACAAGACAAGCTAGGGCGAAGAAGCCCACAAACCATGAATTTTATTGCTCAAAAGGATGCACAATTGATTATAAAGTAGAAATAAGGAAAAAAATCCTTTACATAATGCCCAAATTTAAGGCTTACAACTCAAAAAAGCTTTGGCACAATTTTAACACAGTTCCTTTACATTCTAGAATGTCTCTACCTCTCAAATGAAGGGTTTATCACATTATATAAAGAAACATCGAATTTTCCTCACCAACCAAAAACCTGCATTCAATTCTCTAAAAAGAGGTATGGGAAGCCATAAAAATTTGCTTCCCAAGGGTAATTTTCTGGCGAAGAATACATGGATGCCATACTTCATTAAAACTAGTTGTTGAGTTATCTTTTCACCCACCTACCTCACCTAATCCAAGGCCCATCATTCTTTATTCCAGATGTCGGTCAACACCACCATTCCTCATTACCTTCTGATAACATCCATACATGTTGTCACCATTTGTAGTCATGATATGTTCCTACCGTTGGTCGGTAACACTATTCTTGCTCGGGTCGATGACACTTCCCTTGTTACTGTGATGATAATAACCATACACGTTGTTGGCGTGAACAACATTTCGATTTCTTCATGTTGTCATTTGGCTATAGTTGGGATGTCATCCGATTGTATTTTTGTTGAATGCCGGTAACACTTGTTTCCAGTCGGTAATGACCGTACACTTGTTTCTAATGTCAAATAACCATACATGCTATCGACAACATCATTTTTACCTACGCCCGATTGCCGCCGGGTTGTCATTCGGCTATAGTCATGCTGCATTCTTACAAAACACTATAGAAGACCTCCATTTTTGTCTTTTATGGTTTTTTTCTCCATCTCTTTCATTAAGGCCCCATCAAATTGCCCAATTCTAGATTTGATAAATTGTTCAATCTGTAGAATGGCTGCAAAATTGGACAACATGCTCACACTTTGACCTAATTGTTAAATGTAGGATGAATCCCGATGTAAAATCAAAAGATGAATTCCATTAGCAAGGTTATAAAGAACCATAACCTAACTTGACAAAAACAGAGATTCACCCAAGGTGCTTACCCTCCCATACTTCATGAACCAAACCACCATGAACAAACTAATAAATAACAAATGAGTAAAAGTAGCATGATAGATAAACTAAATTACAATATTCAAACCCATCAACCAAATTATAATCTTCAAACTGATCAATTGAATTATAATATTCTAACCAATTAGTTGAATTATAATCTTTAAACTGAAGCATTCCTTATTTATAACCTTGGATGAGCTAGAGTTTTAAAGAGGGAAAAATGAGTGCACACATTTTAAAAATATTTTTCCAATGTCTCATACATTGATTACGCCAATAGTTGTTTCTAAATAAGAGTTTTGGGTCCGACATGTATCACGAAATGGATGGTTGATTCGGATAAATACAACAGAAGGTTTTGTGTAGGTTGTCATCAACGGATGATTTCATCTGGACCTTTGATGAGGGAAACCTGATCTCTACCTTAATTGTTAAAGATAAACAATAATTGTAAATGTGCATGAAATAAGTGATAAAAGGAACCTTAACCATAATTTTTCCGTATCTAACATAGGTAGAGTTAAAAATTGAACATATAAAAGTTTCCCTTTCTATAAGCAAAGGGCAAAGGAGACTTTACGATACTAGTCATCCTTCCTACAAAATGAGTGCCACTTAAATATTGATTAATGTTTCCCTCTATGTTTTGACCAGGGTGATGGGGTAATCATTATAAGAGTAATTTCAGGTCATGTGTTTAATACTTGGTGATAATGTTCATTTAGTAGGGGTGAATTTGAAGAAAGAGTGGACATCATTAAAACCTTGTTTGATATAGATACACATGATAATTATTTAAATTTAATGAGTGTTAAGAACTTGGAATTTTGAGGAGGCAATGTTAACTATAAATCCACAAGGAAAACTCTTGCACATGATATTTTTTATTGTCTAGGAAAACATTGAGATTAGCCTACGATAATGGTCTATAAAGATGACGTAGGAACACATGAATGACCATGTTTTATGGTTATCAAATTAAACTACTACACTAACTTGATTGGGAAACCGAGTCCACTCCACATATCATTATCTCTAAAGTGTCATGTGACATGCAAAAGTAAATTCCCCTTAAATTGAAGCGTGTTCTAACTACCCACAAATCACAAGGCTCAACCCCTTTCTTCTTTAAATAATTAAAAAAATGAGACACAGTTCATATGTGCATGGTCATAAGAAAAAAGAGTTTCACATAAGTTCCCCACAACATTTTCCCACAGGGGACTCAATTTCTAAAATTACCCTGTCACGTCTGTCATAAAAGGGTGTTAAAAATTGACAAAAGTGAAGCCAATATATTAGCCCATAATAATGGGTAGAAGGGTTTTTTTGATTATTTTAAAAATAAAATAAAGGGGGTAGGGTGCGTGTGTGGAGGAAGAGGAGATAAAGACCAAAAAACTTAAAATTTTATTTAAAAAATCATATAAGGAGGAGAAGGATTCGCATCAGGGTAGAGAGATTGGAATGTGTAGAGGTAAATATTCACCATTATTCCCATGATCTTCCCATATACTTTGCATTTATAAATCTCCTATTTGTCATAAGCTAGGAAAATGATGATAAAGATTTTTCAGTTTAGCTTTTGTTCCCACATTGTGCATATTTTTTAATCCTTGTAGACCATTATACCACATTTCTTTGAAGAATGTAGAGTTGAAATTATTTATAACAACACTTATTTTTGTGTTGGATACTCAAAATGCTATAACACAAGTTGAGAGTATTTTGGATCCTTATGTGATCCTTATTTTAACATAGGTAGAGAGTATGCTAACAAATAACATATCATATATGTCCATGAGATATAGGAATTTTGCTCATGAAGTATCTACAACCCTCATCCACTAAACCTGCATGGCTGCATGTTAATAAAAAAAAAAAAGATTAAATGGTCAGGGGTATGTTCCATAGTGCTTCAATACTTTAAGGAGTTTGAGAACATCCTTGCAAAATCCATTTTTGTAGATCATGTAAGCATGAAAATCCACGTACTCACATATTTTTGAAGTATTTTTCAAACTTTGTATACATGTCTACTAGGGAATCAAAACTACATGTAAAAAAATAAAAATTTCCATTATGTTTTGATGTATGTTCATGCCTTGTTATAAATATCCCATTTTGGCACAAGCTTCTAGGATGATGGATTTTTTTTTGGGTTTGGTATGTTGTTTCCATGTTATTCCAATGTCTTTTCAACAAACCATGTTCCAAGGCCTTTTCAACAAAACATGTTTGTGCATATTTTATAGTCCTTATAGATCACAATACTACATTTCTTTTAGGAATTTAATGAAACATTTCACATATAAAGTTCATGATTTGAAACTTTGAATACATATCTACCAGTGAGTACTTGCAACATAGCCCTATTTATTTAAGTTGTTTAGAAACATTAATTTGATAAAACATCCATATTGAAGAGGGATTAATTACTCAAGAAAAATATCTCATAAAGTAGTTAGATGTCTAAAACATATGAAGAGTTGTGGGAAGTTAAAAGTAATAATCCATAAGAGAAATAATTTTGTACATGAGCATTAGGAGAGTGTAATTCTAGTGTTTTCACCATTTTTGATGCATTGGGAGAGTGTAATTCTAGTGGCTTGTGTTTTCACTAGAATTTTGAGTTAACTTGCATTGAAGAAAACTCATCCTCTCAACAAGAGATACTCTAATGTAAATTTGATTTTAACTGATCTTAAATGTATTTCTTGACAATTCGCTTGGGCTTCATCAACAAACCCATTATTTTCATATTTAGTGATGGTTGCAAATTATATGACATCTCCAAAATGTTTTTGACAGTTCATACAACTTTTGGAGATTGACCTGTAGCTATACATGGAAAAGTTAGTGTCCTTCATGAGTAGTTCATCTTTTTCTAATCCTCTACACAAGGACTTCTATTCAAAAAATGAAAATCTATTAAAAGGATTGTGCAACAAAAATTGGTTTTATCTATAAATTCTATTCATATTCACTAGAAAAGAGAAACTACAACATAAAAAAGGTGAAAGTAAAGGATTTTGTATAGTATTTCATTCTTTCATGTTTGGTTTATCATGGAGTATCATAATTATAGTTAATAGAAGACATGTCCATCCTCACAAAGCATTGAAAATGTTTCACCATATGTAACCATCAGGTGTATACCATGATTCATTCCACTTTTCAAGCATATTACCAACCTATGGTAAATTTGGAGATTTGAAATAGATTATGGACATATTCCAAAGCATTATAGACAAAGGACGTTTGGTAGATGTTTTAATTGCAAAGATATATAATATATATGTATTAAAAATGTTGATGCATGCATAAGGAATGTGAATTTTTGATAAAATGATTGAAAGAAATGTAGTCTCATACACTACACTAATTGTAGTTTATGCACAAAATGGGTTTTTTTGAAAGGGCTTTGGAAAATTTTAAGAAAACATAATTGTGAGATGTAAATCATGTGTGACTCATCACTATACATCTAAAATTTTGGTGTATGTTATGTGTTCTTTCATTAAGTTTACTTTTTGATCCTCTTATTAGTATTCTTTGATGACACTAAAATCCACCATGACATATATTGTTAATTCCAAAGCCTTTTCCCTAGGTTTTTGCTCTTAAAAATCATGTGAATATCACGAAATACAAACACAAAAAGTGATCTAACTTTTTCCTTCAAAATGGATCTTCATGTATGAAATTTTGACCTTTTCTCCTGCCACAATAAATTTATGTAGGAAGGTTAAAAGGATCTCCATTTTTTCATATTTACTTATCCATCACCTTGGGACAATTGTTCCACTTTGGGGCATTATTTTAATCATCAGTAGTCCATTATATCACATTTCAGGACATTTTTTTGTCGGTTTGTGAATTTAATTTTATAATAAAGTGGTTATTGTTGTTTCTTGTGAAGGTCATTGTTAATGATGTAGCAAAGTTAACATTAAATCTGAATTCTATTCCATTTATAGATTTCATTGTTAAATAACCGATCAAAGATCATAAAGGAAAAGTGGGTCATTGAATTATTTTTCTTTAGAAATATGATTATATGCATAAAGGAATTATTTTCAAACATCAAAAGTTGTTTTTTTACTTTTTGTACTAGTTAATATTCTTGTCTTACTAATGGGTGCATATAATTAGAATGCAAGATGGATGTAGGGGATGATTTGGAGTTTGAAATTATACAAGGTTAAGGTAATTTAGTCATTGATATAGTTAGGGGCCGAAAGGTCATATATACCATATAATTTGTAAAGAAATTACAAATGATGAATTTGTTTCATATCCTTTTGAATTTTTCAACAATAAGGGGCATTCCTTGAATTCTAAACAAGAGAAAAATTGGAAAATTTTAGGAACAATTATGGGCATTATGAGGAAAATCGACAATTTGGAGACAAAAATAAATGAATCAATTGTATTGAAAAGAGTTCTAAATGCTGAATAATAGGATGAGGCTATTTAGGAACATGCACCTAAAAAAGCAAGATTTGAAGATAGAGTTGATTCAATACAACAAGATGTAATTCGTAATTTTGAAACATTGACATTATGGGAAAAAAGTTTTAACATATTGAAGACGAATGTCATAATAAAAAAGTTAGCCTCAAATAATATTTTAAAGATATAAAAAACATATAAAGATACATTTTCATGTTCGTGGTTTGATTACGGATCATGAAATTGTTCCTTCCCAACAAAAATATTTGGTATCTACAAAAATAATCACAAGAAGTAAAAAAAAACATCAAGCTAACATTACGATGGTTGGTAATAGGGATGTTCCTTTATGTACCCAAGATACACCGACAAGGTAGTTTGGAGACCGATTTCATATTTAGCAAGCTATCAAACTTCTAGATTATTTCAATAAGAAACAAGATCCTAATTTGTTCAAGGTTTGGAAGTGACACTCGAGAGAATATTAGGATAATAAAAAGTAAAAGTGAAATGCACAAGATGTAGTCAATGGTTTTATTTAGTGTCATATAGTAGTAATATTTTTAGTTATTTATTTAAAGACATGAGATTAAAGAAGCATAACAATGCTACAAAGAAGGCTTCTCATACTGTCATTGAGTTGAGGATCGGTGTAGGTGGGAGACCCAAGAAATCTACTACTAACAAGGACCAATAAATTTTGAGAAAAGGTTTTGGTCCCATTATCACCGTGACTATTAGATGAAGGTTCTCAAAGTATAAGGGTTTCGATTCAAGTATGTTGAACACACTTCAATTAAAATTAAGTATAAAATTTCTTGTTATTTAATATGCTAACCAATTTGAAACATATGTATATTTTCTATTATATGTTTTCATCATATTTCATCTCATTTATCTCCCTTCCTACTACAATTTTGGGGTTTTTGGGATACTTATGTTACTGAAAATAGAGAGAGAATAAACACAAATGTATTAATAGATGATAAAAGGGTAGGGAAAATCATACCAAGAGGGTGTTTTCATATTGCGTATTTGAATGTCGTATTAATGAATCTTACAAGAATATTCATTCCAAAGGGATTCAAAATCAAGGATCCCTTTTGATTCATTAACATGGATTTTTAAAGTTTTTACTCAAATTTATGATTTTAGGATTCATTAGTATTGAGAATCAAGAATATTTTTCAAAATACATAGGAGGGATACAAGGAAAGAAATAATATTATACCATTTGACTCAAGATGAACTTCAAAATGTTGTAAAATTTTCAAACATAATGAACATATTGACAAAATGTGCTCTTTGGTGTGAGAGTGCGAAGGTAGATATGTTATCTATTAGAGTGAGGTACCTAAAGGAAAATTGATTTGAATATGTAGAAAGAAAGGATGTATTTAGGTTTTTCAAAGATGTCTATGAGACACATAAAAAAGGAAAATTAATACAAAAATTAACGATTTGGGAATTTTTCTAGGATATCTTTTGCATTAAAAACATAGAGAAAGTATGATGCATCATCTAAATATATCTATGAGATGATCAAGTTACAGGAAGGTCCTATATTACATAGCTTTCTTAGATTGAATCTAGATTGTCCTTCAATTTATACAACTTTAAGGCAAGTGAGAAAGTAAATGACATATGTCATTTGGGAACAAGAGTACACATTTGAGGAAATTGGAAAATTTTATACTTATTATAAATACAAATATAGTATAAAAGTTCCAATCCCTATTTGTCTTGTAGAAGATGATATTGATGTGAAAAATATGTGAGATGGGTGGAAAAAATGACACATTAGTGTGTTTTTGGTATAAAAGAAGAACATCAATGTCAATCAAGTTTCTTGGTGATAATTGGTGAAGGATTTATGGGTTATGAGAATATCATAAATGATTTTAAAAATAATGCGATTAATCACTATACATGTATAATAATTGCAATACCTTTACAAGAAAAGGCATCCATGGTTGGTAGTGTGTATTTTATCCATCTTGTAATAGGTTTAATTTAGATTTGGATAGACAATAATGGAAAAAGAATTATTATGGAAGAAACATGTGGAAAATTCAATGGGACCTATTAGTGGTCATTCCTCAGATGGGGATAGTAGAAAAAGGCAACTTATGTTAAGGGATTACACTTCAAAATATGGCACCAAATATCAAATTCAGTGGGAAGGGTGGAATCTCACCGATTTGTATGATGATTCTAATGTAACCTGACTCCATGAACAAGATTGCATTCAAAATGAAAATAAGCTAGTATATCCCTTGTTTAGTGGCCAAAGAGATTTGTGTATTAAAAAATATAATATGTTAAAAGATGTGAAAATTATTGCCATTTTGTACTTTTTCTATTGAGGTTATTTTGAGACCAAGTACTCACACTACCATGTGTATTGCACTTGACTGGATCAAATGTTTGTGAGAATTCCTTTAGAAAATTTGGTGGGAGGGTTGGAATAGAAAGGGCATATATTTTTACTAAATTAATCCATATTTTTGGGATCCTCAATAGAGGTTTTAAAGAAGAAACAAAAACTCAATGGCTCTAGTTTACTAAATCTCATAAAAAAAGAAAACATATGGAATAAATTGCATGAATAAACTTCGATGAACCCTAATGTATTGTGACAATTTGAGTCAATATATACTAATGATAAAATCATATAAGCTCTCAAGAAAGGATTGGAGGATACAAAAGACATTTTATCGGTCTCGACATGAAACCAACAAGTAGCACACAATCTTCATGGTGGAAGAAAACCATGGACTCAAGATAAAAATATCAATCATTGAAAATTATGGATTAAGTAGCTGATGATACTCCATAAAATTAATCCACCACTATAATTTAGTCTTCATATTTAATGGTACTTGATGTCAGTGATATGTAAACAATGAAAAGTGAATGGAGACATGAGTTGGATGATATTTTATATGCTATTAATGAAATAAATATTGTTTTGGTGTTTAAGCACATAGGAGTACCGTATGAAAAAAATGATTTAAAAGGTAAAGGTAAGGTATGTGAGGAATACTTGGAGGTTGTGAAGAGGTTGCACACCATTGTTGAAGTCAAGGCCGATTGTAGAGCACTAATTTTTTTTTCTAGGAAGGACTTGTTATCCAAAATTTGCCCCCTGAATAAATTTTGATAACATGCATTAAATTCTCAAGTCCCAAATAGATTGAGTCAGGGCAAAAGGTCATGTTTCTAGGGTCCCCTTATATTTTTTCTAACTCCCCTATCCAAGAAGAGAGAGCAAGTTACGAGGAAAGGTAAAAAATTGCAAAAAAGCGTGGGCGAGAAAAAATCATGAAAAATGGCTAAGTCCTAGTCCCTCGCAAACATGAGGGACATCAACAAGTAGTATGCAGTTTGGGACAAGTGGGACGTTGGGACACGGAAATCCGAAGCTAGGCCGAAAAGTGGAAAAAATTGACTAGCTGAAAACAGGCGATGCAGGACATCTGGGCGGTTAGACGCGGAGGACGCGAGTCGGCTGAAAAAGACTTAAGGCAGCCCCGAAAAGTTGGGCGAAGGTACGTGAAGTACCAGCCATTTGTCGGCCGAAATGAGAACTTTATGCCAGGACGATTGGGACATGTATGAATCGGCCATAATTTGTCCCAACGATCAGACAAGCGGGACAAGAGTACGTGGCGATCGAAATACCTTTATCGAATTGGGTGAAACAGAGGACTTTCAATCTTGGGAGATTCAGGCCAAAGGGCGCGTGGGGCGCGGAAAGCCGAAGCGGCCAAAGGAGAGGAAGAAAAGTCAACGTTTGATTCCGAAACTTCAAACGGCCATAACTTTTGACTTTGAGCTCCGATTTTCATAAAATTGATTTCTTATTTTTAATGAGGTAGATATATTTAAATAAGAGAAACATATTTGGCTCCGATTGTTAATGCTCATTCCCGTCAAATGACAAAAACACCCGCTGACCCAAAATAGCTCTCGAAGGCCATAACTTTTGCATTTTTGAGCGAAATCACACAAAATTGGTACCGTTGGAATCGTGGCTCTGAGACCGACACACAACAATCAAAAAATTCTGGATTTGGTGAGATATAGATGGATATTTTTTATAAAACGTGGCTGGGTTCACAACAGTGTTTCATTTGGTGGTTGGGAGTGCAATTAAGAGGCATGGTCATCATTCTTTCTCTGCTGCAGCACATGGGACAGTATGGGGAGCATTTTGCAGTAATGTATAACCATTTCACTCAATTTAATGCTTCTTACAATGGTTGAAGGACAGATTTCGGATTTCCATTTTCCCTTCTCTTTTCCTTCTCATTTTTCTATAAATTGGAGTGTTGGGCTCATTGTAAAGAGAGAGTTTTTTGGTAGCAAAGCTCTAAAATTGCTTTGTGAAGCTAGTGTGTTACGAGCCCTTGTAGTGGACTCCTTGCATGGTGATCCGGCCCTTATCTTGTAATAGACCGAATGTGCATACCAGGAAGCAATAAAATACAAGTTTGTGGATGTATCTTCCCCTGCTGTGTTTTCTTGCATTCTTCTTGCCCCTTTAACCTTATTTACAAGAATATTGTGTCTATTATTATATTCTTGCAGGGATTCATTATCATTGTGTATGCTTGGAATATTGTTGTGAATGCATTTTGCTAGATTATGGAGAACTGTCGTCACCTCTTCTAGTGTGTACTTTGCTTCTGTATTTCACACATTTGGAGACTACTCTCACACCCTCCTTTTCTGGTGTATCACCACTTTAGTGTAGGCTTTCATTTTATGCATTCTCTCTCCCTGGTCCCTTGGAAATTTAGATTAGAACAGTTAGCTTATCTTGCATTAGAGTAGATTGTGGCAGGTAGTTTAGGAGCAAGAACCAACTTTCTCTAGAGGTCTATCTCAAGTAAAGTCCCACAACTTGGAGATAGTACCCACATTATCCAATCACACCGTAAGTTCAAGTATATGCACTTGTATAAACACAAGGGTGCTATGATTCAGTGATAACGAGGACTACCTGAGAAGCAAAGCAAGACCAAAAATAGAGTTAATAACAATAGGTCGGTGGATTGCCTAGCGTAAACTAGATCCAGGAAGTGGGGTGCTTCCTGAAGGCTATCAATCCACGTATTAATACAAATTAATGTAGATAAATAACATGAAATAGAAGGTCCTACTATAGTTATATGATTTGGGTATCTCACACAAATACAATACTCTAAATCTAATCTAAATAACAAATATAAGATCAAATCTAGAAAGGGCGGTTGGTTGATAGGGTTTGCAGGTGTAGCAGAGGGTATTATGGAGGTCTAGGTGAAGTTATGTGAAAATTCTAGACATAGAGACCGATGTCGATAAGAGAATTGATGCCGATAATGAGTTATAGCCAAGATCGGTTGGCTAACCGATCACGATAGGTGAAATTGGGTGGCAAAGGTGAAAAGGGGTTCGTTTGGGCTCTTTGTGATTGCAAAAAAATGTTTGGAAGGCTTAGGCCAAGTGTCGGGATTCATGTGAAGGTTCAACAATAGTGGTAATAAGGGTGATTAAAAGGGAAGAGTGGTTCTCGGTTGGTAGGGTGTCGTGAATGGGATTGAAGATATCTAGGAGAGGAAGGATGTGATTAGAAAGGGATAAATGGATCTGAAACCAAATATAATGAAAACAATAACATGGTTAAGAATACTTATCAGAGATCCGGAGGTTGGTATAAGGTGGTGGTTGGTATATGTGCGTAGGAGAGATGAGTCGAGATCCAGTGCCATGACAATGAAGGTTGAGTGCTTCTCCATGCAAATGGTTCAAGCCTCATCAAGCTGTAGATTGGTTGCTCTAGGTGCTCAGTTGATTGTCAAGGTGTCGATTGAATGCCAAATATGCGAGATCCAAGAATGCCAACCAAAAATAGAATCAAAAGAAGAACCCGGAAAAGAGTTGAAAATCCTTATTTAAAGGAACTAATGGCGGTTCCTTGACCGAAGCACGATTGAGGAATAACCGACGTTGATTAGGGAGAAATAGTCTTATTTGCTAAAAATAACCTTTTCTCTCCCTTTTTAGCGTGAGTCAAGAATGGTTTCAGGGTTAGGAGTCTTGATTCTCATTAAATCACATGGGAAATTGGTGGGAGAGGTAGTTGGTAATTAATATTAGGTTTAGAAGAAGTCTCAGTTTGTTAGGGGAGTGATGAATTAGTATTGGTTATTAAATGGGCTTGGAATGGGTCCAAGGTGAGGTGGAGGGTGAGGTAATAATTAATCTAATATAGGTAATTAGATTAATAAAAATATGTGAAAGGGGTCATGGTAAGGGGGTATGTAATAAAAGGGGACCTAGAGGGTGTCGTCCCAATTTTGGGTGTCTACATTTGCCCCTTTTTGTTGCATAGCTTGTACTAATGAGCAACGATGAAAAAACAAGAAGTGGATGCCCCAAATATGGGTGGAGGTTATCCCCCTCAAACCAAGAACTGATGTAGTGGAAGGTATAATCGGTGATGGGTTTGATAAGGTGGTAGGTGATGAAAAATGGGGTTATGTGAAGGTATAGGAAATAGTGATGATAGGGTGATCGAAAGGTATTAGCAAATAAATGCATGCACATGCTTAGAATGCAACAAGGCACAAGGTTGAAGGGCACACAAACACTAACTCATCAATGGTTGATAGTTTATCCAAACAAGGGTGATGTGGTCCAGGTATCCAAGGTATAGGATGTGATCATAGAAACACAATGGGTCTAGGTGCAGGAACAAGTATAGGTGTGTTTCGAAACACCAAAAGGTTTGGTATGGTTGAGATAAACATCACGAAATAAGGTAAGGAAAGGTCGGTAGGTGAAACAAAATGGGTAACATTATCACACGATAGAGTGAGTAAGTGAGTTCGATTGTCAAATAGGCGAGTCGGTTTGGCAGGGGTATATAGGTGAGGAAAACATGCCCCTAAGTATCCCTAGGGAGTTGGTGAGGTGGTGAGGCTGGTAGGTGAGTATGTAGGGATGGGGAAGGGTAGGTCAAATAGGTGAAATAGTGGGAAGAATATGATTATGTGAGGTAGGTTAGGTAAAGGTGGATGGTCTAGGTAAGGCAAGGTAGAAAATAGGCTAAGTTGAGTGTTGAATAGAAAGTTGAAAGGGTAAATGATTAACGTGTGTGAATTTTGATGATACTGAGGATAGGAAGCGAGATGACTATGAGGGATTGAATGCCACCCCTTTTAGTACAAATGAGACCTACCATTTCAGATGAGGAGTGGGAGCACATGCAGGTAGTTGGGCTAGGTGTGGTGAGGAGGTACATGTGGATTACCCGAGACCACAATATGATGGTAGCCCTCATCGATAGATGGGATCCGGCTACCAAAACCTTCCATTTGTCGAAGAGAGAGATGATTGTCACCTTAGAGGATATATACAAGATTCTCTGCAGCTTCCGATCATTAGGGAGCCACTATATTAGGTATTGTCTTCATATGCGGTGGATCATATGGCTATGGTGTTTGGGCCAGCCATGATAGAGATGACGTATAACAATGTGAGTATTAGTTATGGTATGATGTATGTGGCACATCCGTAGGAGACTCGTTCTGTCGTGTTGATGATTATTGGCATCAATTGTTTTTCCCTTTCAGATTTAGAGGTGGGAGGTTTCCATGGGCCTTGATGGGAGTCCTAGAGGACATGGTGTTTAACAGGGTTTATTTTGCATGGGCACTAGTATACTTGGTTTAGTTGTACATGGATCTGTGGGCTTACAAGAGGATATGGTGATACGGTCTTTATTGTACTTATCTCTGTCACACTTTGTTGGGCATATGAGCACATTGTGTGCCTTCATCTCGCTTGGTATACCACAATAGGGGTGGGAGGTGGGTGTATATAGGGCAGGATATAGGTGGTGGTTGTGGATTAGAGAGCAGGTGAGGGTGGATGGGGTGACTCAAGATATAGCATATTATCGGAGGGTATTGGATAGCCTATCACCGGTAGAGATTCTATGGAGGCCATACCTCACGTATCCAAAGTTCACAGGCATGGAGGAGGAACTAGAGGGTCTATAAATTTTTATATGGATCCAAGGGCGCAGGGCCGAGGAGCACGAGTGCATACCCATAGATCGGATCAAATAACAGTTCGGATTACAACAGGGTGTGCCCCAACCATTCCCATAGTACCATCGAGATGATGTGGAGATGTCATTACCTCTTCCATAGCCAACACCACCAATAGGAGTGGAGGAGTAGGTAGTTGATGAGATGATAGATGATGTTGGGTGCACGACTAGGTATAGGAAGTGGTGGACAACATAGTTATAGGAAGCACCAGCTAGGCCAGACAATGCGAATTGGCCATTGTTATCAATGAGAGAGATAGGCTATGGGTGCAGGTTATGGGATTACAGGCCTAGGTTACTGCTTTACAAGCATAGGTGGATACATTATAGACATAGTTAGTAGTAACAAAGGTACAAGATGGTGATGGTGGCAAGTTATAGGATTATAGGCCCAAGTGATTGCATTACATGCACATGTGGCCACATTACGAGACATAGTTAGCAATGCAACAAAGGCATAGGCACAGACTAACGATGGAGGACACGTGGCTTCCCCTCCTTCACCTCTAAGAAAAATTATGGGACACAAATAGATGGAAAGGATCCATTACCATAGGTACATGTACCAGACAAGGTCCACAACCATAGGTACATGGAAAAAGACCACTACCATAGGGATAAGATAGATAGTTAGTGTAGTGATGCCACCACCATAGGTGATATCGATGGACCGATACAAATAGGTTGTCACTTAGGATAGAGATTACGAGGATAATATTGCATAGCTTGGTCTCTTGATTATCGGTTATGTTATGTACAAATCTCAACAAACATCCAATTAGAGTACAACTCATGCACCCATAGTGACGATGTAGTTCAAGGAGCCATCGTACTCATGGGCATGGCTAGCAGGAGGTGACCAGTGCATCAAGATAGAGGCCATGTGAGGGGATAGGAGAGAGTGGTAGAGGTGCTAGGCCTCTCGAGAGGATGAGATGATGGAGATTGTTTTTTATTTTTGATTTATGACTTATATATACCGGCTTGCACACCGAAGAGGTGAGTTGTATATGAGATTTTGAAAGATACTTATTTATATCTATGTATACAGTGTATTGACACACAAACTTTCTAGTATATAGATGATGATATTTATATCTATTGTGTTTGGTTTCATTTCCATTATATTGTTATCATGAAAATTAGATGTAGGTATGATTGATAATTTTTGGTTTGGGTTTCATTTCCAATGTATTGATATTATGGAAACTAGTTGTAGGCATGGTTGGTGATGTTTTGGTTTGGTTTAATTTCCAATGTATTGATATTATGGAAACTAGATGTAGGCATGGTTGATGTATGGTTTGGTTTAAATTTCCAATGTATTGATGTTATGGAAATTAGATGTAGGCATGGTTGTTGATGTTTTGATTTGGGTTAATTTCCAATGTATTGATGTTATGGAAATTAGATGTAGGCATGGTTGTTGATGTTTTGATTTATGTGAATTTCCAATGTATTGATGTTATGGAAATTATATGTAGGCATGGTTGATGATGTTTTGATTTAGGTGAATTTCAAATGTATTTATATTATGGAAAATAGTTATGGGATAAGAAAGGGAAAGTCATAAAAATCACGAGAGGAGGGGAAAATAATGGCTGACCTATCCTTCAAAGACCCCATGTCTTCATAAGTGTTGCCTACATAGCCCTTGCAAAAGGGGCCTCGGGCCAATGTATTTCTCCCATAAGATAGGGAAGAATAAGATGGTGGTAGGTAAGTTAGGTAGGATTGGGTAAGATAGATTGGGCAAGGTAGATTGGGTAAGATAGAGTGTGGTAAGGTAAGGTGGGTAAGATGTCATTTGATTTAATGTCCAAGGTATGATGGTATTATGGGAACTAGATGATGGGTATAGGTGTAGGTGAGACAAGAATAGAACCAAGATATCTGATTTTGATGGTCTTATCCTGTTGAAGAAGAAACATGTAGGTAGAGAGGTACCAAAAAAGAAGTGAAATGCTCCATAGTTGGCAAGGACCATAAAGACCATACTAAATAGGATTATGAACATAAACCCTTAAAACATTGCATGATTGATAGGTCTATGGTTGAAAGAAGTTACATGATCACAAAGTGTCGCATGAGTGCCACATCCCTTAAGTAGATAGGAGAAAATAAAAGAGGGTAGGGTGGAGTGGTTTGTTTAGCATAACCTTGTTGTGGGACAACATGCCCCTTCTACAAGATACCCAAAACCAACATAGGCAATTCCATGACCAAAATTTTGTATTTTTCTTGATTTTTTATTTTGTATTTTACTTTTTGCATTCATAGACTGATTGATGCGGGAATTCTATATTGGGATGAATAGTAGTGTCTCCTTGAGGTCTTCGTGAAGCTAATCAATGTAGGAAGCTCCAAGATAATTTTTTTTTGACAAATACATATTAGTCTTCTTTGTTTGGATAGACTAAGTACAACATGTGGCTAGCTTTTTATAGTTGTCCTTTAAGGGAGCAAATCTACTTATAACAAAAATAGAGAGACATATATGTTCATTTGAGGGAATCATCTATTTGTGAGAAGTTTGACTCAAGGAGTATAATTTTTGTTATCCCAAAAATTTTACATTATTTTGGACTTGTAGTCATGGAAAAGACTATAAAGGAGTATAGGCCTCTTTTATGAAGGCAAAACCATAGCACAAAAAGGTTAGCTATGAAAAGAGGGGTTTTAAGTGATGAACAACCATGGGATTCCATCCTGAAAAGGATGAAAAGTATCCATGAGAATCATGCCATGAGTAGATCCTTGTACTCATATTCAAGATAAGGTTGAATGGTGATGGATAATCACACAATTCTATTTGATTCATTGGTCCTTAAAAGAGGTAGGTGGAAGGAGAGGTTCACTCAAGGGATGAGCATATATGAGACATAAAGTGATGTAGTACTTTATTCAACAATAGAATGGTCAAAGATACAAGGAATTAAGGGGCTCAGGTTTGGGTTTACCCTCAAGAGAAGATAAATGATAAGTTCTTGATCCATAGGTATGGGTGACAATATAAGGTCTAAGCCAATTAGGAGAAAACTTGCCTCGTTTACTTTTCTCCATTTTGGTTACATGTTGATTTTCCTTCAGGACAAGATCACCGATCTTGAATTTTCATTTTCGAATGCATTTTTCATAGGCATGATTAATGCACTTTGGGTAAATTTGAAGGTGGTTTAGATCATGTAAACGACATTTTTTCAAAGTAGCTCAAGTTGTGCCAAATGTTCTTAACAAAAATCATCATCAAAGAGGAAATATTTAAGAGATATACAAAGAGATGGAATTTGGACTTCGAGAGGTAGGATGACCTCTATACCATAGACCAAAGAGAAGGGTTTTGAAGTGGTAGAGATGTGAATGCTGGTACGATAAGCCCATAAGGAAAAAGGAATGTGCATGTGTCAATCCTTACCAGAGTCATCAACCACTTTCATAAGAATTTTGTTGAGATTTTTTTAGAAGATTTGGCTTGACCATTTTCTTGTGGGTAATATGGTGAAGAAAAATTGAGTTGAATACCAAATTTTTTACACAATTGGCGTAGGGTTTTGTTTTTGAATTGTTTTCCATTTTCAGTGATGAGGCGATGAGGAACACCAAAGTGAAAATGATATGGTGGTTGATAAATTTGACTATTTTCTCGGATTTGGTAGAAATGAGAGGGATGGCTTCCACCCATTTAGTGTAATATTTAGTCATCGTGATGATCCAATGATGACGTTACGAGGAATTAGGGTTAAGCTCCCTAATGAGATCCAAACCCCATTGAGAAAAGGGACAAAATTCTTTGGTGACTTGTAAGGCGTGACTAGGAGTATGATGAAGGTTATCATACTGTTGACACTTGACGCAATGTTTAAAATAGTCAGAGCATTCTTGGTTAAGGGTTGACTAGTAGTATCTCGAGTCGAATGATACACTTTACAATAGCTAGGCCAATAAAATTTCCCCCACAAATCCAATCACGAATTTATTTGATGGTGTACAAGATTTCAGAACTGGTGAGGCATCACAAGAGGATACTGTCAAAGCCGTGTTTATAGAGAAGACCTCCCATGATGATGTAATGAGAGACACTTTTTAGGAAGGCTCATCATCCATTACGAGTGAGATCCAAAGGTAGGATTGAAAGCGAGAGGTAGTCAGTGAATTTATTATACAAAATGTCATGTGAGTCAGTATCAATGCTACCCACAAAACTAACGCTAGGGATAATGTAAGAAGGTGATTGCAACCATTGTATTGTGACAAAAAAATTTGAGTCCGAAGGTGAGGTAAGTATTTGAGAAGTAAGACAAGCCATGGTATCTACAAATTTGTTAGTGGATTGCGGAGTGACTTGAATGAGGAAGTGATCAAATGTGGTCAAAAGTAGGTCGACATGATGTTTATACTTTCGAAGCTCATCATTACGACACTGGTATAAACCATTGATTTGGTTCACAACCAGTTGAGAGTCACCAAATATGTTAATGGATTTAACATCTAGGGAAATGGTAGTTTGAAGACCTAACACAAGAGCTTCATACTCGCTATGTTATTTGTGCATTCAAAGTCTAGTTTAAAGGATAGTGGCATAGGATCACCATCAAGAGGAATGAGGATGACCCCGTACCTCCCCTGTGGTGACATTTGGATCCATCAAAGAATAATGTCATTTGATAAAAAATATCATCAATGGAGAGGGTGGCGATAGATTCATCGGGAAAATCAAAATTTGAGGATTGATTCCCAGGAAGAGGAGCATCTACAAGTTGATCCGCGATGGTTTTTCCTTTGACAAACTTTTGATGAATGAACTCCAACTCCAAGTTTTACAAGAAGCATGAGCCAACAAGCGATGTATTGGTGTTGGTAAGGTTTGACATACATGTAATGAAGAGGTTCGGTGTTGGTAATAACAAATATTTTGTGATTAAGAAGGTAGTGGCGAAGTTTGGTGGCCACGAAGACTAGGGCTAAGAAAATATTTTTAACATGAGTGTACCAAGTTTTGTAGTCTAGAAGAGTATGACTTATGTAATAAACCACTTTTTCCCTACGGTGTTGATCATGATGAGCAAGAATGGCACCTAAGGAATGGTTAGTAGTAGAAATGTAAAGGTAAAAATGTTGATCATCTTTAGGTGGAATGAGCACAGGTGGCTGAAGAAGGTAGTTCTTCAACGCTTCAAAGGCTTTATGACACTCATCATTCCAATGGAAAGAAACATCCTTTTTAAGGAGGTGGTGAAATGGTTGGCATCGGTTTGAAAGTTGAGAGATGAAGTGTCGATGGATTACAATTTTCCTTACAAGCTATGAAGTGCCAAAGGTTAGTAGGTGGAGGCATGTCAAGAATTTCCTTGATCTTAGCGGGATCAACTTTGATACCTTGCAAAGAGATGATGAAACCAAGGAGCTTACCCGAGAGAACTGTGAAAACACACTTCTTTGGTTGAAGGTGAACACAATATTGGATAAGGCAATCAAAGATAACTTTAAGAATGGCTAGGTGTTTGGTGCGACGCTTGGACTTACCAAGAAGGTCATCAACATAGTCTTCTAATGTCATGCATGATGTCATGGAAGATGTAAGTCATAGCGCGTTGATAGGTAGCACCAAAATTTTTCAAGTTGAAGGAATGATGTGATAATAGAAGGTCCCCCAAGGGGTGATGAAGGCGGTTTTGTGTTGATCTTCTAGAGTGACTAATATCTTGATTATAACTTGAAAACCCATCCATAAGAGATAACATCTCATGGCCGGCTATAAGATCAACTAGTTGGTCAATGTTTGGTAGAGGAAAGTCATATTTTGGATAGGAAAGGTTAAGGTCACAAAATTCAATGCATATATGAAGTCCCTTAGTTACTTTCATGATAGGAACAATGTTAGAGACCCATTATGGATAGTCAATAGGTAGGATGAAGGAAACAAAGAGAAGGTGTTGAAGTTCTTCTTTCACAAGAAGAGTAATGCGAGGATGCATTTTACACAAATTTTGTTTCACGGGTTTGGCGTCAGGGTTAGTTATGATATTATGAAGCACAATATTAGGGTCAATACCTAGCATATCGCTATAAGACCAAGCAAATGCATTGCTATGATCATGCGAAGAAAAGAGGTGAAAGATTCTTGTTCCAGAGTCTAAAGATTGGCCTATCTTTAGAATTTGTGGGTTGTCTGAGTGTGAATGTTGATTTCTATGGTAGATTCATTCAACATGGTTTATGTGTCAGAGGGTAATGACCTTTGAATATAAGAATCCTCCACACCTAAATAGGTCGAATAGAATCATCATCCTGACATTGAACGATGTTTATAGAAGGTGTATCATCATCCAACATGTTAGGATAAAGAAGAGGAAGGAAGAGGGAACCTCGCCATCATGTTGATAGGTTAGAGGTCCCAAGGAGATGGTGTTCATGAAAAAAAAAAATTTAGGTGGAATGGATTCGAGATCCATAGACTCCGTGGGAGAAGGCGCGTGATAGGTGAGGAAGGTGGGGAAGGATTTTCATCTTCTACGAGGGTGATTTGGGCCTTCTTAGGAGGAGGTTTCCTAGGAAATCCAAGACCACAATGGTCGTTGTGTTTCCTAGTGGTGCATGGTACGATGATGTGACGACCTTGTTCATAACGACCAAATCCAAAGCCTTTCCAAGTGCAATGGTGAAGAAAAGTAAGTGCAAAGCTATGTTTGGTGAGGTAGGAGAAGTCGGATGAAAAAGGTCTGGTTTGAAGGGAGGTTTAATAGAATAAGAGGAAGTGTCAAGCCCCCATAGGTTAGGTTGGTACGAAGGTGGGGAGGGCCATATGGTATGACCTCTCCTATACGATGATTGTAATGGGTGTTGGTGTAGTTTTCCATACTCTTGAGGAGTAAGGAATGTGTCAATGTTGAGGAGGTGGTATTCTCCGAGTGTAAGGTGTTGAAAAATTCCTACCAAGGGGTTTGTGGTTAGTACTTGGGTAGTAGGTATATATGAGCTATCTAAATCCTAAGAATATGGGGCATTAGTAGAGGGCGAGAATAGGAGGGTTGGTAGGTGGGTTAGATGAGGAAAGTGAAGTGGCAGAAGTGGTAGATGCCTTAATTGGGATTAGAACATCATTTGGATGGTAAATCATATTACAGGTTTTGAAGGGGAGGGATCTTCCTGAATGGTGTAAGGTTCCCCTTCATATTCAAATTTGAGGCAACGGTGAAGGGTGGAAGGTACACAAGCCATGGTGAACATGAATGACCTAACAACATGTTATACTAGAACTCTCCTTCGAGAACGTAGAAGAGTTCAGGACCCACGTGGATGTGGAGGAAAATGGTGCCAAGGGTAGTGGTCATGGCATCATTAAAATATTGAAGAATTAAGGGATTACTAGACATATAATTATCCAATATGCCTATTTTTTCATAGGCATGAGAAGAGATGATGTTGATGCTAGCACCCCCATCAATCATAACACATTTAACGTGAATATCATTAATGTAAGAGGAGATGAAAAGGGCAGATCAGGATCATCAGGTTGTGAAGGGGAAATCTCTAATTTGGAGAAATTAATGGAAGCAATCTGATGAGGGGTAATGAGGGCGGTGATAGGTGAAGTGTTATTAGGTGGAACCTCGATGGATTGTAGGACCTCAATGAGGGCTCTAACGATGAGAATAAGAAGTTTGAATCAAGTCATATAAAGACATCTTCAATGGGGATTAGTGAATTTGTTTGATCATTGAATGATGTGTAACCCTAAAAGAAGTAGGTGGTGCCAACCCAAGGATGGTTATCTTGGGGGAGGTGCAAGTGTAATGGTAGGTGAAGGAGAACTATAAGGGTTACCAACTTTTTCCTTTCCTTTTTCTTTCATGTGTTGTGATCGAGTGGCTACACACACCATGTTAATTTCAAAGATAGGAGAAGAAAAAGAGGGTTGTAGAATGGGTTTGGGACTAGGTTATGTGGTGACAGGAAAGAAAGAATGGAATCCTCCTCTAACAAATCATCTTCTTTGAAGATACAATTGGAATTGCAAAGCTGAAGAAGAATATTTTTAAGGCCTTAAAACTCTCAACATCATGCCCTGGTGAGTGATGATAAACACAATTTTTTTATCATCAAACCCTACTATTTTTGGTTTGTGAGGATTATAAGGCTTGATAGGTGAAAGTGATATAATAGATGTCTCTAACAACCGAGCAAGGATGTTAGACTAGGATCCTACCAAATGATCACAATTCATTTTCTTTATACCAAGCTAGTGTGGGGTGAGAAGGATCAAAAACAATATGTGGTTTGATGGGAGGAAGAGTGATGGCTCTAGCCTTCAACAAATTTTCCAATATGAAAGAATAAGGCTCCCTAATGGGAGTGTAACTCTTTTGTTCATACCGATATTGAAAATTTTACACCGGTGAGAGATTGGAAGGAGGTTTAGGTTGATTGGTTGGATGAGAAGGGCCAGATTTTAGAGCTACCGAATTAGCAAATCCTTTTGGCTTGGGATGGTTGTTGGGTGGTTTAGAAAGACTCATTTTATTTGAAGGCAACATTTTTGTTACGTAATTTTAGTTTGTCTTCTTCAAGGGTTGGATCTCAAGCTTCCTAGCCATGGTAAAAGCCTCATCAAATGTACAAAATGTTTGAACTTGAAGAGTTGGGGAAATGTTTCGGCACATGCCCTTGTAAAAAAATCTTTAAGCTCGGGATGCAGGAGATAAAAGGAAAGTTTATTGATTAGGATTTTCCACCGTGCGACAAAATCAGCGATAGACTCATCATCATATTGACGAATAAAATATAAATCTATGATAGAGACCTTTTTAGAAATGTTTATTGAAAAGTGATCAAGAAAGGTTTGCACCAATTGATTAAAGGAAAAGATCAAGTGCTTGGGAAAATCATTGTACTAGTCTAAGGTAGGTCCCAACAGGGACATGGGAAAGGTACAAAGGAGTAAGGCATCATCATGGCCTATTAGGTAACAAGCATGTCTAAATGAACACAAGTGTTGTTGTGGGTCCTCCTTATTCTGTTGAAGTGGTTGAATTTAGATAGCTCCCATTGCGGGATATGGATGAATAGGTATAGAGGGATGGATGGGTTTATTACAAATCTCATCATATGTTAAGACATTATGGGACCTAAAGAATCGAGGCCTTAAGCGTTTTCATTTTATCCATCATCATTTTAATGAGATATGCTACGGGTTTGATTGAGGGATTTCCCTTGAGGTATAAGGGGCTTGATAAGATGAATGGGTCATAAAAGGCATACCAAGTATGTGGTGGTGTTGAGTACGTGAATTGAGATGTAGGTATGTAGGAAGTAGTGGATGAGGAGGGAATATACCCTAAATATGCAATTGAGGTGATGGGTTATGTTTGAGGTAAGGTAGAAGTAGGAGGGGCTTGTGGAAAGATCCTCATGGCAATGGGTGGAAGAGTTTTGGGAATAGAGACCACCAAATTTTGAAATGGAGTGGAAGAGGTCAATGCAACCGATGGTTATGTTAGAATAGGTACATAAGATACTGATGATGATATAATAGGGGCAGTGGATATGGGTACTGTAGATGTCGGTGGGAGAGAAGATGTCAAGGATGTAGAGGTTATGTGAGAAGTATGTTGTTGCGAAATGGGAGCCGACAACGCTAGAGTAATTTGGGTAGCCACATTAGTTTTCCTTGATATGGCAGAGATGGTAGAAATGACGGCATGGAAGTGGGCATTCCATAAAGGGGCTGACTTGATGAGTCACGGGTGGAAGAAGTAGAAAGGTAATGTTGCAATGCCTTGGTGTTATGATCAAGGAATCTAGTGAATTCCTCATCACCTATGGGTACGTTCACAGAGAATTATGATACATTAGAGATGAAACGAAATGCGGTGAAGGGATAGAAGACAAAGGTATACAACTTGCATAGAAAGCAATATCTCACACCTTTTGGTGAGTCCAAACCATATGGAAGGATGGAAAATAGGTACTCTGGGCTCTGTAAAAATGACAAGAAACTCAAAATAGACTTTGGGAGAATGTATGGAAGGTGAAACCAACTCACTATTTTTGACAAAAAATCAAAAAAAGAGACGACACTCGGTTACTTAACCGATGCCTACAGTAGAATAACGATGTCGATTGCTAAAACAACGTCATAGGGGTAGATTTGAATGAAACTTAAGAAATTTGAAATTTCTAAGAAATATTTTGGTCAAAAGAAGCTGAGAACTGGGTTGTGTATATCAATTCTAATCTAACACACTCAGAGAACCAAAATTAATTGATTTTGATGGTTGAGTGTGAAAAATAAATAAAAGTGATGAAATATGATCTCACACCTCAAATAGAAGACAAGAAAGAAATTCACAAATCCAACAAGCAAAATCTAACAAACACATTATCCTAGGAATAATATTTTAGTGTTTTGATGGCTTAAGCCTTAGGACTGACTATGAATATATAGAAAGGAATGGATATAAGGTACCTATAAGCCAACTATGGATGGTTTCAGAATATTTTAGGGGGTGTCCTCGATATACCTTTCGAGTATGTGAGGTCCGAGCTCTGATATGACAATCCGGTCAGAACACACGGTCGGGCCCACTATCAATGGGTGTTTAAATCCTTGATAGCTTCTTCCTGGGATTTGGGGAATGTTTAAGAAATGTGTTGTTTATTTGAGTGATTTGGAAAAGTGTGTGCAAAAGTGAACTACACTTAATTACCCAATCATCAATCGGTCATGACCTTTGTTATATTTTATTGCTAATTAAACTATGTGAGCTAAATGCAAGAATACACAGGATGCAATGCAACAATTTTAAACCCAAATCGAAAGATTGAGATTGGATGAAAGTAATAGTGAATAGGAATAGAGTATGACTTTCACTAATGCAAGAAAGAAAGAAGAAAGAATGATTCATTTTAATTTACACCAAATGAAATGTGACTTTTAGAGAAAATAGAAGAAAGAATGTTACCAAGGAGAGATTTAGTGAATATTTTAGAAAGGAAACAATCGAAATGCAATCCTAAATGAATATAAGGAACCCAAAAATGATGAGTGTTCCACTGGGTGTGCCAAAATGTTTCACTAGATAGGAGTACTGTATGAAAAAATTATTTAAAAGGTAAAGGTAAGGTACATGAGGAATACCTAGAGGTTATAAAGAGGTTACACACCATTGTTGAAGACCAGATGATTATATAGCACTACTTTTTTTTTTCTAAGAAGGACCGCCTTCGAGAAGAAAACAAGACCAAAAATAGAGTTAATAGCAATAGGTTGGTGGATTTCCTAGTGTAAGCTAGATCCGGGAAGCGAGTGCTTCCTCGAAGGTTGTCAATCCACATCTTAATATAAATTAATGCAGATAAATAACATGAAATATAAGGTCCTACTATAGTTATATGATTTGGGTATCTCACATAAATACAATACTCTAAATCTAATCTAAATAATGAATATAAGATCAAATCTAGAAAGGACGGTTGGTTGATAGGGTCTACAGGTGTAGCAAGAGGGTATTATGGAGGTATCGGTGAAGTTATGGAAGGTTTTAGGTGAGGAAATAAGCTTGCATTGGTCCGAGGAAAATGTCGGACACAGAGACTGATGCCGATAATTGGTTATAGCCAGGATCGGTTGGCTAACCAATCACGGTAGGGAAATTGGGTGCCAAAGGTGAAAAGGGGTTGGTTTGGGCTCTCTGTGATTGCACAAAGTGTTAGGAAGGCTTAGGTAGGGTGTTGGGATTTAGGTGAAGGCTCAACAGGGGTGATTAAAAGGGCATAGTGGTTCCGGTTGGTAGGGTGTCAGGTGAATGGGCTACAGAAGGTATCTAGGAGAGGAAGGAGGTGATTAGAAAGAGATAAAAGGATCTAAAACCAAAGCTAATGAAATCAATAACCTAGTTAAGAATACTTATCAAAGATCCGGAGATTGGTAGAAGGTGGTGGTTGGTAGATGTGCATAGGAGAGATGAGATGAGATCCAAAGGCGTGCATGCAAATGAAGGTTGAGTGCTTCTCTGTGTGAAGGGTTCAAGCCTCGTCAAATTCTAAATTGGTTTCTCTTGTGCTCATTTGATCGTCAAGGTGTTGATTGAATGCCAAAGATGTGAGAGCCAAGAATTCGAACCAAAATAAGAATCAAAAGAATCGTTATCCATATTTTCCCCGAGAAAAATATTGGATCAAAATGACCACTCACTAAAAGGACCTGAGAAATCATTTAGATCCTATAAATAGATTACAGAGGGACTCTATAATGGAAGTGGTGGGGCCTACGAAGGTCAAATAACCCTATGTAGAAGAATCTAGAAGACGGATCTGATCGAGCGGATCCGGCCTTAAATCCATTCTACAAGTTTCAGGTAGGCTTGGAAATAGAACAACAGGGTCAGAGGAGGAGGAACAGTGTCAAAGAAGCTAGGAGTAATTAAAGGCAGAAACACAAAGATCCAAAGTCCTCGAGCTCAAAACAGTTTGGAATGAGCCCAAAATTGGCTAAGTATGGAGGATGTTGTGGAAAGGGCCACACATCGAATAGAGCTTCTCGAGGTGGTGAGTCTAAGAAAGGAATCTCAAATGAGTACCGTGCTTGTACGCGTCCAACGCCCCAAAAGTTTTGCGGCTATTGAAAAGTCTTGACTAGACAGGAAGGTGCCAAGTGTCGGCTCGGGAAAATCCAAGATGGGAGCTTAAGGCGAGACTCAAACTTGTGCCATCCCTCCATGTAGCAAATGGTCAACAGAGGTCAAAAGGGGGACAAGGCAGGCCTCAAAAGGAGTTAAGTATAGAAGTACTAGCGAGAGAGCCACGTGTTGGAGTGACACATCTCCAAAGTTGAATCTAAATGTGAGGCTGAAACAAGAACCAATTCACCACGTAGCCCAACATCTTAAAAGGTAAGGTAAAGGTCGTTGAAAAGTCTAAATCCTATGGAGGCTTCCAAGTGTCAACTCGACACTCCTTCAAGGGGAAAATCTTGATCGGGAGTTTCAATGAGTGCAGAGCCTCCACGCGTCCAGTCTCTTCAAAGGGAACAAAGTCGGGTTGAATAGTTAATGGATAAAGCGGACTCACAGAGAGTGCCAAATGTCGAATGACACTAACTCAAGGGTGAATCAGAGAAAGGGTTCTCAAACAAGTGCCAACCATTGTGTGTCCCCGGACAAGGAATATGACCTTGAAAAGCAAAGAACTTAGCCGAGAAATAAAGAAATTAAGCGGACTGGTAGAGGAAGCCACGTGTCAACCCCATGCCATTCCAAGAGAAAAATACAGAGGCCACCTTCCAGCCCTCCACATGTCTAGAGGTCGAAAGGAGGCCTAGTTTTTAAACTGGTTTTCTTGCCCTTTTGTATGAACCCGATACAAACTTTGAAGGGGCATATGTTTCGATTCAGGCTCAAAATATTACCAATCTAACACCATTGGAAAGATCTCGGCTTCGCCCACGCCATGGATATATGAAACTTTAAGTTTGGAGAGGTTAGGTAAAGGAAAATGGAGAAAACATCTTTAGGGCCATTAATGTAGGATCCATCTGCCCCAATAACTAGATCAGATTCTACTCGCCCACCGTCCTCCTTCTTCGAGGCGCCCAAACCAAAGATTGATGCAGTCAAGGTAGATTTGGGGGCAAATTTTGCAGGAGACATTAATAGTAGTAGTTGAGCTTCAACCTATTTTTTCCCGCTTCTCTCTCTTTCTTTCTTCTCTCTAATTGAGTCTATAAATATAGGGTCGGGACTCATTGTAAAGGGTTGGACATTTTTTTGGTTTTGTAAGCTCCCCTCTTCCCCTTGGCAAGTGAATTCATGGTGTTTCAGACCTCCCATATAGACTGTAAATGAAAATTTTCCTTGTTACTATTGTAATGCATCATATCAAGCCATGAGAGCAATAATACATGTTCTATGGGTGATCTTCATCCCTTTCTATGTTAATTGTTGTCTTCTAATCCTTCATTACAACTTTGGTTATTTGTGCATGTTTTTTTGTGTTGCATTCTTCTAGTTTGTGTCTACCAACAAAACAATTGTTCATCACTCCTTTGGTGTATCACCTCATAGCTTAAGTTTTATTTACTTTGCATCCCTTCTTTAGCTCTGTCTCCATGGGAAAATTAGATTAGGATTTAGGATAGATCCTTTGCAATTTCATGCATACACCTAAACAAAGGAGTAGGAACCAGGAGATCCTTTCCAATCTATAAAGTCCCACACTTTGGGACAAGCTCAATGTTGTGCAATCACACCAAATGACCCACTTCAGAAGTGCAAATATGAGAGGTCAATTTGGGGGTGCTGTGATTTCACACTAATAGTTTTAGCATGCTTGGTGGGATAGGGAAGTCTCCATCTTTATTACAGTAAGGTTGATGTGCACTTGTTATGATTCTAGCTTTTAAGAAGCTCTTAAAACTACACATCTACGACTCCAAAAGGGACATAATCCACTGGTTCCAACAGTCCAAGTTTCCCAAGTTCATGAGAAGGATACAAACAAGGTCTAGAACAAGAGAAGAAGGATAGTTTGTACACATACACTTGTCTCTAGACATAGAAGGAGAAGAAGAAGAGCCTAGAAGTCTATATCTCCACCAAACAAAGCCTTATCAACACCTCCTCCTAGTAGGCCATTCTTTCAATCAAGAAGGGTGCTCAGGCTGATCAGGATGGCACACCAATAACCAAATCCTTATGTCAACTTCATTGGTAGCAGCCCACTTGCTCTGAATGCACAAAACCCAGTCCGGTGGCAACATTGAAGAGCATCCCATATTTCACTAGAGAAAACTAGACTTGTCCCAGTGACCATGTCCAAGACATTGCAAATGTTTGTACAATCCATGAGATCAATGAGATGGATATTACAGTCAAGTTGCTAGCCTCTTCACTCAAAGGTAAAGCTTCATAATGGTTCAGGAGCCTTGAAGTAGGCTCTATTCAAAATTGGGACCAGTGTGCACGCTCTTCACAACCAGTTTGGAGAAAAGGGGGATAACCTATCCTTGCTTGGAGTAGCTGACAACAATCAAGAGAGCTCCAAATGAGAAACTGATGGATTTCAACCTTAGATTTCAATGAACCTGGGATAGGATCCCAACAACAGTAAAGCCCACTAATGAAGGTGCCTTCTTATACTTCCTTAGAGCTTTAAATTCTGATATTTCTTTGATGATTCAATCAATGGGGGTCACAACCTTACCTACATCCTATAGCCTTTCCATAGGAGCTGAGAATCATTTGATCTAGGCTAGAAAAATTGCTCCTAGGCCATCCATGCCTCTATACCCCAAGTTAGGAAACCTAGGTACTAGCCAAACACCCACATTAGCTCCTATACCCACCCCCAGGAGTCAAAGTTTAGCTGAAGCCTCCACTTCATCATCTAACACATCAAAGGAGCTCCAGAAGTTATGAAACAACTGTAAAACTTGGGGAATGAGTTAGTGACCATCAAAAGATAACAAGCTCAGAGTTCTAGGCCATATCGCCTCAAGCTCAATATCAGGCTAGACCCCATATCAGAAAAATAGACCACAAACCCAGGTTATGACTCAGAATCAACACCAAGGACAACATCAAGCTACTAGACCTTTCAGGTCATATGATCCAAACATAGCTTCAACATCAAGAGCATTGGTTCCAGCACAGAATAACATGGCACAAGAATATGATTGGTGTTTCCCATGCAATCAGCCACATAATCAGTCGATGTGTTTCAATGGTGCACTAAATCAAGCTTTGATGGTGCAAACCATTGGTGTGTCACAAGAACCTAGCCAGGAATAAAATCAGCAGCAAGGAGCTCAGTAAGAGGGACCCCAAGCAAAACTATGCTTGTCAATTGGTAGGTTGAGGACTTTTGTGGAATGAATTAGACCCCTTCTCAAAGTATAGCTGCCAATACATAGTCCAAAAGAGAAATATTGGAGAAGGACATTCACCAAGCTCAGGTGATCCTTAACCCTCTCGTTACTCCATAAGGTATTGGCATTCAAAATACAACTCCCAATGTGCAGAGTCAATCCAAGCCACCTTCCAGACCTACTCAGGCACTGGTTGTAATAGCCCATGTGTAAGGGAAAAATGTGCCAGGGAAGGGGCAGAAAAAGATAGTTCATTTAATATCATTGAGAAAATGAAGAGGAAAAGTGTGAACATTTCACTATGGGAGTCACTGGCCATTCCAGGGCAAAGGGGTCTATATTACAAATTGCCATGCAGAATTGGTCAAGCTCAAACCACCCCCCTAGCCAACAAGA
The DNA here is from genome assembly GCA_018340775.1 of Taxus wallichiana var. yunnanensis. Classification (NCBI taxonomy): domain Eukaryota; kingdom Viridiplantae; phylum Streptophyta; class Pinopsida; order Cupressales; family Taxaceae; genus Taxus; species Taxus wallichiana. Next base: position 252,716,184 of record CM031235.1, on the reverse strand, counting down.
GAAAGTGCTTACCAATACGGCTCAACCTGAGAGAAACCATGGAGAACAATGAGGTAAGAATCTAAAGCCTCCTCCATTTTATGTTTCATTAATCATTGGAGAAAAATTGGTGCATAATTACATGATTGATTTGGGGGCAAGTAGTCCTGTAATGCCCAAATAAATAGCTGACCAACTGGGCCTCCAAGTATGAGGTGATCTCTAAAGGAGTAGTACAATTGGATGGGACAAAAATGACCACTGTTGGAATCATTAAGGATATGAGCCTCACTCTGCATGCCTACCCTAATGTGACTATATTGCAAAATGTACCAGTCATAAATTTACCACCACATTTTACATTGTGTTTGTCCAGGACTTCACTGCCAAAATTGGAGGATATTTGTTTGCTGACTGGTCACATATGCTCTTTAGAACAAGATATGGAGTCAAAGGCCACAATCAGATCTGAGCCCATAGCGGATTATCACATTGAATCTTATGTGCCTAGTCCAATCAACGCAAATTGTTCGGCTTTTGATCAAGAGGACCTCCTAAACACTTCTGAGGTAGATACCAAAGTAGGGTGTATCCTAGACCTGACTCTTGATGAATGGGTGGTCAAAAGACATGCTTTTAATCCCTATAAGGAGATGGAAGAATCTCAAATAGGAGTCTACTGCCTACATGAGGAGAATCATCCTCTTCCCAACATCATTAAGCCAGAACACAAAGATGACAATGAAGTATGGAAACTATTCTTTGATGGCTTGAGGAGAAGACAAGGATCCGAGAGGAGGAGCTATGATTATGTCCCCCAAGGTATGAAGTATTATTCAGCCTTTAGATTTTAGTTTTCCTGCTCAAATAACACTGCAGAATATGAGGCTTTGGTCCATGGATTGCATTGGGCCAGAAGATGAGGAATCAAGAACCTGTAAGTGTTTGGTGATAGTGAGCTAGTTTCCAATCAAGTCAAAGGACAAAATTCTATCAAGAATGACCTACTCAAAAGCTACAAGAGTAGGGTATGGGATCTCATCAAGGATTTCAAAGCCTTCAACATTGTGTCCATACCTAGAAAGGAGAATGGAGTATCGATAGGCTTACGGCAGCATTGGAGCAACCTTTGATGTGGTTGAAAACATCAAGAGGGATAAAGAACAACCACATACCCATGTGGTTGTGAGGCCGACAATGCCAGATAATAACACGTGTTGGTAGGTTTTTTGAAAATGATCAGTAGATCATCAATTTTTTGCAGGAGGAAGTTGAGTTCTCGGCTAGAAATCAAAGCAGATTAGGGCCAAAATATGGAGATCAAGTAGTGCAGCTGCATACAAACAAGATGCCCAAAGGATTAGTGACATTGGAGTCTATCTTCAATCTCAATGACCAGTTTCGAAAGGAAAAGGATAATATACAAATCAAAGGAGAAGATTCAAAGTCAATTCTAGTTGGAGAAGGAAAAGTGCTTCAAATTGGCAAAGTGGCCACCAAGCAAGAAAGGTACGAATTCATGCAACTTTGCCAAGAGTTTCCAGATGTGTTTACTTGGAGCTATTAGGACCTAAGAGGGTTCGATCCAAAGTTAGCCTAACACACAATTGAGCTAGATCTAGCTGCTAAGCCCATCAAGAAAATGTAGAGACCAGTCAATCCACATATTGAGCCTCTGATGAAGAAAGAGTGAACAAGCGATAGTGGCAATTATCATTTTTCTAATGAAACACTCAAGCCGTGTTACAAACTTGGTCCTAGTCAGGAAGAAGAATGGAGAGATTAGGTTGTGTGTTGACTTTCATGACTTGAACAGAGCTTCCCTCAAGGACCACTACCCACTCCCCTTAATGGAGAAAATCTTGCAGGTGGTGTCTGGATCAAAGAGATTCTCTCTCCTAGATGGCTACTCAAGGTACAACTAGATCATGGTGAAAGAAGATGATCAGTTCAAAATGGATTTCACCACCAAATGGGGCACCTATGCCTACAAAAAAATGCCATTTGGATTTTCTAATTCTGAAGCCACTTTCCAAAGGGCAATGGATATGGCATTCAAAGGGTTGATCAACAAGATAGTACTGATCTACTTGGATGACATTACTGTGTTATCTAGAAATGTAGCAGACCACATTTTTCACCTAAGGCAAGTGTTTCAAAGGTGTAGAATATTTGGGGAGTTGAAGCAATAAGAGCATTTCCATTGCAAAGCCATAAGAAGGCTCTTCAAATACTCTCGGAAAAATCAATTTTTTCCGTAGGTTTGTACCAAAGTTTGTTGCCCTCATAAAGCCAATCACGTTGATGTTGAATAAGAGCTTAGAATTTAGGTGGACAGTTGAAGGAAAGACAAGTTTCGGCCATAAAAGAAGCTACATCACAAGCCCCAACTCTCGTAAATCCATATTTTTCCAAGGACTTCATACTATACACCTTTGGAGGAAGTGACACAATTTCTACAATCCTAGTACAACAGAAAAAAGGGGATATAGAGAAACCAATTGCTTTCTTCAGCCAAGGTTTGGAAGATTATGAAGTGAAGTACTCTTTCATTGAAAAGTAGGTCCTAGTAGTGATCAGAGGATTGAAGAAGTTTAAGCATTTGGTTTCAAACAACAAAATCTGATTGTTGGTCTCCCATGCAGGGGTTAAAGACTTCCTTCTCAACAAGGATCTGAATGAAAAGTGTGCAGGGTGGATCACTCGTGTCATGGAGTATGACATTGAGATCAAGGTCACTAAGCTAGTCTGTGGGAAGGGATTGTGTGAACAGCTGGCCTCAAGTCGACAAGAAGAAGCAAGTGATGAAAAAGAAGTTGTTTTGGCCTACAGGATAGTCAAGATGAAGAAAATGAGGATGTGCCCACTCCTTGTTGGACTCAGAACATGGTGCACTTCCTTCAAACAGGCATGTGTCCTCCAGAAATGAATAAAACAAAAAGGAGACACTTCAGACTACAAGCCATCCCATATGTACTTATTGACGGTGTCTTGTTCAAAAGGGACATCAATGGTGTTCTGTTAAGGTGCATTGGGATGAATCAAGTTGAGAGAGTGCTACAAGAGTTCCATGATGAAGCAGATGGAGGCCATTTTGCTCCATGAGTGACAGTGCTCAAGATCATGAAGGCGAGTTAGTATTGTCTGAAAAGGAACGATAACCAGATCATACCAAGCCAAGAACACAGATGCTAATTAAACACCACGATCAATAAGATGAAAGTAATTCACCAAAATAACTTTACATAAACCTTTGTAAACAAATGAGAAGCAATATCATATATTATTATGGAACTCAATGCAATACATTGAGAATGGGCCTTGCTTAAATAGGCAAGGAATAACAATCTAAGAACTAGTCAAGGTCGTAGATCAAGCCATAAATCAAGGAAATAACTAGTCATCAAAGAACTAGTCAAGACCATAGATTTAGGAGAGAACTAGACATCAATGATCTAGTCAATACCATAGATCAAGGAAAGAACTATAATACCATAACAAACTATACCTTAGATAATATCTCCTAATATCTAAATAAAATAAAAGAAATATCCACACACATAAGTGGGTGAGGATAAATACAATAAAGGTAAATAAAGTACCTAGGTGAACATGAGCTAAGGTAAATACCTACTCTAACACCCCCTCAAGTGAAGCTAGGGGCCAAAATAGAAGTGGCATGTCCACAGTATGAGTCCCAACAACTAGGCCTGATGAGGTACTCATGTACAATAACGGGAAAAAGGGACACCGCAAGGTACCCAAAACCAATAACAACAAAGTAAAGAGAGTAAAGACCCACTCCAAGGCATCCCAAGAAGCTTGGCTCAAAAAAATCATACAATGCTGAAGAATTTTGGTGTGCACTATGGTCTGAATCCACTGCTCGATCATAAAACTCAAAAACAACTGACACTAGGCTCCACTAGAATAGCTCCATACAAGAAAATCACAACGGAGTGATGTCGAAAGTGTAAAAAACACCAAACATAATTCAACCAACTGCTACAAATAGGTGTGCCATGATCCAAGAACAATAACCAAAGCAACAAGGCAAGGACACAAACTCCAAAGTGTCACGATCCAAGAAAAGCCAAGGTAACAAGGAAAGGACACGAAACCCGAAGAAGCAGGATCAACACCACACCCTCCCATACTTTGAATGGGTGGAGTGACGCTATAAATCTGTATGAGTTTCCCAAAACAACTACTCAAACACTGACAAACTAACACTGGAATGCACCAAAATAGATCCCCATAAGAGATACTATCAACATGCCAAAAGTGTCAAAAATACAGATACAAAATCTCTCAACAAACAAGAGAGATACACTACACTGCTAAAGAAAAATTCTCAAAACAAGAAGCATCACAATGTAGAAGGTATAGAAAGTGGAGCAAGAGGCCGAATGGTGGAGGAGCCACGCCTATAGAGTCCTCTCAATGAATGCCTATGTCGTCTCCACGAGTGATCAGATATCCACCCCAAATCAACACGGATGGATGAAGAAGATACTGCATATGACTTGGTGTAAAATACATAATGGGTGCATGTAAAAGAACATCAAAATGTGTGTCAGGTTGATCATGTCTGATAGTTAAAATCTTAGGTTTCTCAAGCCTGAGTGAAGGTACAAAACTCATGTGTTGCTCATGATCCTCATAAAGAGTCAAGCAAACAAAAAAAGGAGCTCTATCAATGTGTGATCTCAATGAAGTATCTGCTCGAAAACCAATGTCATGATGAGAATTCCACTTAACATGTGGAATAGAGGAAATAATACTCTATGAATGTCTGCCAATGAATCTGCTAGTGAGACCCATAGAACAGAGCATGTGAGAACTGAATACAATGGTATGCTTCTTAAAAAAGCCATGCAGTTGAGTAGAAGTAGGATACACAACATGTGGTACTGTAATAGGCACATATGTGGAAGATCATGCAATAACAAGCCTCATAGGTTTAGAAGCATCAAAAGTAGGTTTAGGCTCAAAGACTGGTAGATCAATGTTAGTGGGTACAAGAGCAACAACTGCAAGTGGACTAGGAGCATGGATATGGTTGTCCACAATATGATGGTGATGCTGTAGGCTAGCAAGTTTGTTCTGCAGGAGTGTATTATTGTATCCTTATCGTGAATGAGTGATTGTAGAAGAGAATTTCACTTCTTGAGCGATCTATTTTCTTCCACAAATTTTACAATATCCTCTTGAAGTCCACATACTTCAAAAAAAAACATATCATTCTCATAATCCATGATAGGTACAAACTATAACTCCCAAAAATTTAGGACGTCGGGCTCAACCAAAATTACGTCCACAATTGATTACAACACTCCTCCATATTTGGCACTTTATAATTATAGTGCAAGTCTCAAAATAAATAACTCCAATGAAAAGAGCACGAAAAAAACAAGCACTTTTACAAAAAAACTCAAAGAAAGTTACTTTCAAAATTACTTTTTTAATATCAAAAGTTACAAAACTTTTTAATATTTTGCTCTGTTATTTATTTTAGGTGCCACTAAAACAAAGTAAAATGTTGTTGCCTTCACCACACAAATAAAATTAAAGGGGGCTGAAGTTAAGCACCTACTAGTAGGAATCACAAGCTTTAAGCCCTCATATGACCATACCATATGACCAAGGGCTAAAGTGCCATATTGTAAAGTCTAGGGGGCTCTTGATAAAGCTTGTTATTACATTGTTTAGGGGTCTTGTTGCATTGCTTGGTTCTTGCATTTCTTTTGGTGATTTTTTTTTGCCATATCAGAACACGATGGCATCTTTATCTACTTCCGCATTAGATCATGTTGATCCATTAACATGTTGAATTACCACACATGGAAACCAAGAATGGAAACAATAATCAAGCGGAAATGATTATGGGCTTTAACTTCTTCAGAACAACCAGTGTTCACTAAAGAATATGAGAAATTTCAGTACCAGTACAAATTTGATGAGTGTATGGGTTTGATAGGAACTTATGTAAGTGACAACCTTTTATTTCATTTGGAAAAGTGTGACTCTCTCCTTTCAAAATATGGGAGAAATTGGAGGATTTATTTGGTAAGGTGGATCATATGAGAACCATGCAACTTGAAATTGAGATCACCTCTCTTAATCTTGAAGATTTTCCAACAATTATAGACTATCTTACCAAGTTCAAGCATTTGTTGACACAATTGAAGGGGAGTGGAAGAGATAAGAAAGATGAAGAGTGTGTTTACTTGATTCTATCCAAGTTGAGAGGACCATTCCAAATTTTTGCTTCTACCTTTTTCTCTAGCATGGATGCCTTAGGTGACACATTCAAAATGCCTAACTTAGAAACATTTTGTGAAAGACTTACTAGGGAAGAATCCAAATTATCTCACCTTGAGTCTTCCACCTCTCAAAAGGCATTAGTTGCATCTAATCCTAAGGGCAAGGGAAAACCAAATAGTAAAACCAAATCCACCCCTTCTCCATCTCAAAATGCTCCTAAACCCAAAGAAAACAACTCAAAACCCAAGGAGTCTTCTAAATCCAATAATAAGTCTAGTCATTCATGCTCTTTTTGTGGGGGTAGTAATCATGAAGAACATAGGTGTTATAAGCAATGCAAGCCTTAGAGGATGCAATCAAGAAACACAAAATTTCTATCTCTACTCCACTTGCTTTTAATCAACATGGCAAAGCACTTAATGTTGTTAGGAGATCTCATCACCATCTACGAGACGGTTGGGTTATAGATTCTGGTGTTCTTCTCATCACATGACTTCTTCTAAGGAGTATTTTGTTTTTCTAGGTTTGAGTTCTACTTCTAAAATTGAGGTTGGAGATTCTTCCTTCCTTTCTCATTAAAGGAAAATGTGATATACAACTTGATGGTGGTAGTATCTAAGATGCACTATATGTTCCTAACATCACTACAAATTTGTTTTCTCGTGTATCAAATTTGTCATTCTCGTCAAGGGAAAATAGTGGCTTTTACACCACATGGGGCGAAGTATGAACTTTGTTGGAGCCAAATTCACTTATTGCTAAGGGTATTGTTGATCATTGTTCTAGACTATATCACTTTGAGGCTTTTGATGACACTTCCTCTATAAGGACAGATTGGTTTTTCATGCGATTCGAGAGAATAAGCTTTGGCATGAAAGATTTGGACATCTTAATTACAGATATTTAAAGGAGTTGAGCACTCATGGTATGGTATATGGTCTTCCTAGAGTTTCTAGTCTTGAGGGAGTTTACTCTAGTTTTGCATTAGGGAAACAACACCAAGATCCATTTCTTAAGAATTTGTCTAAGAGAGTTTCTTCACCACTTGAGCTTGTGTATAGTGACTTGATGGTTTTTCCTACCCCCTCTTTCAATGGAGCTAAGTATGCACTTATGTTTATTGATAATTTCTCGAGGTGTACTTGGGTTTATTTTCTCAAGTACAAAAGTGATGTTTTTCACACTTCAAAGTCTTGTTGTATATATTTACCCCGGTAAATATAGATAAACGCAATGTAAGATCGGGTTTCAAGAAGAGAAGCATGTCGCAAGGGTTGGAAAACCCGACATCAAAGGAAAATCGGGTTTTAGTTTGGAAACACGAAACATGAAACATGTAGATCGCAAAGGATGTCCCGATGCTCAAGGGTTCCGCAAACTTGAAAACCCAACGCAAAGGGAAAGCGGGTTTTGGAGGCGGAGAAACACGGCGGGGAAGCACGGGGCGAAAACATGTCGAGCAACCCTCCGAACCCGATGCGCATGTAGGTCCGTTTCCTGACCCCGAAACAAAGGAAAGCTCAGAAATCTAGCGGAAGCGGGTTTCGGGAAAACAAAAACATTGAGCAGCATGTCGAGCCATCCTCAAACCCGATGCAGATGCAAGGAGAAACCCGAACCAGCCGAAAGCAGAGACCACGTATATTCGAATCGCCATAACTTTTCACAGGGAGCTCGGATTCACACAAGGTTGGACTTTTCGGAAAGCTCTCGGCGTCCTCTACGCTAACAAGTATCTTTAATCTGGGAAAGTTCTTAAAAATGCAAAATACAGTCCGCCATGTTTTGGGTTGTTGAGATCCTCACCTACTTGCCATAATATGATGGGTTAGGTGCGGACATGAGGTGGTTGGGGTAGAATTCGAATCATTCTCTTCTCCCTCTTTTCTCCTCATATAAATGGTCAAAGAGAGGCTCTTTGTAAATGGTTGGGCATTTCTACTTTGACTCCCTCCCTTCTCTCACCTTGCAGAGAGAATTTGTGGAGTTTTCAAGCCTCCCATATGGATTGTAATGTTGTTTTTGCCTCTTGGCCATTGCGATGTATTGAATCGATCCTTGAGCAATATATGTATATACATGATTGATTTTAAACCCTCTCATATATTCATTGCTTTGTTATTTTGATCTCTCATTGCATTTTGGTTTCTTGCATGGTGTGGTATTACATCTATGTGGTGCATGTTTAATCTTGCAAAACGGGTGTCCAACATTCCTCGGTGCATCACCTCCTTAGCTTAGGTTTATTTTTATGCATTTCTCTCTCCCTGTCTCCTTGGTAGTTAGATTAAGTTTTTTGGGTAAACCTCTGCGTTTTATTGGTGCATCTGAACAGAGGAATAGGAGCCGGCCTTCATCCGGAGAGCTTTTCCGATTTCGCGAGGTCCCACACTTGGGAAAAGCTCCATGTTGTGCAATCGCACTGAGATTCTCAACCCATCATGTTGCAGAGTCCCAGGGGTGCTGCGTTTTGACACCAATAGTTTTGGCACGCCCGGTGGGACCAAGAGGTCATTCCATCAAAATTTGAAGGAGTTTTCATGAAATTTGCACTAAAAATTGTAGTTTTTACAAATTTCAGATTTTGCACCTCCTAGCCTGAACTCCGAAATCATTTTTCAAGGGTTTATCTTGCTCAAAACAGGTCAAAATTTCAACAGTTGGTAGATCTGAGGGTAATCTTCAAAAGGGTATTCTTAGTTTTTTGAGATTTTGATTTTCAAAATTTCGGGTTTTTAGTGATTTCGGGTTTTCGGGATCCGAGAACATCAAAGCAGCAATTCGGGTTTTGGGGGATGCATTGCATGGTCCTATTCCCGACAACAAAGGAAATCGGGTTTTGAGGGATGTCGGACATGTTCCAAGTTCCGACACATAGCAATTCGGGTTTTGTGAGTTGCATCGCATGACCTGAGTTCCGCCTGTACTTTTCGGGATCCACAGCTGCACAACAAGGCCCGAATTCGGATTGAAGATTGTCTCCTCTGGGTCCTTCAAATTTTAAATTATATTTTCAATATTGTCAAGTTTGGTGTGTAACTTGGCAAAATCCAGCCTTTTAGAGGCTTGTTCTCTAACACATCTGGCGACTCCGAAGGGATAGAGTTCAGTGGTGTAGCAGCACAAGTTGCCCAGGCACATGAGAAGAATTCGAACAGGTCTAATACTCGAGAAGAAGGGCTATTTTCCACTTGCAACTTTCACCAGGAAGAGGAAGGAGAGGAAGAAGACCACAAAGATCACCATCTCCACCTAACAGGACTTTGTCTACACCTCCACCTGGTAGACCTTTTCTCGCATCAACCAGGGTTCTTAGGCCAATCATAATGGCGCATCTACCACCGAATCCCTTTGTCAATTTCACGGGCAGTAGTCCACTTGCCCTAAATGCTCGAAATCAAATTCCAGATTGCATCGCTAAAGAATATACCCTATTTCACGGGAGAAAATCATACTACTCTATCTATTGATCACATCCGGATATTGCTAATGCATGTGCAATCCATGAAATAAATGAAATGGATGTTGCAGTCAAGTTGTTGGCTTCATCTTTCAAAGGAAGGCCTTCTGATGGTTTAGGAGCCTAATAGTAGGGTCCATTACGAATTGGAACCAACTTTGTTCAGCTCTTTGTAACCAGTTCGGGGAGAGGGCGGACAATTTGTCCTTATTGGAACAATTAACAATCAAAAGGGCTCCTAACGAACAAATGATAGATTTCAACTTCAGGTTCCAACGGACATGGGACAGGATTCCAATAGCTGTTAGACCAACTGCCGAAGGAGCATTCCTTTATTTCTTAAAGGCTATAAATTCAGACATAGCCATGATGATCCAATCAATGGGAGGGACAACACTGCCAGGGGCCTATGACACGGCTATCGAAGCAGAGAAGCTGTTTGATCAGTGCAAGCTTGCACCAAGGCCACCAATGCCTCTCTATCCGGATATGGGAAATCCTACAACCAGTCAAGCACCAGAGTTGAATCCCATTCCAACTCCTAGAAATCAAAGCAATAATGAGGCATCCACATCTTCAAATACTTCAAAGGAATTGCAGGAGGTCATGAAACAACTGCAGAACCTTGGAAATGAGCTTGTGACTATCAAAAGACAGCAAGCTCAAAGTGCTTGAACCGTATCGGCCTCAAGCACGATGCAGGCTAGGCCCTCATACCAACAGAATAGACCACCACCACCTCAGGCTGCAAATCAAAACCAAAACCAAGGACAACCTCAAGCTGCCAGGCCATTTCGGCCGTATGATCCAAATACAATGACGTCCTCAAGAGCCTTGGTCCCGCACAAAAACAACATGGCACGAGAATACGACCGGTGTTACCCTTGCAATCTACCTCACAATCGGTCGGCATGTTTTAATGGTGCCTTTGAATCGAGCCTTGATGGTGCAAACCATTGGTGTTCCTCGAGAACCAAGCCAAGAAGGAACGGCAAGCAAGAAACGCAACAAGAAGGACCTCCAGCGGAAACCACATTGGCGGTGGCAAGCGGAAGACTTACGTGGAGTTAACCAACAACCTTTTCAAGGCGTGGCTGCCAACACACGGTCAAAGAAGAGAGGCATAGTAGAGGACAAACCGCCCAATCCATTGTTTCTCAACCCACTCTTACACAACGAAATTCGATGACCAAACATAGCTCCAAATGTGCAAAATCAGCTTAAGGTACCTGTTGTAGCAACACATGCACCCGTTCAAGCTCCAGAAAAGGTTGCACCAAGTAAGGGGCAGCAAAAGGATAATTCATCCCCTTCACATCATTAATCAAATGAAGAAGACACATGTGAACATTTCCATGTGGGAATCACTTGCGATCCCGGGCAGCGAGATTTATTGCAAGGCTGCATGGCTAATTGAGTGCGCCAAAAATGTATCAAACCAGGGACATGAGAAAGTTCTCACTAATGCAGTGCAACATGATGGGGGCCAAACAAGGAAAAATTTGAAGCCTCCACCTTTCTATGTTTCATTGATTGTTGGAAACCACTTGGTACACAACTGCATGATAGATTCAGGAGCAAATAGTTCAGTGATGCCAAAGCAAATAGCGGATCAATTGGTGCGAGGTATGAGCCGATCTTGAAAGGAGTAGTGCAGCTAGATGGAGCAGCGGTAGGAGCAGTTGGGATCATCGAGGGTTAAGCCTAACACTACATTCATGTCCTAATGTTACGATTACTGCAAGATGTATGCGTAATTGACCTCCCGCCACTCTTTGCGTTGTGTTTATCAAGGACTTCACTGCAAGATCGGTGGATATTTATCTGCCAGATTGGTCGCACATGATTTTCAGGACAAGGTATGGAGCTAAAGCAACAATCAGATCAGAATCAATTGCCAATTTCCATATTGAGCCTTATGTATCAAGTCCTATCAATGCAAATTGCTCAGCTTTTGATCAGGAGGAGTGTTCAAGTGATCTAGAAGCAGGTACTAAGGTCGAGGGAATTCTTGATTTGACTTTGGATGAATGGGCAAACAAGAGTCATGAATTTGACCCATACAAAGAAATTGAAGAATCTGAATTGGGTGTGTATTGTATACACGAAGAAAATTCACCCATTCCTGACATCATTCAGCCTGAACAAAAGGATGAAAACAAAGTTTGGAAATTATTCTTCGATGGTTCGAGAAGCAGGCAAGGTGCTGGAGGTGGTGCAATGTTGATTTCACCACAAGACATCAAATATTATTCAGCTTTTCATTTCCAGTTTTCTTGTTCAAACAACACCGCTGAATATGAGGCCTTGATTCATGGAATTCATTGGGCCAGGAAAAGGGGCATAAAGAACTTACAGGTGTTTGGAGATAGCGAGCTAATCGTCAACCAAGTTAAGGGACAACATGCTACAAAGAATGACTTGCTAAAGAGCTATAAGAATAGGGTATGGGACCTCATTGAGGATTTCGAAGCTTTCAACATTGTGTCCATACCCGGAAAAAAATGAAGCCGCGAGATAGGCTCGTAGCGATTGGAGCAACTTTGATGTGGTTGACAACATCGAAGGAAAAAACATAACCACATATCCATGTGATTGTGAGGCCAGCATTCAGATAATAACACAAGTGGCGGTGTTTGAGAACGATCAACGGATCGTCAATTTCTTACAAGAAGAAGCTGAATTCTCGGCTAGGAAATCGGGATAGGCTAGAGCAGCAATATGGGGATCAAGTGGTGCAGCTACGGACAAACAAGCTTCCTAAGGGTTTAGTAACATTGGAGTCTATCTTGACCCTAACGACCGATTTCGTAGGAAAAAGGCTAACATACGAGTCAAGAGAGAAGATTGAGCCAATTCCAGGTTGGGAAAGCAAAACACTTCAAATTGGCAAAGTGGCCATTTGAAGCAGAGAAATCAGATTTCATACGGCTTTGCCAAAATTTCCGAGATGTCTTCGCTTGGAGCTATGAAGACTTAAGAGGATTCGATCCAAATTTGGCATAACATACCATAGAATGGATCCGGATGCTAAGCCCATCGGGCGAAGCGATAGACAGTCAACCCTCACATTGAGCCTCTAATGAAGAAAGAGCTTAACAAGCTAATAGAGGCAAGCATTATATTCCCATCAAGCACTCAAGTTTGGGTTGCAAACTTGGTTCGGTCGGGAAGAAGAGTGGAGAAATCAGGTTGTGTGTAGACTTTCGAGACCTCAATAGGCATCTCTCAAAGATCATTACCCGCTCCTTGATGGAACAAATATTACAAGTAGTATCCGGTTCGAGAGAGATTCTCTCTCTAGATGGCTACTCGGGGGTATAATCGGGTGATGGTGAAAGAAGATGACCAATTCAAGACGGCTTTCACCACGAAATGGGGGACTTATGCCTACTGAAAGATGCCATTTGGGCTATCAAATCTTTGGAGCCACTTTCGAAAGGGCAATGGATATGGCATTTAAGGGGTTGATCAATAAAATAGTTCTATATATCTTGGCGACATCATCTTGTATTCTCAAAAATGCGGTGGATCACCTCTTTCATCTAAGGTAGGTATTTGAGAGGTGTAGAAGATTTGGGGTATCTTTGAATCCCAAAAAATGCATATTCTTGGCTCACGAGGGAAAACTTCTAGGCCATATTGTTTCAAAGGAAGGGTTGACGATTGACCCAGAGAGAGTCGAAGCAATTCAAGCATTGCCATTGCCAAGTCATCAGAAGGCTCTTGAAAGCTTCTTAGGAAGGATCAATTTTGTCCATGAGTTTGTTCCAAACTTTGCGGCTCTTGTAAAGCCAATAACACTGATGTTAAAAAGAGCATGGCATTTAAGTGGACATCTGAAGGCAAGGCAAGTTTTGAGGCAATAAAGGAAGCTATATCTCAAGCTCCGACTCTTGTCAATCCAGACTTCTCCAAGGATTTCATGTTATATGCCTTTGGTGGTGGAGGACACATTTACTGCAATCTAGTACAACGCAAACAAAGAAGGATTAGAACAACCGATTGCTTTCTTGATCGAGGCTTGGAGGAATACGAAACTAGGTACTCTTTCATTGAAAAGCATGTCCTTGCGGTGATCGGGAGCTTAAAGAAATTCAAGAACCTAGTCTCAAACAACAAGATCCAATTATTGGTCTCTCATGCGGGAGTCAAGGACTTCCTTCTAAACAAGGATTTGAATGAGAAGCGTGCAGGGTGGATCACTCGTGTCATGGAATATGACATCGAGATCAAGGTCACCAAACTAGTACGTGGAAAGGGACTATGTGAGCAGCTAGCCTTGAGTCAACAAGTTGAAGCAGGTGATGAAAAAGAGACTGTCTTGGTACTACAGGATGGTCAAGAACATGAAAATGATGATGTGCCTACTCCTTGTTGGACTCAAGATATGATACACTTCCTACGACAAGCCTATGCCCTCTAGAAATGAGCAAAGCAAAGAGGAGATACTTTAGATTACAAGCCATTCCATATGTGCTTGTTGATGGTGTTTTGTTCAAAAAAGACATCAATGGAGTTCTATTGAGGTGCATTGGGACAGGTCAAATTGAGAGGGTGTTACGAGATTTTCACGATGGAGATTCTGGTGGACATTTTGCCCCACGAGTAATAGCTCTCAAGATAATGAAGGCAGGGTATTATTGGCCCACAGTGTTCAATGACTGCTATACATGGATAAGAAAGTGTAAGAAATGTGCACTCTTCACAAGCAAAGAAAGACTAGCAGCGCTTCCATTGCACCCAATTTTGGTTGACCAACCATTTATGCAATGGGGATTGGACTTCATCGGGGTCATCAACCCAAACTCAAGCCAAGGCCACAAGTGGATTCTCACGGCAATGGACTATTTCACCAAGTGGGTTTGAAGCGATGGCGCTCGAAGAGGCAAACGCGAGTCTAATATACTAGAATTTTATGAAGGAATAGTGACCGGAGTTCGGTGTGCGAAGCCACTATCATATCGACAATGCATTGGCATTCGTAGGTTCCAAGATTACGAGAATGGGCTGTCAGAATGGAATCTATTTGAGCACCTCTTCAGTTATTACCCGCGAGGGTAATGGGCGACGAGTCCACGAACAAAAATTTGCTAAGAATCATCGGGAGGACTGCGGATGAAAATCAAAGAACATGGCATACCAGGCTAAAATCAGCATTATGGGCTGATAGAATAACACCAAAGAGGTCTACGAGGCATTCCCCTTACAAGTTGGTCTATGGAAAAGAGCGTGTGCCTATATCATTAGAAGCTGCTGCATTGGAGTTCATGAAGTAGTTGGAGTTGGATGAGTTCGAACCAATGGAGGCCAGTATGCGAGTTGATGGAATTGGAAGAAATTAGAGAACATGCAGTTCAAACGATTGAGAAAGATCAGGCCTTAGTGAAAAGATGGTTTGATAAGAAAGCAAGAGCAAGGACCTTCTCGGAAGGAGACTTAGTTCTGAAATGGGATGCAGATCGGGAAAAACCGGGAAAGCATTCCAAGTTTGACACCATTTGGAGTGGCCCCTACATGGTCATGGAATGTAAGAATAGCAATGCCTTCCAATTGTCTACATTGGATGGAGAAGAACTCCCGATTCCGGTCAACGGAATCTATCTTAAACATTGCTACTGAAAAGAGAAAAGTTCTACCCTTGTAAATATTAGCCTAGATTTCAATTCCTCTAAGTGCGTATGCACATTGTCTTGTTGTAGTTAGGTTTCAGTTTCCCTAAGTGCTTTGGCACAGGTTTTGTTGCTCCTGGGTTGGTTTTCTACGGTTCAGCGTGTTCTCGGAGAAGGAGTTGCGGTATCAGGTTGGTTTCGGGTTATTGCTTATGACTCCATGCCCAATGGATAAAAGGCCATTGATCTTCTACCTAGCAGGCAGGTAACCCCGTGAGTCACCAAATTGTTGTATATATTTACCCCGGGTAAATATAGATAAAATCGGGTTCTCGGAAAAGTGGCAATGTAGATCGGAGGTTTCGAAAAACACCGGCCAAGAAGAAGCATGTCGTCGGGTTGGAAAACCCGACATCAAAGATCGGGTTTCGGAGGCGGAGAAACATGGCGCAGAAGCATGTCGAAGGGGCGGATAAACCCGACAAATGGCGAATGAAGAACATGTCGCTAGGGTTGGAAAACCCGACATCAAAGGCAAATCGGGTTTCGGGTTTGGGTTTGAAAACACGAAACATGGCTATCAAGCATGCAGATCGGAAGGATGTCCCGATGCTCGAGGTTCCGCAAACCCGAAAAACAGGCCTCAAAGGGAAAGTGGGTTTTGGAGGCGGAGAAACACGGCGGGAAGCACAAGCGAAAACATGTCGAGCAACCCTCCGAACCCGATGCGCATGCAGGTCCGTTTTCCGACCCCGAAACAAAGGAAATCTTGGAAATACTGGCGGAAGCGGGTTTCGGGAAAAAAAAACAAAACATCGGGGTCAGAAAACATGTCGAGCGATCCTCCAAACCCGATGTAGATGCGAAGGAGAAACCCAACCCGATGGAAAGCAGAGACCTTGGCGCAGAAATATTCAGATCGCCATAACTTTTCACAGGGAGCTCGGATTCACACAAGGTTGGACTTTTCGGAAAGCTCTCGGCATCCTCTATGTAACTACTATTTGGATATCTTTAATTGGGTGAAACAAGTTCTTAAAAATGTAAAATACAGTTCGCCATGTTTTGGGTTGTTGAGATCCTCACCTACTGCCATAATATGATGGGTTAGGTGCAGTCTTGGAGGTGGTTGGGGCAGAATCGAATCATTCTCTTCTCCCTCTTTTCTCCTCATATAAATGGTCAAGAGAGGCTCTTTGTAAATGGTTGGGCATTTCTACTTTGCACCCTCCCTTCTCTCCTACTTGCAAGAGAATTTGTGGAGTTTTCAAGCCTCCCATATGGATTGTAATGTTGTTTTTGCCTCTTGGCCATTGCAATGTATTGAATCGATCCTTGAGCAATATATGTATGTCTGTGATTGATTTTAAACCCTCTCATATATTCATTGCTGTTATTTTGATCTCTCATTGCATTTTGGTTACCTGTGCATGGTGTGGTATTACATCTATGTGGTCTGTGTTTAATCTTGCAAAACGGGTGTCCAACATTCCTCGGTGCATCACCTCCTTAGCTTAGGTTTATTTTTATGCATTTCTCTCTCCCTGTCTCCTTGGTAGTTAGATTAAGTTTTTTGGGTAAACCTCTGCGTTTTATTGGTGCATCTGAATAGAGGAATAGGAGCCGGCCTTCATCCGGAGAGATTTTCCGATTTCGCAAGGTCCCACACTTGGGAAAAGCTCCATGTTGTGCAATCACACTGAGATTCTTAACCCATCGTGTTGCGAGTCCCGAGGCTGCGTTTGACACCAACAAGTCTTGAAGGCTTTGGTTGAGAAACAATATTCTAGTTGCATAAAGAACCTTCATAATAATGGGGGAGTACTTGATGATGAGTTTTCTAAATTTTTGGCAACTCAAGGCATTATTCACCAATGGCTTAGCGAAAGGAAGAATAGAACTTTGAAGGAAATGACTAATTGTATGATGCATTCTAGAGATTTACCTCCTATCTATTAGGTAGAAGCGTTAATTATGTTAACTATATTGAGATCGCACACCACAGAGCACTTGATCATTTGACTCCGGAGGAAGCTTGGTCCAACACTAAGCTATATGTCTTATTTTTTGAGTCTTTTGGAGCCATGCTTGGGCCTTTGTGCCAAAGAAGAAAAAGAAATCTTTGGATAAGAAGAGTAAACCATTGATCTTTGTAGGGTATTGTGAGGACATGAGAGCTTATCATCTTTTAGATCACGATACACATGATGTTATTTTTGAGCACATGTTCGAGTTTGATGAGCGTTTCATTCCTCATGATTCTTCATCTTCCTCCATTCCTTCTTCATCTCATCTTGAGGATCCTTTCTTTGAGTAGATTGATGAGGAGGTTATAGATGTCATTGAGGATCTTATTTCCACCGATTTTGTCACTATGCCTACGTGGGATCGTACTACGGTTTATGAGGCAACACCTTTCATGAGGATCTTCCACCCACTAGGCATCATCACGCACATTCTCACAGTTACTCTAGACTTTTGTGTCGGCATTTTATGAGGATCCAGAGTGATTTTTCAAAGGCTCATGGGATACCAGTGGGATGATGTGATGGCGGTGAGTATTCTTCTTTGATGAAGAATCATACTTGGGATTTGGTATCTCTTCCTAAAGGAAGAAAGATGGTTAGGTGTAAGTGGGTATACTTGAACCAAATATGTGATGGGTCCATCGACAAGTATAAGACTCGTCTTGTTGCAAAGGGTTTTTCACAAGTCGAAGGTATTGATTACTCTGAGACATTTGCACTTGTTGCCAAGATGGATTACTGCGCCTTGTACTTACTATTGCTACATCATAGGGGTGACACCCGTATACCGAGATGGACGTGAAGAGTGCCTTCTTACATGGAGATCTACAAGAGGAAATATACATGGAGTAACCGGCTAGATTTGTTCAAGATTCTTCTCTTGTTTGTAGGCTCAGAAGGTCTCTCTACGGTCTCAAAAAAGCCCCTCGGGCTTGGTATGAGAAGATGGATTCTTTTCTTCTCTCTAGTTTTAGTTTTGTTCGTTGCCATTCGACCATACGGTGTATCTCTAGCATGTTGGTGAGGATATTATGATACTTGTCTTGTATGTTGATGATTTGTTACTTACTTAGCAGCTCTTCTTCCCACATTCGAGTATTGAGAGGGCTCTTTCTACACATTTTGACATGACGATCTTGGGCTTGCATTATTTCCTTGGGTTCTGATTTCTCGAATAGATTAGGATTCATTTGAGTCGGCAAAAGTACACCCATGATCTTCTTAGGCACTTTGATATGGCTGATTGCAAAGTCAAGTCCATCTCCTTTTGATCAGGGTTACTCTTACATCCACATGTACCACACCACTTTGTGATCCTACATTATATAGGCGGTTGGTTGGGAGTCTCATGTACTTGACCTATACTCACCCCGATATTTCATTTGCATTAGGGCTTGTATCTCGGTTTGCACATTCTACTCATAGTAGTCAGCTTTGGCAGGATGCTAAAATTATTTTGCGCTATTTGCATGGCACTTCCCACTTTGGCCTCCACTACACTAGGGGCTCTACTCGGTTGGTTGGGTATCCAGATTCAGATTGGGCAGGTTATATTGATGACAGACATTCCACTTCTAGCTATCTTTTTCTATCTTGGTTCTTCTCTAGTTGCTTGGGCATGCAAAAAGCAACAGGATATTGCACTTTCATCTTGAGAGCAGAGTACGGGGTAGCTATTACAATGAGTTATATTGGATTCTTTGGCTTCAGCCGATGACAGATTTGGATTCCCACAGGATTCACTAAGCTGTACTTTTGTGTGACAACCAAAGTGTAATTCACATTTCTCACAACCCAATTGAGCACCAACGGACCAAGCATATCAAGATACACATCCACTTCATTCGGTAGCACATTCAGGATGGAGTTCTTTGCTTGGATTACCTTCCGACTTAGCAACAGGTTGCAGAACATCTTTACGAAGCCTTTTGCATCACCTCACTACCTTGAGTTACGTGGAATTCTTGGGGCTTTGGAAGTTGTTCTTGGGGGTGTTCGTGAGAACATCTTCCTTCTTCTTCTTTCTCTTTCCTTCTAACAGGATTCTTTCCTTCTTTTGGTTCGAGATTTCTTCATGGATATATTATACATGAGTACCTCATCGAGCCTAGTTCTTTGGGACTCATCTTTGTGGACATGCCACTTCTATTTTGGCTCCTAGCTTCACTTGAGGGGGTGTTAGAGTAGGTATTTACCTTAGCTCATGTTCACCTAGGTACATTATTTAACTTTATTGTATTTATCTTCACCCACTTATGTATGTGGATATTTATTTTTTTTATTTATTTATTTATTTATTTTTTTGAGCAGTGGTTCTTTCCTTCTTTTGGTTTGAGATTTATTCATGGATATATTGTACATGAGTACCTCATCGAGCCTAGTTTTGGGACTCATACTCATATTGAGGATGAGAATTACTTTCATTTTATTGATCGTGGTGTTTAATTAGCATCATGTTCTTGGCTTGAGTAAGATCTAATTATCATTCCTTTCATGGTATCGAACTCTGAGACTTTCCGTCACACCAAAAGTTTGAGCTTTTGGTGTGACGGAAAGTCATGTAGCTCGATACCAACCAATCAAGCGCGCCGGACCCGAGTAATTCTAGGATGGGTGACCTCCCGAGAAATTCCCGATGTCACTTCCTCCTAATGTTGTTGGGCCTGATTGGGTGTATACAACTATCGTGTGGGAGGGTATTGGCGTAGCAACTGTTTAACATGATGAGATCCCTCTCCACCATTAGTTCGAGCTTTTGGTGTGACGACAAGTCATGTAGCTCTGATACCATGAAAGGAATGATAACCAGATCATACCAAGCCAAGAACACAGATGCTAATTAAACATCACGATCAATAAGATGAAAGTAATTCACTAGAATAACTTTACATAAACCTTTGCAAAAAAATGAGAAGAAATATCATATATTATTATGGAACTCAATGTAATACATTGAGAATGGGCCTTGCTTAAATAGGCAAGGAATAACAATCTAAGAACCAGTCAAGGTCGTAGATCAAGCCATAAATCAAGGAAATAACTAGTCATCAAAGAACTAGTCAAGACCATAGATTTAGGAGAGAACTAGACATCAAGGATCTAGTCAATACCATAGATCAAGAAAAGAACTAGTCAATACCATAGATCAAGGAAAGAACTATACCTAACAACTAGATAATATCTCCTAATATCTAAATAAGATAAAAGAAATATCCACACACATAAGTGGGTGAGGATAAATACAATAAAGGTAAATAAAGTACCTAGGTGAACATGAGCTAAGGTAAATGCCTACTCTAACATTTTCCCGGGTGTTTAGTGACTATTATGCATGGATCAAAAAGTGCAAGAACTGTGTGTTCTTTAGAGGCAAGGAAAAGCTAGCAGCATTACCATTGCATCCAATTTCAGTAGATTGGCCATTCATGCAATGGGGATTGGACTTCATCGGGGTCATCAATCCAAATTTGAGCCAAGGCCACAAATGGATTCTGACAACAACAATACTATTTTACCAAGTGGACCGAGGTAGTGGCACTCAAAGAGGCTAATGAGTCCAACATATTAGATTTCTATGAAGGGATAGTGACCAGATTCGGAGTGCCAACCACCATTATATCAGACAATGCATTGGCATTCATAGGTTCCAAAATCATAGGATGGGCTGTGAGGAACAAGATTTACCTAAGCACTTCATCAAATTATTACCCTCAGGGTAATGGCCAAGCAGAGTCTACAAACAAGAACCTGCTGAAGATTATCAGAAGAACTCTGGATGAAAATCAAAGAACTTGGCACAAAAACTCAAATCATCCTTATGGGCTGATAGGAAAACACCCAAGAGGTCTACGGAAACTCTCCATTCAAACTTGTCTACGGGAAAGAGGCAGTGTTGCCTATATCACTTGAATTGCCAACATTGGAACTCATGAAGCAACTGGAGGTGTCTGAGTTTGAACCAATGGAGGCCAAGTATGTAGAACTGATGGAATTGGAAGAGACTAGAGAACATGCACTTTAAACAATAGAGAAGGATCAAGCTTCAATCAAGAGATGCTTTGACAAGAAGGCAAGAGCAAGGACCTTCTAGGAGGGAGACCTAGTTTTAAAATGGGATGCAGATCGGGAAAAACCAGGAAGGCATTCCAAGTTTGATGCCATTTGGAGTGGCCCTTACATGGTCACAGGATGTAAAAGTAGCAATGATTTCCAATTTTCCACCTTAGATGGTGAAGAGTTACAGATTCCAGTGAATGGAATCTATCTTAAGCTAATCATTCTACTAGAAGGAAATTATCACCTTGTATATATTAGTTTATTTTCTCATTCCTCTAAGTGTTTGTGCACATTGTCTTGTTGTAGTTTAAGTTTCTTTTCTCCTAAGTCCTTTGCACACTCTGCATGTCTTTCTTGGAGCATGTATGACTTCAAATTTTGTATATAGTCGCGGTGCTATTTTTTTACTCTGTACAACTCATTCGAAATAGATAAAGCCCCGAGTCAAAACAATTTTCTACTCTCGAAACCATCGTTTTAATATTTCATAAAAGATTGAGAGTGCAAATAGTTGGGCTTGTGAATCAAAGGTAGAATCAGTATTAGACCATCTTTTCGACTCCATGCCCAACGGATACGACAAGGCAATTGGTCTTTTCATCTAGTAGAAAGATACCCTTGTGAGTCACCAAATTGTTATCCATATTCTCCCCGGGAAAATTATTGGATCAAAATGACCCCGCACTAAAAGGACTCAGAAATCACATTCGAGATCATATAAAAACATTACAGAGGGAATCTATAATGGAAGTGGCGGGTCCTAAAAAGGTTAAACATCCCTATGTAGAAGAATCTAGAAGATGACTTTATCGAGTAGATACGGGCCTTAAATCCATTCTACAAGTTTCAGGTAGGCTCGAAAATAAAACAATAGGGTCAAAGGAAGAGGAACAGTGTCAAAGAAGCTAGGAGCAATTAAAGGCAAAAATGGAAAAGATTCGAGTCCTCAGGCTCAAAACAGTTCAGAATGAGCCCAAAAATTAGCTAAGTATGGAGGATGTTACGGAAAGGGCCATGCGTCGAATGACGCTTCTCCAAGGGTGAGTCCAAGAAAGGAATCTCAAATGAGTGCCAGGATTCCATGCGTCTAGTGCCCCAAAAGTTTGGCAGTCATTGAAAAGTCTTTGGCTAGACAAGAAGGTGTCAGGTGTCGGCTCGGCGCAAATCCAAGATGGGAGCTTAAGGCGAAGACTCAAACTCGTGCCAGCCCTCCACGTAGAAAATGGTCAACAGAGGTCAAAAGGTAGATAGGGTGGGCCTCAAAGGGTTTAAGTATAGAAGTACTAGTGGAGAGATCCATGTGTCGAGCGGTGCATCTCCAAAGTTGAATCCAAATGCGGAGGCCCAAACAAGCGCCAGCTTACCATGTAGCCCAGGGTCTGAAAAGGTAAGGTAAAGGTCATTGAAAAGTCTAAATCCTGCGGAGGCTTCCAAGTGTCAACTTGATGCTCCTTTAAGGGGAAAATCTTGATCGGGAGTTTCAATGAGCACAGAGCCTCCACACGTCCAGTCTCTTGAAGGGAACATAGTCGGGTTGAATAGTCAATGCATAGTGATAGACCGGCGGAGAGTGCCAAGTGTCGGAACGGTGATAACTCAAGGGTGAATCAGAGAAAGGGTTCTCAAATAAGTGCTAGACCACTACATGTCCCCGGATAAGGAATATGGCCCCGCCAAGCAAAGAACTTAGCTGAGAAACAAAGAAATTGAACGGGCTAGTGGAGGAAGCCGTGTCAGCCCCAAGCCATTCCAAGAGAAAAATATAGAGGCCACCTTTAGACAAGCGCCAGCCCTCCACGTGTCCCAGAGGTTGAAAGGAGGCCTATTTTTTAAACTGGTTTTCCAGCCCTTTTATACGGACTCGATACAAACTTCAAAGGGGCATATCTTTTGACTCAGAGTTCGAAATATTACAAATCTAACATCATTGAAATATTTTGGCTTCACCCATGCCATGGAGATCTAAAACTTTAAGTTTTGAGATGTTGGGTAAAGTAAAATGGATAAAACATCTTCAGGGCCATTAATTTGGGATCCATCTACCCTAACAAGGTCGATCGAAATTTGCTCTACCATTTCCTCCTTTGAGGTGTTGAACCGAGAGATTGATGCAATCAAGGTAGATTTGAGGCGAGATTTTACAGAGACATTAATAATAGTAGTTGAACTTCAACCTATTTTTTCCCACTTCTCTCTCTTTCTTTCTTCTCTCTGATTAAATCTATAAATACAGGGTTGGGACTCATTGTAAAGGGTTGGACATTTTTTTGGTTTTGTAGGCTCCCCTCTTCCCCTTGGCAAGTGAATTCATGTTGTTTCAAACCTCCCATATAGACTGTAAATGCAAATTTTCCTTGTTACTATTGTAATGCATCGTATCAAGTTGTGAGAGCAATAATACATGTTTTGTGGGTGATCTTCATCCCTTTTTGTGTTAATTGTTGTCTTTTGATCCTTCATTACAACTTTGGTTATTTGTGCATGTTTTTGTGTTGCATTCTTCTGGTTTGTGTCTACCAACAAAACAATTGTTCATCACTCCTTTGGTGTATCACCTTGTAGCTTAAGTTTTATTTTCTTTGCATCCCTTCTTTAACTTTGTCTCCTTGGAAAATTAGAGTAGGATTTAGGATAGATCCTCTACAATTTCATGCATACACCTAAACAGAGGAGTAGGAACCAACCTTAATCTAGAGAGCTTTTCCAATTCTGCAAAGTCCCACACTTTGGGAAAAGCTCAATGTTGTGCAATCACACCAAATGACCCACTTCTGGAGTGCAAATATGAGAGGTCAATTTGGGGGTGTTGTGATTTTGCACTAACAAGAACTTGGGAAAAGAGTTGAAAATCCTTAATTAAAGGAATCGATGACAGTTCCTTGATCGGTGCTTGATCAAGGAATAATTTGGGTCGATTAGGGAGAAATAGTCTTATTTTGCTAAAAATAACCTTTTCTCTCCCTTTTTGGCGTGAGTCAAGAATGGTTATGGGTTAGGAGTCTTGATTCTCATTAAATCACATGGGAAATTGGTGGGAGAGGTAGTTGGCAATTAATATTAGGTTTATAAGAAGTCTTAATTGGTTAGGGGGAGTGATGACTCAATCTTAGTTATTAAATGGGCTTGGAATGGGTCCAAGGTGAGGTAATAATTAATCTAATATAGGTAATTAGATTAATAAAAATATGTGAAAGGGGTCATGGTAAGGGGGTATGTAATAAAAGGGGACCTAGAGGGTGTCGTCCCAATTTTGGGTGTCTACATTTGATCATTGAAGTGAATGATAATACCGCATTATCCAAAGATAGGTTGACTAAAGTGATAAATAGAATATTATTTAGACGAGAAGAGAGAGCACCCAAAAGGATATTTAGATTGGTTTTGGAATTGGATCAGATTGTGAGGTATTATTTGAAAGTGATTTAAAACATGTATTTGAACATGCTACAAGAAAAGGTGTCTCTAAGAGTCAAAGAATGGCATTTCTTTTTGTGACTTGGTACATTGGAAGGGTTTAAATAATATAGAAGAAGGATGATAACAAGGTGTTTGATTACCATCATGACATTGATCTTTTAGATAGGATAGAAAAAGTTGAGCTTTAATTTTGTTGGTATAATAGAATAAAGGGGCAACATGCATACAAATATGATTCCATAGACCATATTTTTTTACAACTTGAGTCTATCATAACAATTTCCAACTTATCATACATTTCTAGAAATTATACATATAAATTAGAAGAACAAGATCATAAAATATTTGAATTTTTTAAAAAACCAAGAAAAGGTGAGGTTTTAAAATATTTTTTCAATTTTTTTATAATCTAGAATTAGTTTATTTAAAAAGAATGTGTGTGTATGATTTTATTTGTAAAATCATGATACTAATCTAGTTATTTTGGGTCTCAAGGGCATTGAATAGTTTGGATGGTAATGATCATGGGTCATTGGATGAAATCCATTCACATCCATTAGCTAGCTTTCAATAGATATTAATATCTATTCTTCATGAGTAGGGAAACTTAATTCTAGAGCTTATTTTCTAGTTTCTATATAAGGTCTCTAATTAGAATTAAATTTTGGTTGACACATACTTTGTTTCATACACTTGCACAATATACAAAAATAACACATAACGAACATTGTTTTCTTCACATTTAATTTATCCAAAGTCTCATGGTCTTGTGGATTTTAGGTTTTTGAAGTGTAGAAACATAACATGCCAAGATGTTAGTACTTGAAATTTTCTTGATTGCCCAATTTTGTTTTTGGAATGGTGCTATTATATTTAAGGATTGAAAACCACCTATTTTTGTAAAAAACCATGATTTTTGTAGAATGGATCTTTCTAGAAGAATCAAGGGATCATATACTCTTATAAATAGAACCTTTTTAAAGCTAAATATACTATTTTTATATGGATTACTTAGTTTAGTCTGCATATTTATTAGTCAGCATTTGTATCTTGGACCAATATTAATTATTTAATGCTTATATATTGAAATGAATATATTGGATCTTATATTATTCCACAAGATGAGGAAAATTTTGTTTCCAACATTGCTCATTATAAAATAACATGTTTTAATATGGAAATAAAAATTATTTTAACATCTATTTCTATCTATTGAGATTTTTAGTTCACGGGGTTCTTGGGCTAACAATATCCCTAGATTTTCTAATGGAAATATATAATAAAAAATAGAATTATCCAAAGTGTGAATTAATATTAAAGGTTTTCAATTAATAGTCCTAGATAGATCAATTAACAAATCCCTTTAAAGATCTATGTATTTTTACATTAAAGAAACGACATAGTCTTGGATCTAACTACTACTAATATAATGATATGACATTTATGAGAAGAAAATAATTTGAACCTTGAGGAATTTGATAGATAATTTTATAACCATATCCCATGAGGGAGGCAAGTCTATAATAGATCCTTGAAAATTTTACTTTTGCATTGTTTTTAATTATCTTGCATTAGAGACCTAAAAGGTACAAAATAATTAGTATTTAATCAAATTTTTCCGAGTTGTGTCAAGATCAATCCATTTCATGTACTAATTGATGTTATAGAATCTATCATTGAAACAAATATCAACTTGTCTTTATGGATACACATATTTAATCAAACTCATGAAGATTTCATCTTCCATTAAGATCCTTGTATTTTCTCAAACTCTTAGCGTTATGTGTGTAAGTGACATAAATCACCGATAACAAGAAAGTACTAAAACTAAAATTTATACCTTCTTCTTTGTGTCTCCTTCGCAAACCTCGAAATGGGAAGTGACTTGGACGGGCATAGACAATTGAAATAAAGGTGCCTTCTCCACCATGGGAAAAGAGCTCACGCTTCACCGATGATCGATTCAAAACTTTGCACCAAGGAATGTAAGGATGATGGATTTAGGGATGGAAAAAGTAGGCTTATGTAGACATTAGGACTAGATGGAGGGGATGCTTTGTGCAGCAAGAATGCAAGAGCTATGACATGATTTTTTTACTTGTTTGAATGAGGAGGGTAAGTAAGGCTCTATTTATAGCCTAAAAGTTGGATTAATTCGAAGGTTTTAGTTAATCATGATTTGAAAAAGTAAGCAGGATTAAGTGAGTGGGGGACATGAAGAGTGGATAGGAATTAAACTTGAATATTTAATTCACAAGTGGGGGACATGGAGAATAATGACATGTGAGGAAGATTAATTAGGAATTGACAAGGTTTTATTAATTGACTAATGTCAATTAATTCCTCATGGGTTTTTATGGGAAATGGAATGGGAAAATTAATTGATTTAGGAGGGTGTAAAATTGGGGTGTCTACATTTTCCCCTCTTTGGAAGGGTACTATGAAAGTAGTGTCCTTTCAAAGAAAGTAGACGAAATGGATGAATATGCCCCAGGTGACGGATTTAAGGTTTTGAAGAGATTCTTCTTAAGGAAGGTGTTCCTTTGATAATAAGTTATTAGAGGAAGAAAAGAGAAAGCATTCTCTAAGCAAAAAGTAGAACAAAATTTTGCTCGTGAGAATAGAAGAAATTATTGGAAGAGGAAAAGAGTATGGTTGATGAATGGGGAAGAATTCAATCTACTTTCTCTAAGAAAAATTAGAACAAAATTTTGTTTGTGAGAATAGAAGGTGGTGGATGATGAATGTTATGGTGTCGTCTAAGAAAAAAACACCATGGGAAGATGTGATTAGGTATGGATATGATGATGCCCCTCGAGAGGGTGATAAGAATGGAAGAGATGACATAGATCTCTTGAAAAGAGAGAGGTCAATGTTTTGTGAGAGGAGAATGAGAATGGGTTGTAGAGATTGGAGAAGATGGCGGTGCGCAAATGGGGAAAGAATTCAATCGAGCCTTGAATGTTAGGTGTGAAGATGTGTTGAAGGATGTAATGAGTGAGAGTGGAAAGAGAGAAAAAAAAATGGATAGGAGTAGTGGTTGATTATGAGTAGGTGAAGAATGGGAAAAAGGAGACAAGGGTATGGAATAGATCATATGGAGATGAAGGAGGAGAAAAGGGAATGAAAGAGGTGGAAGAGGATAAGAGAGAAGGATGCTAGGGGAAAAGGAAATTAGGAAGGAAGAAAAATGAGATAGAAGAAGAGACAAAGATGAGATGAGAGAAGATGACAGAGTAGAGGGTGAAAGCATAAAAAAGAGAGAGAGAGAGTAAAAATGAAAGGTAGTGGAATATAAAAGATAATATGGAGAGGTATGTATGAGATAAAGGGAGAGAAATGATGGAAAAATGAAGGAGATGAGGAAGATGAAGAATTAAAGAAGACAAAAGATGATAGAATAGAGAAAAGAAAGAAAATATAAGAGACCAGGAAGATGTGGAGAAGATCATAGAAAGGAAGAGAAAATGGTACAAAATGAATGAAAAGTGTAGAGGTGGTAGAGAAAAGAAGGGGAGGGGAGGAGGAAGGTGAAAAAACCATAGGGAAGAAGAGAGATGACCAAGTGGATACAGAAGATGTGAAGGGAACATTGTGGGAAATACCTAGTAGAAGAGAATATGGAATAGACCACATGGAGATGCATGTGGAAGATGAAAGGATAAAAAAGACTAGGATAGTGAAGAAAGAGATAGGGTAATGATGGGGAAGTAAGAAGGAAGAATGAGGGGAAAAGAGGAAGAACATATAAAGAGAAAGGAGAGACAAGAGGAAGAGTGGGAAGGAGGAGAGGAAAAGAGAGAAATGGTGCAGAAGGAAGGGAGTCAAGAATGGGGATATTTTGTGGAGAGTGGGTAGCATCAGAAATGTAGAGAGAAGAAAGAGGGGAGGAATGACACGGAGTGGAAAATTGTGGAGATGCATGAGATGAGGATAAGAAGATTACGAGAAAATAAAATAGACAAAGGATGTATGATGAAGATAGTAAAGATATTGACAAGGGAGAAGGGAAGATGGAGAGGTGGGTAAGAAATGACAAGAAAGGGTGGAGGTGGAGAAAAGGGAGGGGAGGAAAGAGAGAATGGAGGATAGAAGAGGATAATGCCAGTGAAAGAACATTAGGGGAAGACCAACAATAATTATTGTTGGGAAGGATGGGGGAAAGAGTGGAGAAAAGTGGAGAAGACAAAGAGAGTGAAAAAGGAAGTGGAGAATGATGATGAGTGAATTTTAGGGGAGACCAACAATAATTATTATGTGAAACATGAGTGGTAGTATGGGGATGGTGAATGAGAAATGGAAGATGATGATGAAATAATGTTAGAGGAGAAAACAATAATGACATGGGGAATAGGGGTGGATATGTGGGAGAATTTGAAGAAGATGGAGTGGAAAGAGTAAAGAAAGGGTGAGTGATGATTTGTGACAAGATGAAGGAAAGAGAGGATGCGAGGATGAGGATGAATGAGATGAAGGTAAAGAAATGAGATATGGAAAGAGTGGCGAGAGAGAGATGAAGAAAGATAGAAAAAGGAGGGGAAAATGGGGAAAGGAACATGGTTGAGTAATGAGGATCAAGTAGGATTCAAGATGAAGATGGTGGATGCACTCTGTGATATGATAGGTTGAGAAAGGGTAATGGTAGGAGGAAAATTTGGTTGGTAGGGGAGACCAGGAGGAAGTAACAATCAACAAAAGGAATGATGAGTGAGAAGAAGGAGAAGTCTAGAATGAAAAATCCATCTTAAGGGGAACCCTTAAGTAAGAAATCATGTGGTGGAAGTGATTAAGTAAGATTTCCAAGTAGGATGGTGGGATGAAGAGTGGGAAAATAGAGGTGAAGTTGGTGAAGAATGGAAGAGGTGGTGAGAGGATGTGATGATGGGGAAGGGTGGGAAAAAAGTGGAGGTTAGAATGTGTAGTGATGGGGGAGTGTAAGATGAAAAATCATCCTTAAGAGGAACTCTTAAGTAAGATCATCATGCACATGAATGGTTAAGTAAGATCGCCAAACCAATAGTGATGATGAATGGGAAAGAAGAGAAAATAATGTATTGTGCATGGGGATAGAATGGTTGGTTGGAGAGATGATGATGACGAGAGGGGGGACAAAATAGTATGGAGGGAACTTGTATGGATGGGGAAGTGCAAGATGACAAATCATCCTTAAGAGGGACTCTTAAGTAAGATTTCCATGTTGCATGAATGATTAAGTAAGATCGCCAAGCCAAGATGAAGAAGAAGAATGATGGGAAGAAGTTTCATGAGATAGGTGGTGATGTGAGTGATGAAGGAGGTGGGGAAGGTTGTATGACAAGATGGACTAAAGGGGAACCCTCAAGTAAATTTTCCATACTTGCGAGAATGTGTAAGTAAGATTACCAAGTAGAAGATGGATACTAGGAAGAATGAGAAAAGAGGAAATGGTGTATGTGAGAATGGAACAAGGGGTGAGAGGAGGTGATACAAGGAGGAAGGAAACAAAGGAGTGTGACATGAATGGATGGAGGAAGATATGCGGTGGGGAATATGGATTGCGAGGGAATCCTCAATTAGGATTCCCATGTGGTGGGAGTGATGAGGCAAGAATGTCAAGCGAAGAGGTGGAGCGGAAAGATGTTTGTGGTGGTGATTGTCATCCGATGAGAGATGTAATGATGGAGGAGTTTCTACAATGGGAAGATCTTAAGAAGAGGGTATACCTCAAATAAGATTCCACATGGTATGGATGATTAAGTAAGATTGTCAAGCTGAAAGTGGAAGAATGAAGGGGAAAACATGAAGAAAAGGAAGGAAGATACACATAGTGGGGAAAGGGGACATGAATGGTGAGAAGTATGAGGTGTGCATAAATGGCGGGCGAGTAGAAATGAGGAGGGAGGATGAATGGATAAAAGACAGGTTGACCATGGTGGGGGATGAGGAGTTATAGGATAACAAAATCTGCATGAGAAAGATCCTCAAGTAGGATTCACAAACTACAATAAGTGATCAAGTAGGATTCCCAAATTGGAAAATTTATTAGGAAGGGGGAATAAATGTGGTGCAAAGTAAGTTTTCGATCATGTAGGAAGATACTCACATGATGAAAGCATCTTAATTTTAATATAGCACATAACATGATGCATCATGATATAGAAGATCATGATGACTAGACTGTAATATGCAAGAGAGCATAGATAAGAGGGCCATCAAAAATATATGATGCCCCTATATGATATGTAGTCATATAAGAGAAGTAATGATATACAAAAAAGCATATTAGAGGGAACACCAAGATACATAAAATCAAGATGCCCCCTGTAATATATCAAGACACAAGATAACAAATAATAAACTTGTAACTAATAATGCAACACAAGAACTTTCAAACATGTCCCTAATGTGTTCCATAATGATGATGATTAGATGTGCCCCCAAGCAAGGATATAATGATTCAAAATGGATTGGGTCATCATCCTCAAACAAGGAAACAATGAGAGCCAAATTTTCCCAAGTGAGGATACACGCGAGGGAGAAATGATTTGGGTGTTAAAGTCGTAAAGTGGTTGGAACATTTATTGGGGAAAAGTTCAAAGTTTGAATTGTGTTGATTGTTGAGTATTTGATTTCTTTGATTATTTTTAAATTTTGAAGATTTTTATTTTGAATTTTTTTAAAGGATTTTTTGAATGTTTTTGGATTTTTGAGATTTTTAAATATTTTTTTTGATTTTTGATTTTTTATGTTTTTTTGAATTTTTTTTTGAATGGCTTTTTATTTTTGAGATTTTTTGAATGTTTTTGGAGAGATTTTTGATTTTTTTTTTTTTTTGGATTTTGAGATTTTTCAAATGTTTTTGGATTTTTTTGAGATATTTTTTAATGTTTTTTGGATTTTTTGAAATTTTTTGAATATTTTTGGATTTTAGAGATTTTTTGAATGTTTTTAGATTTTAGAGATTTTTCAATTGTTTTTTTTTTTTTAATATGGATAATATACTAGATGGTAAACTTATTATGAGAGGTGATAAGCTAGGGTATCATCCATATGTACATTATACCTCTATGGTAACTCATGCTTCAAATAATATTAAATTTTTCTCTCCATTGCAAAATATGTTGGTGATGACATGATGAAAATAAGTCCACTCCATCCTTGACTCCACGCAACTAGTAAGATGCGAGGGCTCATCACCGAGAGTCAAGAAGGATGTGAGATGTATATAATGAATATAGAGACAAGTGTTAACAATGATCCATTTGGGAAATTGTGACTCAATTCCTCTTAAGGTTACTTGAACCAGTTTGAAATGACTTTCACTTTATAGGTCACTTACTAGACTTAGACTGTTACGTGGCCTACTGAGTGGTAAGATTTAGGTGAAGGGATAGTTCTCTCTTCACTTAGGCATCTAAATTACTTCTTTGGGATTTTATAATTGTAAGCACTTTTGAATTTTATAAGGTTTTGTATTTTTAGTGACTCCCTATGCCTTGCCCCATGCCACTAGTAAGAGGCAAAGGGTTCATCACGAAGACAAGACGTAGGTGAGTATTAATATTTTTATTTTTTATTACGTTTTTACTTTTTAATTTATGAATGACCCTCTACTGCTTTTCCCCATGCCACTAGTAAGAGGCAAGGGCTCATCACCAAGACAAAACATAGATGAGTAAGGGCACCTTCCTCCATTCCCAAGTCTCACACTACTAGTAAGAAGTGTGGGCTCAACACCAAATATGTGAAGGATGAAAGGTGTAATAGTTAATTATTCATAAGTTATTTGATTGGTTGATTTGTATTATAGTGATTTTTTTGGGAAGGAACATCTTCCCCCAATCTCAAACCCACACGACTAGTAGGACATGAGGGTTCAACACCAAAGACTAAGATGGGTGGTCAAACAAACTAGGGTAAAGAAGTTTAGAGATTTTTTTGTGAAAGAGAGAACTTATTTGGAGGGAATATATTACCATTAGTAAGCTTCTAGGTATGACCATAGGTGAAAAATATCCAAAATGGGAGAAATTATAAGAAGTATGAGATTCACAAGACTTAATAGGAGCTATATTAACACTTGTCTCATGATGATGAATATGAAGATGTGATTTTTATAATAGGAATATCTACCAATGGAGTGAAAAGTTTAAAATTATTTGAGATGAGTTAGATAGAAGGAATGTACAAGTGGTTTCTCCCGGGATAGAGAGCACCTCAGGAATAAAATTTCTTTAGATGGATTGCATTCATTGGTTCATCAAGTACTTGATTTTTGGAAACATGATGTGAGGGATCTTGAGTTACAAGGGTAGGATGGGTGAGGTCAATGGTATTAATAGAAATTTTTTCAAGGAAAAGGTTTGTTTCCATAAGGTTATCAAAGAGACTATACGTGTAGAACCTGTTTCATCATCAAAATTGGTATCCTCGTCATTAATCGAGACTAATATAGGAGACACATTAAATGTTTTGAAACCAAGGCCATGTCTACTCGAGATTTTCTATATAAGTGATTGGATCAAGATGTCCTTGTTCATTCTTTCCGAGTCCTTTACCTTTCCATCACATGTTTCTCATGATCCTATGGGATTTGGTAAATTGAGGGGACTCATAACAAGAAGTGAGTTTTTCATTATATAACCAAGATCCTGAGGAACTTGGAATATGTTCTTCATCAAGATAACCAAAATTTTTCCAAACTGACTTACCCATAGGTTATAAGTGGGAGGGATTTTGATGTGGGAAGCATTGGGTTTCCATAGCTATGTGGGGATGGATGTGGGTTACCAATGTGAAAAGAATTTTCAATGTTCTGAATTGGTACTCACCACAACCTTTATCGATGATTTTAAACATATGTGTTGAGAACTAATAGCTACTTCACATGGCGTAAAAGGTAGTTTAGTGGTTTTAAAAGATGGAGAAAATGGATTATAAGAAGATGAGGATGAATTAGAGGAAGAAGCTTGATTAACAAAAGAAGATGGTGTTTTAATCAAAAGAGGGATTGTTAGATGAGGAAGGTTGATTAGATGAAGAAGATAGATTGGTTAGTGGAAGAGGGAGGGTTTTTAGATGAAGAGGTTGATTAAGAGAGAGATGATTATTATGATGGTTATGAGAAGATGAGATTAACGAGATGATGGTTGAATAGAAGATGAAGGTTGAGTAGTAAAGTCATGATGATGAATCTTGTATGATTTTGGAATACGTTTGGGAAGTGTGTTTGGATCGATATGTGTGTTGTTAGAGAAAGGATTACATGTGGTGAGAAGATTTTTCCTCGATGGACAATAGTTTATGTGTTTATACCTTCCTTGAGGAGTTTTGTAATACTCAAAGGGTTGGGTGTCAACACACAATGTGAATTATTTATCCAAGTGAGGGAATTTAATACACTGGTGATATGTGGATGGGATAAATTTCATGGCATGAATCCATGGTCGACAAGGAGAATGTTATATGGAACTTCTAAGTCTACCACATGACATAACATGTCTAAGGTGATTGGTCCAACCATAAGTGGCAATGTGATTGTGCTTGTGGATATCTTTCATTATTATCATATCCACGAATGGTTATGATATCATTTTGTAAGTTTTCTTCAGTATAACCAAGACATCGTAATAGTTTCATGGAGAAAATATTCAATGTTTGCTCCATTTGTCTACTAGTACATGCTTAATCTTGTGGTGGGTTATAAAATAGCTTTCTACATATAAGGATTGATTGTTAACGAGGTTGGGGTTGAGAAGGTCAGTAGGACCAAATGATAAGATATGATTAGGCATTGAAAGATTCACAATCAGAGCCTGGAATTGTTGGGAGTTAATGTCATGTGGGATATGGGCTTCATTCAATGCTTGTGTAAGAATACATTGTAATGTCGGGAGAATATTTAAAATTCCATGATGGAAATTTGTGTTGTAGTTTTCTCCAACTACTTGATAATGTTGAATGAATTGGATGAAGGTGTAGATTGGGAAGTGGAAGTGGTTGTGGAATTAGATGTCGGATGAGGGGTGGTATGGGAGAAGAAGTAGCAGATTTTTGGGTAGGGATCCAAAATTTCTTTTCTAGTTATTACTTGCAGATGCATAATCGATTTGATCTTTATTGTAACAACTAGGTCTTGATCATAATTTATAGTTGAGATGACTGAGTCATACTCAACATTGTTGATGATTGACCCTTTTCCTTTGTGTGATTTGAATTTTTTCATGTTTAGGAAAGGGTTTTTGAAAACATTTAATTTCTCATTGGGGT
Source organism: Taxus wallichiana var. yunnanensis (assembly GCA_018340775.1). Classification (NCBI taxonomy): domain Eukaryota; kingdom Viridiplantae; phylum Streptophyta; class Pinopsida; order Cupressales; family Taxaceae; genus Taxus; species Taxus wallichiana. Next base: position 252,681,118 of record CM031235.1, on the reverse strand, counting down.
TTTGGTGTCAGAGGTATTTTCAACCTCTATATCTTCACATTCAATCAAGTCTTGTACATAATGGTAGAGTTGCATGCATCGATCTGTATGATGACCCTTGATACGATGGTATTCACAATATTTATTTTCTTTATACCATTTTGGTTTAGGTTTCCCTTCTTCAAGGGTTTGATGATGGGATACATGATCATGTTGGAACTTTCCAAGTGGCGAAGACACTAGATAAGCTTTCTCTAAGTGGAGTGAACTATCTTTCACCTAAATTCTCAAGGAGAAGCCTCCTTACTAGGAATGACGATTGGTTATTTATTGGGTTTATTAGTTTTGGGTGGATTATTTTGGATATTTCGAATATACTAGAATCGGTAACTCCATCATTGACTACATTTCTATTCCGATTGAAGAATTTTGATTTATCCTGATTTTGAGGGACTTCCCTAGGGGTTGGTCTCTAAAGGGTGTTTTAAGTAAGCCTTTAGAAATGAGGGCTCTCTCAATTTGTGTCCCTTTTTCGATAACTTCTTCAAAATTGGTTAAACAATGCATCTGTATGTGAAATGATAATTTTATGTTGAGGTTTGGAATGAAGATGCTAACTAATTGTCTTTCCGGTATAGAGAAAGGGAATCTACTTGTGATCCCTCACCAACATTGTAGAAAGGATGCAAAGTTTTTTTTTTCCTTTGCTTGGTGTTGCAAAGGTTGAGCATGGTCACCTCAGAGTCTAAGTTAAAGGAGAAATGTTTAAAAATTTCTCTGATAAATCTGCAAAGGTCATGATAGACCCTTTTGGAAGATGGAGGAACCAATCTAAAGCATGTCCTCCTAAACTCTTAGGAAACAAATGTAAAAGATATACATCGTGGTAAGCTACTTCTTAGAATTGCATGAAGAAATTCCTTTACATGCTCATATGGATTTCCCTTTCCTTTGTATTTATCAAATTTGGGAGTTTCAAAGGATGAAGGGAATGGTAAATGTAACATTTATTTGTCAAATGGATAGGGGTAGAGTTCTTCAAAATTGAATTGTTTCGACTATTTTTTGTATCCCTGAATTGTTTCTTTCATACTTTTCCATTCTTGTGCGAATGGAGAGTTATGTGATAGGTATCAAGGATATCGTTAGTAGGTTGTTCTATATTGTGATCATGTGAATTTTCAACTTTGGAAGTCACTTGCGTGAGTTGTTTTGTCAACTCTTGGATTTTGGCAAATAATTCTTCATTTGAGGTGTTATTCGTGTCATTTGGTGTTGTGTTGTTTTGACTTGATTCAATGTTGTCGATAAGTTTAGTCAAATTTTTGTCCCAAAATTGGGAGGTAGCTTCACTCCCATGGCTAGGATGTAAAGTAGGTACTCATTTTTGTTCTATTCTAATAGTTTATCTAATAGCGATTATATTCTTCTTTCTTGAGTTCGGGTTGTTTAACTTCATCATCATCATTTTCATGATCAAAGTGACCAGCCAAAGGGTCTCTTTGACTATGTGTAACTACCATGGCTAGATAGGTATGTACCTGATTAATCTTAAAATAAGCTAAGATATTTGGTCAAACGTGATTTACTTGTAAGCTAGTATGGATTCATTTCAGATTTGGCTTGAACAAGCTACTAAGTGTTGATGGAAGGAGTGAACTCAAACAAGTTAACTCAATATAGGTGTGATATAGCTCAAAAAAATATATGAGGAAATTTGTGTTGGATGTAGCTTAAATAAGCTTGATAATTGATGACATATAGAGTGAGCTCAAACAAGTCACTTGATATCAGTTTGATATAGCTCAAAACAAGCTATGAGGGATTCATTTGCGGAGGTAGCTTAAACAAGATCAACAAGTGATGTCATAAGGAGTGATCTTACTCAATTAACTTGATATAAGTTTTATATAGCTTAAAATAAGCTATTACAACTTTGTTGCTGGTGTAAGCAAGCTAATGAGTTGAAATCAATGTAAGGTTTAGGTCTTTGTTGTTTTATTGATTCAATTTTTTGTTTGATATTGAGGTAGTTTAGAATTTTTTTGTGGAACACAATTAGGACTTGAAATATACAACAAACACACTTGTATAATCCAAGTTTAGTGATAAGTAAAATGATAAACTAACTTGTTTACAAGTAATAAGTAGTCATGTTTATTTGACATTTTGGCTCAAAAGGTAGATCCATCGGGAAGAATCATTGTTTTGTAAATCATGTGACAGGAAGTATGATGTGGAATGGGAAAATGTAGGATCTTATCACTCCATATAGATGCGTGTCTTCTGATATATCCTAGTCTTGATATACCCAAATCTATACAGGGATAAAAGTGGTATGGGGAACCCTTAGGATATTGGAAGAGACTCACCAATTCTTACTAACCTACTTCGAGTGAATCACCACATCTAAGGAAGGATTTGTGAAAAGGTGGAAGGTGATGGGGGAATGAAAGTGTGTATGGTGTCCTTATTACTCCCAAAGATTTATAGGGATGATGCCCAAACTTTGTTGTTACAACTATTTTAGGTGTTACTTGCAGTAGTCCCAATCACGACAACATTACCTATAAGCGGGGACCAGAGGCAAGGTATATACCAAACACTATTTGAGACTAGGTCTCAAGTGTAATGCAAATGTAAATGCTGGTGGTGTGTGGTGATGAAGTCCACGTCACCGGTGTAGCGTAGGTGGTGATGAAATCCACTTCCACTATGTGCAAATACAAATGATGATTGGTGATTAAGAATAAAATTTGTTCCATTTGAAATAAAATCACGAGAAAAAAATGATAGTGTACCTGAGTGTGATCATTGTTTTTGTTTTTAGAAATTTTTGTAATTGTTCTTTGACCAAGGTAATTTTATGGGAAGCGTTACGAGTTTTTTTGTTTTGTTTTGGCAAAAATTATGAACGACGTGGTCTTGCGTAAAAAATATTAGTAGTTATCCTACATTTTACATGTTAAAAAATGATCGTGGCCATTTTTGATTTTCTAGATCGCTCGAAGGCACAAGAAAAGAATACATACATGTTCACGAATCGGAAAAATAAATTGTTAGAAATGAAAATAAATATATCAATGATCGAGATTATAGAAAAATGAAGCTAAATTTGGTAAAATGTGGTGATTAATTAAGTTAATTGTGATGGATTAATTTGTGAGTGCAAGATTATCAATTCGAGTTTGGAATGTTTCTTTGGCCAAGGAGTCATGCAGTTAGTAGTTTTGATGTGGTCTTCGTAATATGATCCTATAAACAAGTGTTAGTAGTTTTTCGAGGTAGACAAAGAGAAAACAATGAAAAATAACACAATCACATTTCTGATTCTCAAGATCACTTGTAACAAGCATGAGAGAAGAGCATACATGTGAAGTGTTGTGATTAGCTTCACAAAAATGAAAAATTACAATAAAGCATTTAAAAATCCATGAAAAAGGGTTAGTTGACATCATAAAGTGATTAAACAATGATGAAATGGCTAACAAGTGACAAAAAGTGAAAAGAAACATCCAACAACCCTAGATTAGTGATTTTCATGATTAATCGTAATAATGAAAAAAAAATATAAAGGTTGTAGATGATTAAACATTGAAAAAATGAATTAATAAGAAAAAAATTAGAAGAAATATGTCTTAATTATGTAAGAATATTGAATTTATATTGTTAAACTAATTAATGAGTTAAAATAGACTAAGTAATTAGTGAAAACTATTAAGGAATTTAGTTAGATAAACTAATGATTTAACTAAATTAAGCCCACTACCTTAGATTATAAATAACATAAATGATAAGTAACATACATTTAATCTAAAAGGTTATTTGAAACTAATTGTGAATGCCTAGAAATAACAAATCTAAACCTAGAATGGGCTCAAGGTTGCTTTGTGTTCTTGTGTTTGCGACTATGGTAGTTATGTATAGGGTCGAAGGTAGGGAAGCTCGAATGGAAGATGGGCTCATGAGTAGCGGGTTGTGTAGGGGAGAGTCGGCATGTGGAGGGCACAATGAGAAGGATAGCGGGTGAAGGTTCTTAGTGAGTCGAGTTTAGAGGTCAACTCCATGAGCCAAGGTGGTTTAGTAGTGCGAAAGGTGACCGAGAGTTGTTTAGGAAGGGGAATTTGGGCTCGGGGGTAGTCGGTGTGGAGGGAGAGTGTAAACGAGTCGGGATAGGGATTAAGGAGTTTGCCGGGGTAGTGAGGAGTTGGGTGAGTCAGGGGAGCTCGAAGGGAGGGGTCTATAGGGCTTGGAGAGTAATTCACCTAGTCGGGGTGAGGGTCGCGGGAGTCGGGATGGGTAGGTATAGGTCAGGTCGGGTGACTCGGGGGTGGGGGTAATGAGTTGAGTAGGGAGTGAGGTAAGCAACGAGGCGGGTAGCTTGGTGAGAAACTCGTCGAGCTAGTAGGTAGGGGTGGGTAGATAGGTTTGGATTTAATAAAATTTAATTATTTTTTTATTTTCAGTTTTTTTTGGTAGGTTTGTAAAGAAAACATAGAATAATGGAATACATAAAAAATGCGTTGTTGTGTCAACCAAAGTAAAGTAGAAAAAAATCCCCTCCTAAAATTAACATAGAATGATAAATCTAGCTGTAACTAAATATCCCACTAAACTTAGCGGAAAAGTACTAATTTTTTATCTTTTAATTTTGATATAAAACAATTGTATACTTCCAGAAACACCTGCAAATAACTGTCAATCTAAAAGCAATTTTTTAAAAAAAAATTATAACTATTTTCTACTTCTCCATAACACCTACAAACAACTATTAAACAAAATAGCAAAGCAAACAATTTTTTTGTTTTTTATTTTTAGATGTTCTTATAATACCTGCACGAATACATAAACATTAAAACAACAACGAAACAAAAATTTATTATGACTTGCAAGTCTTTGATTCTTGTTTCGGATGCTTCCAACACCTACACAAACAAAACAACAAAAACAAACCAAACAAAAATATTAAACACACAAGAACATTATGCAAGTGTTAATAAATGTTGAACATCTACACTAAAGGATTAATGAGATGTGAAACAAAGGAATATCGAATGAATAACTCTCGTCGAGGAGGTTAACGACAGGATAATCATCACACATCTATTGTTACTATAACCTGGACAAACACCACAAGACACCACAAAAAAAAGCACTTCCCAGTAGTGTAAATGTTATCAAGGTACAAAGATTGAAATGATAATAGCAGATAATAGTAATCACATAATGGATAAAATTACTAATCATGAAACCAAGGGTAACAGAGTGTGGGTAAGTCCCACCGGTGTGCTAGAATGTAAGCTACAAAAATCAATGATAACAAGAAAGTACTGAAAATGGAATTTATATATTAACAATCGAAATAGTTTTAATACAATTGAATTTTGGATAGAATTTTATTAACAATTAATGTGCAAAGTGTGCATTCTTCCAAATTTCACATACATGTCTACTAGGGTACTTGCAACTACATCTAACAAAAATCAAATTTCCATTATGTTTTGATGTATGTGCATGCCTTGTTCTAAATCTTCCATTTGGAACAAGTTGGGAGAATGTTGGCAAAGCTTGTAGAGACTGGTTTGTTGTTCCCACACATTTCTAAGGCCTTTTCAACAAACTCTTTATGTGCATACATTTTTATCATTTCATAACATGATATCACATTTCTTTCAAGAATTTATTAAAACAATTCACATACCAAGTTTATTCTTCCACACTTTACATATTTTCTACTTTTAGAGATTGAAGATTCTCTTTATTTGAATAAAATGTGTATACTAAATTATAATCTAGAAATGGCATCTATAGTGTCATTATATTATCAACCCATAACACTTTCAAAAATTGACTCTATTTTTTTAGGGAAGATGATGAAACCACCTTTATTTGAGGCATTTAGTTAAACAATTCACACACAAAGTGCATGATTATGAAATGATTCCACACTTTTCACACATATCTACCAAGTGCATGTGAAGTGTTTGAAAAAATGGTTGAAAGAAATGTAGTCTCATTGACTACAATGATTATAAGATATGCACAAAATGGGTTTATTGAAATGGCCTTGGAAATTTTCAAGAAAATTCAATTAGTCGAGTGTAAATATAGACTTTACATCCTTTTCTATAATCCTCTAGCCTCTGTAAAAAAGGGAGCTTTAAAACAAGGCATGAACATCATTTGAAGCATAATGGAAGAAAATTATTTTCAGGTGTATTTATAAACGTCGTAGTAGACATTTAGGAAAATTATAGAAGAATACATAAGGCACGTTACCAATTTGACAAAATTCCTCAAAGATATGTGGTCTTTTGGAATTCCATGTGTTGTCACATAGAAGAAAATTGTCAAAAATTGGTCCAAATTTTGAAAAAAATGTGTCAATAAGAGCATTAGGTCCTTATGCAAGTTTTTCATTTTGAGAATCAGCCAAAATTTGGGGTTTTTAAAGTCAATTTTGGAAAAGTTGTGCGTATTACACCTTGGTGGAATTATTGTATTTATTCATTCATTCCATGACAAGCAATGATGCATGATGGGAACCGTTTGTTAACTTTGGTCAAAGATTTTTAAGTTAGGAAAACTCATTGTTTATTTCACGCTTAGGAGGAAGTAGTGGAACAATTACTTTGTTACATGTGTTCCACGATCACATGTTTTGAGTGACTTCAGAAATTTTAGGCATTATAACATAAACATTGTCTAAGTCACACCCTTGTGGAATGGATGAAACAATTTGTTAGTTCTGTCAGTTCTGCGATGACGTGATTAATAGATAAAAGTGATAAGAACTATTTTGATTTTTAAAACATTTTCTATATAATGCTCTCATGACATAGATGGAACTGTTCCTATAATGCTATAATGCTCTAATGCTCTCATAACATAGATGGAACTATATAATGCTCTCATGACATAGATGGAACTATTCCTATTGTCTATATAATGCTCTTATGACATAGATGGAACTATTCCTATTGTCTATATAATGCTATTTTGATTTTTAAAACATTGTCTATAAAATGCTATAATGCTCTCATGACATAGATGGAACTTATAGCAGATGAATTTTATGACTAATTTTTTTAAATTCTAATCCTTCTAAGAAATTATGTGGGCATCCAATGCAATCAAAATTATTGTTAAATCCTTGTATACATAACTTTTAATGACCATTTTCCATTTCATTTTTAATTTTCCCTCATTGAAAGTTTTGGAGCTCTTCCCCTATCTCTAATACGTCATTATAGACATTTATGTGGACCATTTAAATTTTGTACCATCTAGTTTTTCAAATTTGGTGTTGTCATTGTTCCTACCATGAAGAGTACATAAAGAGATATTCATTTTGGGGGTTTACCTCCCATTTGAACATTTGTTTGTGCTTTACCCCGAAATTGAATGAATTTTCATTAATTTTCACATTTTCCATTTCCATAAATTATTTTCCATCAAATTTCAAATATTATTGAGTTTTGAGATTGATCTTCCTTTTTCATAGAGATTTGGCTTCATCCACTAGGGAAATTTCTCAATTTCCTCAAAATTAAAAATTTGGATTCCCAAATAGTCATTATGAAGTTCTAATATGAAGGACATGAACATTTATCCTCACTTGAAACCCGTATCCCCAATATTGGCAAAAATAATGTTAATCATATCGATCTATCAAGATTATTGACTTGAATGCAAGATGGAAAAATAACTCTAATGGTAGAATGGATTTTCAACAAAGGCATAACTCATGCAACTAGTTTTCTAAACTCATTTCGAGTGTGCAAAGACGGTTTTAGATTTTTTTAGAGCTTTAATTTTGATATAAATGAGATAAAAGCCCCACATGGCCAAGCCATTTCTCAACTTGATACACAACATGTAAATGTTGCTATATGACTTCAAAAAGTCACTCTTAAAGTAGACCAAGATGAATTTGACTTAACTCTAGAGAAATACAAAACTATGATTGCTAAGTATTGGTTGAAGGTTAAAAAGAAAGAACATTCTAAACCCCCAAATTCTCTATATAGGGATGATTTTGAAGAAGAACTCTATGATATGATCATTCTTTTGGCTAGAATCATAAGACTACAAATAATAAAATAATTTCATAATTGGATGTGCCCCTTCATCATTTTCATTTGTGCGAAAACCATCTCTCAATTGGGGTGAAATCATCAATGTAAACATGTTAAAACAACTAACCCAATTGAAGTATACCAAGACATTTTATTTGAATTCATATTTGATGTATACTCGTAACATACATGATTTGCATTGGCCTCTCTAGAACATGTAGACATGATATTTTAAATCCCATGTATGAATATCTCACTCAAATCATGTATGTGAATAATAAAATTCACTTTAGGAGAGTGAATGATGATTTCATTATGTTAATTGTGTGATTTGTGGAAGGTAACACAATAGAGAGGATTTCTTATAAAGAAAAAACATTAATCAAAACATAAGAAATCTTATTTATTTAGTTTCAAAGCTTCACATACATGATAATAATAGGTTTTGAAATCACACCTCTCGAGTTCCCTATTTTTGTAATGATAATTGATCCTCATTGAAATTTTTAGGAAGATTGATACTATGCACAAGCGATATAGGGAAAGAAGGGTGCAAGGAATCAAATTTCCTATTTATTTAGGTCACTATATATGTAGAACAAGTGTAAATTCTCATAATGAGGAAATAACTATTGCACCATTTAATAAGCACCCATTATATAAACGGTCCTCATTTAATGTTAAAGGTTATATCAACAATAACCTTAGGCTTCTCTTAAGATATCATCATATTCCTATTATTGAAGAGTTTCAAGGAAGGATTGTGTTGATAAGTTTGAAGTACAAAAAGAGGATATATGAGAATGACAATTGACCAAATTTAGGCTTTCCAAATTTTCTACCATATGATGGCGTGAAGGATGATGTTAATGAGCTATATGATCATGAGTTTGAAGTAATAATTTACTAATCTCCTCATCCTATTGTTGATTGGTCTAAAAATAAAAAAACCTAGTATTGATGATCTTACAACTCCTGTAATTGAGAGGAATGAGAAGGAAGTACAAAAATAAATTGAATGAGTTTAATGCTACAAAAAAATAATTCTCCTCAAGTGTAATGTGATGCACCTTCATCCTCAAACAATTATTCTTTGTGCGGGAAGTGTGTGTAACATAGATTGATAGATGGAAGATGTGGAGGCCATAAGCAACAATGATGCAAACATATCTGTGATAGAGGTGAGGAGAATGAGGTAGAGGGAGGATATCAACAAGTGTGAAACCAAGCTTGGCTAAGCCATCATGTGTGCAAATAGTGTAAGAGCAAGTGGGATCGAATGGAATATGAGACGAATAAGAGTAATGTACAAGAGAGTGCATGTAAAAGGAGGAGATGCTGACACAAAGGGTTATTAGATAAATGAAGTGGATGACATGATGTCTAACAAAAAATAGATAGATCCTTGAGGTATGTAGAAGGATTATGGGGATGCCCGACATTGTGATATAGAAATGGAGTAGGGAGAGAAGTGAGTGGGTCAAAGGTGAAATATTTGAATGGATTGCAGTCAACAAGAATGGTATATGCATAGCCATCATGTAGGAATTTAATGCATCGATGAACTATGAAAGGTACTACCTGCATAGCGTGAATCCATGGCCTACCAAGTAAGAAATTGTATTGGAGCTTGGCATTGATAATAAATAATACCGTATGAATAGGTTTAGGCCCAACCGTAAGAGGTAAGGTGATAGTTCCCATGCATAGGTGCACAGAAGAATCATAGCTACACATAGAAATGGATTTTGGGTTGACACAAGCTGAGAAAAAGCCAAGTGGTTGAAGAAATGTGAGATTAAAAATATTGAGCTCATATCCATTATCAACTAGTATCCACCTAATGCCTTTGTTATAGACACGAGCTTGAATATAAAGAGGAGGATCATTTTCATAAATAGAGAGAGTGAAATGTACATTAGATGGGAAAGTAAGGTGCTGAGAAAATGCATCTACGAATAACTAATATACATGATATGGAAGAGTATTAGAAGGAATGTAAGTATTATCCAGAAGAGAGTTGATTTTAGCCTTACATTCAAGATTAGCTTACAAAAATGCATAGATGGAAATATCCATGGTGAGAGGATCCTATAGTATGTGAATATGGTTTTACCAAATGATTTAAAAAAATAGAATGATGTTAAACCCTAGTTGCGAGAGTCATGTATGATAAATAAATGTTATAGTACATATTTGATACAAACAAATAAGCTAATACATATGAAACCCTAAGTGTAAGAGAGAGAGAGAGGAAAGGACTTAGTTGATTTTTGCCGATGTTGGGACCGAGCCGGGCTGAAAATTAATGAACAGGAGGGGCAGACTGTCACAATTGTGCACAATAAATTCTACAACCATCGAATAATCTTGGAATAGGGTGCCTAAACTAGGTCGAGGGGCACCTAGTTTCTAGAGTCTACTTCTAAGCACATGTGACTGTGTAGGAGCTTGGAACCTATTTTTTTGGTGTCACACAAGTGTTGCTAGTAGTCAATGTTGGTTTCCTTTATGTCACACCTTGATCATAGAATGTATCTATAACTTACAAAGACATGTTCACTTGTAAAACCCTCAAACTGAATCAAATCCCAAAAATAAAGATGCAATATGGGGATTCAGATTGATCCCGATGGTCACTCGACTGAGTGAAATTATGACCAAGTGTTGCTCTATATCTCAGAATCTATGTAGTTCTTGTGCATGTGTGATAGAATCGTGCCTTAAGAAGCCCTTGTGCAAGTGCACTTGATAGTGGACGATAGCTAGATGTACCAATGTAAATATATGTGTGGATGGAAAAATGAACTTCCCCTTCCTATGAAGTGTATGTAGAAAATATAGTCCCTTGTCCCTTGTATGAGTGCTAGATGAATGCCTTTGATGCTCTTAGATGCCTTTGGATGCAACCTTAGGTGATGATAATAGATGCTTAGAGCTTGGTCCTTTATTTTGGTCACATAGCTTTGTATTTATATGATTCCCTTGGTTGAATTTTGTAATTGACAATTGGAATGCTAAACCATAAGAAAACAAGATTCCAAAAAGATAAAAGAATCCCAAAAAGAGTGAGTAAAGTGGAAAGAGGTTAGGGACGCCCAGAGGGGACAGAGGCGCCTAGGCGGTGGTGTCTGAATTCATAAAAGATAGAGCAATAAATTAACAACTAGGTTGTAGGGTGAAAAAGCATATAAATAAGACACGAAAAAAAGTAAAGAGGACAAAGATAGATGTTAATTACTATTTTTCTTGCTTAGGAATCATATGAATCCAAGTATGCTTTTAGGACCAGAAGTGTAACTAAGTGCATGACTTTGTGCCTAAATTTTCCCCCACTTTATGTTGTTGAGTGAATACTCAATAACATAAAGTATACAAGTGATGTGTACTAGATAACCATGTATAATGTGATGACGATAACATTCCAAAGAGACAAGTGAAAGCATGGAGTGATAAACATGAAGCGGGGAAGATAAGAAAGAGGAATTGACCCTAGGGGTGAAGCGTATTATGTTGTACCATGTTGTACCTATTATTGGGCTTGATGTAGGGATGTTTCTTATTGTGTATTAAGGATGGACCTGCAAAAGAAGAGTGAAAGAGTAATAAAAGTCATGTATTATGAAAACTCTATAAAAGTATGTAAATGTGTGTAAAAGTAGTAAAAGGAAAGTGTGCACCTGATGATCATGAGTGTAAAAGGATAGAAAGATGTCATGAAAATGCTATAGAACAAAGATATTTTTGATGATCTCATGCCAAGAGTGAGTTTTCTAGGCGATCTCATGCCAAGAACAAGTTTTTTTGGAGATCTCATGCCAAGTGCAAGTTTTTGGGTGATCTCACGCCATGGCAGAAGAGTGTTGGGGAGAGAGGTCTAGTGTTACTATCCTTCCATGAATGCTTCCCAAATTTATACACCACTACAGATGGTGTGATCCGTGTTTAGTTCTGATTTTTACCGTATTAGTTTCATATTTGTTCTGTGGAGAAATGGAGAAAGAATGCATTTTTCTTGTTGGAGGACTTTGTGCACGTACTACTATGAACTGCTGAAAACTGTGTTGATATGATAAAGTATTTGTATCTTCCCTTAGGACATAGGCACCTAAGAGAGGTCAGGAGCACCTGGACACTAGAGTTTGTAGATGGGTGTTGGTGTTTGTCCTGAACTAAGGACCTAAGTCGATCTTGGGTCATTTCTATAAGTGTAGATTGTGTTGATTTTGTGTAAAATTGTATTGTGTTGTAGCTTTGAGCTGCTATATGGGGTGATTGATTCACCCAATGTATGCCCACCTCTTTTGGGTGCATGTAACACTAATAGGATCATGCAGCCCAAAGGAGAGGACCTAAAAATAATCTTAAGCATATATCTTGTAGGGGGAGGTAATGTGCATGGTAGAAACCAAGGCACATGAAAACAAGAAGGCTAGTAATATGTGTTAGTGGAAAAAGAATTAAGAATGTCATATAAAAGTAGTGTAACAAACAAATTTTCATATAAGAGAGACTATGTAAAGTAGATTTCATACATGGGACATCGCTCACAATGTCACTAGAGAATTAGTTTCGAAGCGGCCAAAAGCATATAGTGTGCATACAAGATAAAGGGAATATCCCATAAAATTAGCATACAATGGAATACAATGTCAAACAAAGTGTAACAAACATCCATGGTGTAAAATAGTTCCCGCAAGGCAAATGCTACACATAAAGCACCCATTATCATGTTAGAAAGAAAAGAAGTATGTCAAAGCATGTATGGATAAATGGAAAATAATGTGCTAGTAAGAAGAAGTAGTAAATAATGAAACAATAACACATGTGATGTGTAAGAGTAGTAAATGTAGATGTCCCCAGGAGCCTCGGTGGGACTAGTAAGAGGTACAATGCCAAAAACATTTTTGTATGTAAATATCTCAGAGAATTTTGCATTCACAACTAGAGAAAAAGTGAGCTTGCATGTGTATATGGAAAATATATTGACATACTAAATATCTGGCTAACATAGTAAGTAAAGTGTAAATGTAATTATAAACAAGAAATAATAGATGCAACCAAGATATGTGGTATATTGTGTATGAGTGTAATAGAATGGTATGCAATGTGAATGTGATGGGAGTAGAATTCCCCCAGGTGGGTGTGTATGATTATGAGATGAGGTTCATTTAGAAAAGACCCCTCAACAATCAAGAATGAACCATAGAAGAAGAGTGCGTCATCGAGAAATGGTTTGATATGTGCATTAGATAGATAGATCAATGAAACATAGAGCATAAAGTGTGAATGTGGTGAGGTTCATTTTAGATTTAGACCATCAATATTCTAGTATGAACCATGGAACTAGAGTGCATCATATGGTAATGATAATATAATATGTGTATCAAGTTGTGTAATGATGATAAGAAATATGAAGTATGAAGCACAAAGTGTATGAGTAGAAATGATAGACACTTGGTGATGTTAGAAGGGGGAGAAGTAAGCATGATACCCCTAAGTGTATGATGTAGAGCATATTCAAGTAATATAGTGTAAGAGATCATCAATTTCATGGTTGAAACCAAACGAAGAAGTGTTAGAAACCAGGTAAGCAATAGTATGGAATTGATCATATAAAGAGCCATTGCAACATAAATTACAAATGCCCATTGTGTATTCTTCATCGCTGAAATGTGGTAGTAGACAACCATGTGCATACCAATGGGTGTGATTTTGAGTATAGCCAAGAAATGAATCATTGTAAATAGAAATGCAGCCAAAAGGCATGATAAATGTGATACTAGTGTGATTAGGATCTAAAGTTCCACCAATATAGTCAAGCCAAGACTGCCCAAGTGTAAGTGGGAAAGTGCATGAAGTGAATGTAAAAAATATTGATAGATGGAAGATGTGGAGGCCATAAGCAGTAGTGATGCAAACATATCTATGATAAATATAAGGAGAATGAGGTGGAGGGAGGAGATCATCAAGTTTGAAACCAAGCCTAGCTAAGCCATCATACGTGCAAACAATGTTAAAGCAAGTAAAAGGAATATGAGACCAATAAGAGTCATGTATGAATATAGTGCATGTAAAAGGAGGAGATGCTAACACAGAGGGTTCTAGATAGATGAAGTGGAGGGAATGATGTCTAATGCAAAAAATATCCTTAGAGATGAAGCTTGTCGGTGGTAGGGAAATATGTTTCGTGAGTTGATGTTCATCATTAAGGTATGTAGGAGGATTATGGGGATGACTCACATTGTGAAAGAGAAATTTAGTATGGAGAGAAATGAGATGGTCAAAGGTGCAATATTTTAATGGGTTGCAGAGTCCACAAGAATGGTATATGCATAGCCATCATGTAGGAATTTAACGCATCGATGAACTTTTGAAGGTACTATCTGCATTACGTGAAGCCATGGACTATTAAGTAAGTAATTTTATTGGATCTTGGTGTCGATAATGAAGAATACCATAGAACAGTTTTTAGGCACAACTTTAAGAGGTAAGGTGATAATTCCCATGCATGGGAACACATAAGAATTATAGCTACACATAGAAATGGATGTTGGAATAACATGAGTTGAGGAAATGCAAAGTTGTTGAAGAAATGTGAGATTACAAAGATTAAGCCGAGATCCATTATCAACTAGTACCCGCCTAATGCTTATGTTATAGATATAAGCCCGCATATAAAGAGGAGGATCATTTTCATAAACAAAGAGAGTGAAAGCTACATCAGATGGGAAAGTAAGGTGCTTTGAGAAAGCACATCTACAAATAAGTGATATACATGATCCAAAGTAGAGTATTAGAAGGAATGTAAGTATTATCCATAAGAGAGTTGATAGATGGAAATATCCATGGTGAGAGGATCCTAGAGTATGTGAATGCGGGCAAAATGCAACTTTTTCCCTATCTGAAAATTACTATAACAAAATATGCAATTCTACTATTTACATTCAATCACATAGGTAAATCCTTATTCTGCAATTAATTTACATAAAACATTTGAAATAAAAAACTATACATGTCTAAATTCTGCAAAACCTATTAACTACATTCAATTGCATACATTAATTCTGATTTTTCTTTACTTTTTATGAAAGATTAATAAAATTACATATATATAAATTATGTGATTCTCTGTTTGTATAAAACAATTACATAATCATCAATTTACAGAATACAACAAATAAAATACTTTCACATGCATATGTCTTAGAATAAATAAAGATTTAATTTCTTTCCATTAAATTTCAAAATGGATTACATAGTTTTATAATGAGAGGACTTGTATGAGATAATGATCAAGAATTCCAAAAAAATTCCAATGCACCCCAAGTTAATAGACACCATACTATGGACACTATGAGAGGAAATGCTATACACCCAATGTATTTTCACCTTACCTTGGTTAGGAACCATCCGAGGTTGTACTTTGTACCCCAGTTAGGAAATATTTGGTGCCCTCTCTCTTGCCCACCACCTTCCTGTAACTTGGTCATCCTTGGAATTACTTCCACAAACTAAATTCACAAAGTCCTTAAGACTCTTTTATAATTATTTCTCTCTCATAATCACACTAAATTTTCCTCATGTTCTATACTCTCTTTTACATCCATTTTTATAATACATCATAGGTGGTTATGAACCAACACAATGGTTTCCACACCTTTTCACTTTAATTAAGCATATTTAATCAAATGCTCGGGATATTCATTCCCACATTAAGAAAATAGGTTATTACAGTGACTTTGTCACAAATCAAACTTGTCTTTAACAATCCAACAAGTCTTTAATGATTTTAAAGATTTGGGGATTTAGTCACATAACATTTCTCCCCCTGAAGTAACAACTGTCCTCAGTAGTGCTAATTCTATTATGAAAATCACATAACAAAACACAAGTAATTAGTTAGATAATTCATGATATTTCTCTTTCAGGAAATCTTCTCTTTCCCATGTAGCAATTTCAATATCACAAAAATTCCACTTTACTTTAACTTCTTTAATTTCTCTATTTCTAAGATTTTTAGTTCTTCTTTCCAAAATCAATTCAGGTTCAATTCTAAATTCACATGTAAGTTCAATAACTATGTGTTTCCAATCATTAACATGATTAACATCATATACATATTTCTTTAGCAAACTTACGTAAAACATTAAATTCTAGACAACTCAAGAGGTAAAACAAGTCTATAAGCACGAGTTCCTATTCTTTCCAAAATTTCAAATGGTCCACAATAGTGAGGAGCCAACTTAGCATATTTACCCAATTTCAAAATTTTTTTAGGTTTAAATCTAAGAAACACATCACCTAATTCAAATTATCTAATATATATTTTTGAATCAGCCCAATGTTTATACCTCTCTTGAGAAACTTTCATGTTTTTTTTTCTTTATTCATAAATTCTTCCCTTTATTTTAAATTATCATTGGCATACCAAGATCTATGCTCAGGATTTGACCATGAAATAGAGTAGTAAAATCCCTACCATACACAACTTCAAAAGGGGTCATTTTGGTTGTAGTATGATAACCTTGATTATAAGCAAACTCAATTAAATGTAACTATTTCTCCCGCCCATGTTTTTCACATGTATACAATCTAATCATATCTTCTAAAATTCATATTTATCCTTTCATTTTTTCATCCGAATCAAGATGATAAGCAATGCTAAAACTCAAACTAGTACCCAATTCATCAAACAAAGATCTCCAGAAAGAATAAGTAAATCTAGGATCTCTACCAGTTACTAAATGTTTAGGAAGACCATGCAAACAAAAAAATTCCTTATTAATAGATGAGCTATATCGAAGCAAAGGTTTTGACTTTGGTTGGTAGAAAATGTGCCATTTTTTCAATCTATCAACCACTACAAGAATAACTTCATGACCCTTCTTGGTTCTAGGTAAAACTGTAATAAAATTCATACTAATTGATTCCCATTTCCAATTAAGAATACACTAACGTTGCAATTGACCGGGTTTACTACACTATTCATTTTTAAAATTTTAACAAGTCATACAACTCGTTGTACATACTTCATAATGTCTTGTTTCATCCCGTAAAAAATAATTATTTTTAACTAACATGTATGTCTTTTGAAATTCAAGATGTCTAGCTATGGGAATATCATGAGAATCTCTTAAAATTTATGTCTCAAGCTAGGAAGAATAGGAATAAAAATATACCTTTATCATACAAAAATCCATTCACATCAAGTGATTAACTCTAATGTGGTTATGTGGTATAGTTAATCTAATCTATGAACAACTATAAATAAAGTAAATAAATGTAGTAAAGAAGTATATAAATGACCCAAACAACTATGTAAAAGGAAATGCTAACCCTAATGTGCAAGAAGGAAGAGGAAAGAACTCAGCTGAATAGAATATGCTCACAAGACTATGTCGCAAAGGTGACTAAAAATATGGAACTAAGAAAGTCTATGCAGGAGCCCCGAAAAGGATGGATCTAGAGTATCTATATGGAATGGAGCACCTGAAAGAGATCGGGCACATGCAGTCACTTTGGTATGCAAAATGGGTGCCATTGTCTATAGAAAAGCTTTGGCCTGATCTTTACGATTCAACAGATGGTCCAAAAGCCTCATTTTCTATCGCACGAGATTTACTAGCCTCATTCTAAATGTCGTTGATATTCCAAGATGAATGGAAAGACACAGAAACTATAAACAAACATCAATCCCTAAAAAATAAACAAATCAAATAAATGGGTTATAATTACCTCGAATGCCACAACAATGGGCTTACTAACTCGAGTGTTACACTATATTTTGGACCCAAATGCAGTTCTAGTGAGTGTGTGCTTAATGTTCCCTGGGTGCTCTTTTTCCAGTCACACTTTATAAAGTAGCGAGAAATAACTAGATGTAGAAAATTTAATAGAATGTGTGCATGGAATAGAATAATATCCTCCCCCTATGTTGTGTGTGATGTAGATGACCTAGCCTTCTACCCTGTGATGGAGTTATGTGGATGCAAGTGATCTCCAATGCAATAGATGGATGATAGTAGTGACTAGTGCTTGGTCCCTCATTATGGTGTCATAACTTTATATTTAGAGGGTTCTCTTGATCTAATTTCATAATTAACCCTGAAATGACCGACCACCTAAAATTTAAAGATCTCAAATGGCTAGAAAAAGCCCAAAAAGTGGCGTGAAAGTTCAAGAAGGATTGAGGCACCCATGGTGGGACAAGGGCGCCCATTGGTGCCCAGTACTAGCATGGGCACCATAGTTGAGGCTAAAATAATGGAAGATGACCAAAATGGACTGGGCATATGGATGTAAAATGTCAAGAATGATGAAATAAAATAAAATAAGATGGCCAAGAGATGGGGGTTGATTAGTACTTTCTTCACCCAAGAACCTTATAAATAGTAGTATGAGATCGAAACTAAATAATGTCTAAAGTGCATGATTTTGTGACTACATTTTGCCACCAATTTATGTCGGTGAGTGGAAAGCTCGGTAACATAACATAAAGTAGATAGAGATGTGTACCTGATTTCCATAAAGATTGTAGTAGAAAATGTGTCGATGGACTAGACAAAGCATGGAATAACTTAAAAGATGGAGGAGAATGGAAACTAAAGATGAAAATGCATAAAATAGTGATGAGAACTGACCTAGGGTGGAAACACAAGTGTAGCTACTAATGTATGTGATGTACCTGTATGGTTAGTAAAGCATATGTTGTTGCAAAGTGGTGTTGTTGTTGTTACCCTAATTTGACTACTTGTTTCTCATATGACCAGACCTACAAGGAGAAAATGATCAAGTAGTCACATATGTGTATGTATGTGTAAAAACACAATGTAAAATATGCACGTAAAATTATTTAAATGTAAAGTACACAAATGAAAAAGTGTAAATGGAACATGTTCACTTGATCCATGTTGAGAAAGAGAGTGTAAAAGGATATCATGTATTGTTGGGGTTTTTAGGTGATCCAATGCCATAGGCTAAGAAGTGTAGGGAGGAATTACGTTATATCCTCCAAGATCTAACTACTTCCCATAATGTGTGTGAAAATATCTCTATACGTCTTGGTTTTTGAGCAATTTAACACCACTAGCTGAAGTAGTGTAGGGAGGCACACCCATTGTAACCTCCAAACCTGTAATTGCTTCCCAAAATGCTAAGGACATCACGTCCCGTAAAATACATTATATATTGAGTTCGTAGATTGGTCCGAACCCACTCATTGTATGGAACCCACAATGCCAAGGGCACAAAGTGCACTGAAATGAACCAGTGTAAATGCATTGTGTTAGTATGTAAACCCCAAATGAAGAGGCAATATGCAACGTCGGTGATAGGAGAATGCAGCCCCAAAAGAGGACCTATTACATGAATTTTACCCTAGAAAATTCTTGCTAGAAACCAAGGCATGCAAAAATAAGAGGCTAGCCAAAGACAAGTGTTAGTACGAACAAGCATGCATATAGAAAACAATGTATAAGCTACGCAAGCAATGTAAAAGCTACTAAGAAATGTATTAAACATGAAAGAAGATAAAGTAAGATGTAAAAAGTGGGATCCAAACATGGGACATCACTCACGATTTCACAAGACACATAAGGCCATTATGGCTTCAAACAACAAACAAGTGTGCACACAAATTAAAGGGAAATGCCCGTAAACAAGAACAAACAATAGTAGACAATAGAGAAAACAAGTATGGAAGTAAATATCCCTACATAACAAATCTTGCACTTGAAGCACCTATTAACATGTTCAAAAGATAACAAGTATGTCAAAATCGTGTATAACCAAGTAATGTAAAGTGTTAAGTACAAAATGAAATAATAACACCCGGAAAGAGAAAATGTAGATGCCCCTAGGACCAAAGTGTAGGAAGGGTAGAAAGCAAGAATCCATGTGGCATGTAAGAGACTCCGTATCTATGATCCAAGCTAGAAAAGGACATGAATGTGCATGTGTGGATGATATAGATAAATGGCATATAAGTAATCTAAATATCATGTGTAACACAATCATGAATCAAGCACAAGTAAGCAAGAATAAAAGTAGCCATAATATGCGTATGTTGTGAATGGATAGAATGGAATGCAACATGGATAGTAGGATCCACGTGCCCCCAAGTGAATGAAAATGTATGTATGAGGTTCATTTTGTTTTCTCGCTCAGCAAGAATCAAGAATGAACCATAAACGAGAGTGCGTCATTGGGAAATGGTCAAATAATGTGTATGGTATTTAGCGTATTGTGATGAGTATGTATGCGTAGTGATGATTATATGCAACATATATAAGAGATGTATGTGTCAACCCTATAACCAAATAGTATATGCGTTAACCTTATAGCCAAAGCATATATGATGACAAGTATAAACACACATACTCAAACAAACAACATTCAAGACAATTACACCAATGTTTTTGTTATCAAGCTTCAGTTCCCAAATGTTTGAGTTAACAAAAAGGGTTAAGAATGGAACACCATGCAAGGATATATGCGAGGTGAATATACGGAGGACATAGGGTCATATAAAAAAGCAATCATGCACTATGAAATAATACTTAAAAACTTGTTGTACAATGGAGTACAAACATAATAAGCAAACCGGCTTTGTTAATGGAGGTAGATCCAGATGATCTGCAAGTCGTTTGTGAGAACAATTGAGGACCAAAGAAAGATGTTTTGTAGGACAAATTTTTATGTTTGAGGACGATGCATCTAATAAATGCTTCAGCTGCATGCATGCTTCTTACTAATTTTGAATTTTTGATTGTTTTACCAATGTTTTGGATTTTTTATTTGGATTTTTTTTTAATTTTTACCAATTGTTTTAGATTTTGACTTTTTAAAACTAATTTTAAGGATTTTGAAGTTTTACAATTTTTTATAGATTTTCTATGATTTTGTGAAATTTTAGGGTTTTTGAAAGTTTTCTGAAGCTATGTATAGGAAAATGAAGAAACGTGGATGCCCCTAGTGATAGATGGGAATGTACAAGAGAAGAATGCCATGTGTATGTGCAAGAAAGTGAAGATACAAAGATGCCCCCAACGTTAGATGGGAATGTACAAAGGAAATACCACACCTATATACAAGAGGAAGATAATCCGGATCAAGGCAAAGATAGATAAGTTCAACGTGATGATGAATGAAATCCAATGAAGTGTTAGGAAGGAGAAATCATTCCCCTAGTGTAAGCTAGCCAAGAAACACATGATAGAAAAGAAGTAGAAGATTGTTTTATTGAAAGAAGGGACAAATTTTCCCTCAAACATGCTAAAAAGGAAATCTTATACACATGGATGTTCTAATGAAGAAGAATAAAAGAACGAATGCTATGGAAATATATGGAAAATGTAGCTAAAATAATCACAATGAAAAAGTGATTATCTAAAGGCACAAATAGTGAGACAAGATATAGACTAAAGTAAAAGTCTGGAAAAGGTCCAAACAACACTTGGTAACATACTAATCATGTTTTCTCATCGAAATATAGTGTGTGCATGTATAAATTAATTACTTATTGAAGGGAATATTTGATGGAAAATAAGTGAAGAAACACTAGTAAATGTGTTGGAATGATTGATTTTGATAGGTGATTTATTAATGGAGGGTGGAAGGAGAGTCATACATTGTTGTGCTATTATCCTGTTCATATCCCCAAAGGAGTTGTATTTGATTTTAATCGCAACATTTCTCTCACAATCGACCACGTCCATAGCCCCAATAAAGATACTCGGGAAATACCCAAAGAGAGTTATATATTGATTAGATTTTGATTTTTATAATTTTTTGATTTATTTTTTACTTTCTGAAAATTATTTCAGCTCTCTCGATTTGTTTTGATAAAGGGTTAAGAACCAAATATGGCTTGATGGAAGGATGTGGAAGTGATTACGATGATGAAATTGGTTAGTGTCAAAAATACTTCCAAAGGTTCTTCAAACCAATTTATTAGTTGTAGATAGTGATAGGATCTCTAAGAGGTTAGACATTCTTTAATTTATCTAGGTGATGAAAGACCAAGGTCAAATGGATACCATAGAGATACATGTCACAAAATGAGTACGAATAGACTAACCAAAATATCATCAAAGGTATGAATATGGTGGATGACCTATAAAGGATTGGAAAGGAGGGGAAGAAAAAGCATCCATGTGTATGCATACCTGATTGCAATGTTTGATCTTTGTACCTTTGATTTTTTAATGTTTTCTCATTTTTGTATTTTTGAATTTTTTTAGATTTTCAGAAATTAGGACTAGCAATGTCACTTTGCGTGATAGGATCCAACAAATATTTTTGAGATTTATTTGATAAGGGAGACTAGGAGTTTTTACTTATCAAGAGTCATATTATCTCCAATCTCGATGACCATGCTAAGAGATCATACTCAATAAATGATTGTGACTTATCTTGGAACATGGATTTTGTATGTGAGAGTTTGAGTTCCCTATCCATATGTTTTTGCACTTTATGCCATACTTGATGGTTGTGTTGGTGTGCATTCTTGAATCACATTTTATTTTTAACTTTATGGTTGTTTGATTATTTGGAGCTTTGGAGCTATTTGAATTTTTGATCTTAGCTTGATAAAGAAATTGTTTGGGTTTCATATAAGCTAATGTGTGATTTGTTTGATCTTGAGAAGTGGGAGAAGAAAGTGGATATTTAGGATTGATGAGAGGAATGTTAGGAATGATGGTGGGCTTACCACAATGTAATACCCACAATTTAAACACCAAAATACAACAATTTTTTTTTGGAATATTTTTTTTTTGTTTTTCATTTCTCATAACATGACACCACATGGGCTCAAATAGAAAAATTCAACATCACATAAGACACTTACATAATCATGAACCCACTTATACAATAGATAACATAGGGTACACATCAATGTCTTACTCAAATGACGTAAACCAAGACAATGACCCAACTACGGTAAGACACATAGGATAGGCATACTCCACAACATGGCCTTTTTATGGTTTACATATTTATTACATTTTTTTTCCATTATATAACCTTATAGGTTTCTAGTGAATTAAATTGGTAAGGGTGTAAAATTTCCTTTTTCTAAAACTTCAAATACTTTATTTTCGTATAGCATTAGCCTTTAAAAGAGGATGCATTGTTGGTTCCTTTCTCAATTTCCATTAATTATCCACAACTCATTTGTTAATTAAATTCATTTTAAACACCTACGAGCCTCCCAATATTCATTCTTATGTTAAAGGTTTGTTTCTCAAAATATGTTTAATTGACGTTAAATTTTATCCTCGTTACGAAAAGGAACTAACAAGATGTTAAGGTTCTACTTTTCGAGACGTATATTCGATGTTTAAATTTTACCTTTTCTAGACAAGGGAACTATCATGAGGTCAAGGAAGGAATTATTAGGATTTAAGGGTGATTTAGATTCAAGATACCTCTTCCCATAAACATCCTTCCATCATAGTACCCTATTTTTCCTATTACAGTTTGCTATAGTTCAATAGTTAGTTTAAGTCAATTTAACATTTACATGTCATAAATTTACTTTTTGTCATATAAGAGTTTGTGTTGGCTCAAATGCTTGATTTCTCCAAGGAAAATTCATATTTTTTAAACAAAAGAGAATGCCTAAATCAATTATGAAGACTTCAAGCATAACTTTATTCCTAAAAATATCTTATTCACTCTTATTTTCCATTACTCTTACATGGTTACTTTGTTATCACCGAATCAAAACACCCTATGGTTTGGACAAGTGTGTGTGCTTGAGCTCATAGTGTGATTGGATAACATGGGTACTATCTCCAAGTTATGGGACTTGCTTCTTGAGATAGACCTCTAGAGAAAGTTGGTTCTTGCTCCTAAACTACCTGCCACAATCTACTCTAATGCAGGAAAAACTATCTATCCTAATCTAACTTTCCAAGGGACTAGGGAGAGAGATTGCATGAAAACAAAGCCTACACTAAAGTGATACACCAGAAAAGGAGAGTGAGAATAGTCTTCCAATGTGTGAAAAGTAGAAGCAAAATGCAAACTAGAAGGGGTGATAACAGTTCTCCACAATCTAGCAACTGCATTCACAACAATATTTCATGCACACATAATGATAATGGATCCTGCAACAACATAAGGTAGATACAATATATATGCAATGAGATTGAAAGGGCAAGAGGAATGCAAACAAACATAGTAGGGAAGATACATCCACAAACTTGCATCTATTGCTTCATAAGTATGCACAGTTCAATCTATTACAAGATAAGGGCTTAGATCACCATGCAAGGAGTCCAATACAAGGGCCTGCAACACATTGGCTTCATAAAACAATTTTGATAGATTTTTTACTCAACACTACATTCTTTTACAATGAGCCCAACACTTGAATTTATAGATTTCTAAGAGGAGAGAGAGATGGAAAATGAAAATCCCAAAATTTATCCTTCAACCACTTGCAATATGTAGTAAATGAAGTGAAATGATGTTTTATTACTTGCGTAAAAGGATCCCATATACTCCCATGACTTGCGGCGAAGCAGTGAGAAATGTCATTCCATGCTCCATTGAATGCATCCCAACTACTAAATAAAATATTGTTATGAACCTAGGCACATTTTCTACATAATAACCATTTATTTCTCATAAAATTATGAATTTATTGATTTATATGCATTGGTCTTGGAACCATGATTCCAACATGTTGTCCACTCAAAATTTTGTGCATTTTTGTTTTCAAAATTTTAAATGAAAAAATTCTTTTCCATCCGAAAAAGTCTTGAAGGGTAAAAATCTAAGTTTTGGGTCATTCTAGTATTTCGGGCTTGTTTACATTTTGTCCCCCTTCCCCAAGTAAAAGTGCATTTTGTTCCCGATCGGCGAAACCTCCGAATTTGTCCCATTTTCGGGCCCGTCGGAAGTTTTTGTCCCAACATTTTACTTCACCGGATATGAATATGTTTATTTTTGTCCCATGTCCCAATTCATATATCTACCCTCATCAAAATTAATAAATCTAAATTTTAGTGGTGTGCACTCTATTCCATTTTCGGCCGATGTCATTTCTCATTCCAAAAGTCAATTTTTGTGAACAGCGTATCGGATTTTGTTCTGTCCCAAAGTCAAAAGTTGTGGCCAACCACACTTTCAAGTTCCAACCGGAAGCCAAAAGTGATTTCCATTTTCAGCTCTTTTCCTTTACATTTCGGCATTTGTGCATCTTCTCCTGCTTTTCATCCGATTCCGTAGCCTCGTGTTTCCGCATTCGCGTCTCAATTCCCAAGGAACCTAATGCAATTCATACTTGGTTTTCCGCTTCACCCGAATGTGCTAAATTTGAATTTAAGTTGCATCAAGATCAAATTTCAAGACCCGCCGTAAGTTGGGCAAATCGGCCTCAGTTTTCAAAGATATCCATTGTCATCTTCAAGATGAAACGTCTGAGTGTGTCCTCGTGGCAAAGACATAAACAACTTTCAAGACGGTGGGTCCTTCTTATGTCCCTCCTTCGACTACATTCTTTGACTCAATTCCATTCATATTCCATGTAATTAGTTACTCCAGCATTCCACCCAACTATTCTCTTTTGTAGTCGGTTACGAGGAGTAAGCATTTCAAATTCCGTCGTGTACCTTTTGTGCCATTTTGAAAAGGAGGAAGAACTTGTCCATATTTTCTGCAAGTGTAAATAGATTATAGAGAAATCAAAAAGGACTTTCCTTTCTTTGTCGATCTGAATTTGCCAATTTGTTTTTTTGTGAAGATCATTTATCTAAATTCGTTAGTCTATCGCCATTTCGCTCAAGCTCGGTGATCTATAACCAAGAAGGAACTTTGTCCGTTAAGAAACTTTGCGTTCCCAAGAGATGTTATTTACCGTGTGTCTTTAAATTCCATCTTACTTGTTCTATACGAATGATCTTGTTTTCAATTCATGGTGACTTCGCATACATAAAGAAAATCTATAATTTTGTATGTTTGCCTTTCTGCTCTTTTCTATGATCATTTCCACAATTGAAACCAAAGGAATTTAACCAACAAATCATGTCTGTACATTTGTAAATAGGTTTGTTTCTAATAAGGGAACCTCTCCCATTAAAGAGGAGGGACTAACAAGTCCTATTTTGTCTAACAAATTTTGTCATTTTTTAGGTTTTGAGTCCCAACTATCCCACGTGTACCTTATGGCCTTACGAGTGTGGTCATGATTCGATGCAGGGCCAAAAATACATGATTTACCCCCTTGTGCAAATTGGGCCAAAAACCTAATAAGTTGGGCAAATCGGCTATCTCACAGTGACCGTGCCGTGAGGGCCATTGAAGCCAATTTTTTGGATTTTCTCAAATTTTTCTAACTCCTTGAATATATTTCCACAAAAAGGAATTTTTAGGTTTTGATCCCAAGGGGGTTACATGATTTAAGAGCTAAGCCAATTTTTGGATTTTCTCAATTTTGTCTAACTCCTTGAATTTTTCCTTGGATGGAGGGGTTAGAAAAGAGCCAAAGGGAGATGAATTTTCCCTCGAGCCATTTCAACCTACTTGAGCCTGAAGAATCATGTAAGTTATCCAATTCACCTTGAGGGGTGAATTTGGGATAACTTTAGCCTTCCTTTGGACTCTTATCGGCATTGTTTGTAATTCAAATGACACATAATTTACACTTAGGGATTCATGAATACAAGGAGTGGTGACCCTGTACCTAACAACTCATTTCATCACTCTTAAAAACCCAAGTATTAAAGCATATAACAAGACAACCCAACAACTATATGCTTTTCAAATTTCTTCCAAGGAACTATTTAAATTGTTTAGTAAAATGCATCAATGTTTCTTTCACCAATACCCTTAAGAGAGGCTGCATGATATATTAACTTCAAAAGCAATCATGGATGGGGAAAATACACCCTACGAGAAAGCACATGGTAATTTGCTACTAAGGGTCACAATTATCTAAGAGGGACAAAGGGAGTTCAAATGAAAAAGTTATAAAATTTTATGCGTTTCAAAATCCTTCTAAGGTAATATTTACAATCATTGGTAACAATACATCATAGCTCCTTTGTTCATTAACATCATAAGAGGTCACTCAATGTATTACATTCATTTCTACTTAAGGGTTTCTACACCCTACCACAAGAAAAAATTAGAGTAATCAAATGTCCCTGTCTTGCAAAGCCTTCGTGCCACTTGAGGTATTCCAAGACTACAATTTCTCACTTTCGTTTAACACTTAGCTTATAAAGGGTTCCATTAGGTTTAGTTTAATTCCAATTGCACTCAAGGCTCTATGCCTAACTATAGATCAATTTAAGGTGTGAAAACATATTTATCCCATTAAACCTTCGTAAGGGACAAAGGTGTAAAGTTGTTACTAGCCAAGGTGACATATTTATCTATGAGGAACTAAAGAGATCATTAACAAGAGTTTAATGCATAGTACACTAGTGCACTAACTCCACTTGTGTCATCAGGATCTTACGAAGGGTTCATTCAATGATAAAGGTATCCCAAACTATCTTCTTAAGAATATGGTTGACCACTAGGACACCAAGGTCCAACGTGAACATTGAACTCTAACTGTCCATGAAGATGAGTAGACCTATGACACCAAGAAGTGTTAGTCCTATTTACCCTATGAATGAAAAGGTTACTCAACTGATCTGTTGCTTCATGCAAGGACATTTAAGTTATAGAAATGGTCTTTGAAGAATTTTCTTAAGTGTAGGATAAGAAGTCTAATTATGAGGATTAAATTATTTCTTAAGACATTAGGGTTTTGTAAACCTAGATGTGACATGATTGAGAGGGAGAGTATGAAAAAGGTTGAATACTCGTTGCATTTATATGGTTTAAAAATGATAAGTTACTTCCAAACATTT
This sequence comes from Taxus wallichiana var. yunnanensis, assembly GCA_018340775.1. NCBI lineage: Eukaryota > Viridiplantae > Streptophyta > Pinopsida > Cupressales > Taxaceae > Taxus > Taxus wallichiana. Next base: position 252,653,187 of record CM031235.1, on the reverse strand, counting down.
TGATTTTATCTATGAACCACAATAACTATTAGGTAGGTGATTGTTTCAATCGTCTAAACCATGAGATCCATATTTAAATTCAAATGGGCTTAACACCTATGAAGTGAACGGTATGCTTTTTACCCATTTAAAAAATTCAACTATCTTCCTTGTTTATCTAGCTAACATAGTTGTTCCTACATTAATTATGTGTCACTCCTACTAGTGTTGTAAGGTTAGATTTAACAAAAGGCGATACAAACAACATAGTTTTCCATGTACAATGCTTGAAATATAAGATTCCAAGAGGAACAATAGTCTTCAACACACTACTTTTTATAATGCAATTCTCTTTAATTATCTTTCATTTAACATTCATAATTTATATCAATATATAATATATTAATGTCATCTCACTAATTACAACATATCACACTCTAATCCTTCTTGTTCGAGTACCTACAACCAATGTTGCATCAGTCCTAGGACTAGGTATGGAAATCCCCTACACTCAAGCATAAATCCACACATTCATCATTTCTAACAATTTCAATTAAATAGAAGAGAGAGAGGGGGTACAAGATAATGTTCGTTTCTCATGCATTCATGCTTTCACATTCATTTTGCACTTAACGTTTTGGTACTAGAGAGAGAGAGAAAGTAAGGATGAGAGAGAAAGTTAAGAGACATTTTATTTTCCATTCACAATTTCATAACCATTTACATTTCATGTCCATTTTCATTTCATTTCAAACCAATTTACATTTCCCAATTCATTTACGTTTTCAAATCAACCAAAGTATCATAGTCATTTCTAGAGAGAGAAGAGGGTGGAGAGAGAAAATCACCATACATTTCAAAATTCATTTATACCAAATAAAATATCGAATAAAAATTCTACATAGCATTATAACAGTATTACGAGGTTACACACGTGGCTAAAAGTCAAATGAGACTCAAAAAGGAGATTCTAACCAAGGTTAAGAAAATTGTTAAAAACATCAAAAGTGCTTACAACCGGGTCTCAAAACACTTAGTTTAACTTTGATCATGAATTTTGATGATTCCTACTTACTCTCTCATATATATATAATTCTTCGTGTCCGACGGAAATTAATTACGACGAGCATAGCTCAAGTTACAAGGGTAACTTTGGGGCCAGATATCGTAATTACGTCAGCAGCTCTTGTCGCATAGCGACCAGTGGGCCCCAAAACCCACTTGTAAAATTAGTTTCTGAAGGCATTTTTAGTGAATCTGAAGGTGGGTTACGATCCTCTTGTTGGCAGTCTAGAGGTAGGAGGTAGTGGTTTTCATTTTCGCTCAAGCTAAGCGACAACCGTAAGCTGAAACCAATCGTGTTTTATTAAAACGACCATGTCACCATAAGTGACTGATAAGCTAAGGGGGTTTAGGAATATGACTTTTAAGAGGTTAAATAATTTCAAATAACTTGGTTAAGGTTCCCTAAGGTGTTCCATGTTACTGGGGTCATGCAAAGAGTTTTGGTTTTGCGATATGTTTGGGTGTGGCACTCCATGCACATAACTTTCAATATCAAAGTTTTTTTTGTTTATGTTTTGAGAGTTCACGTCAAGGAAATATTTTTCATTTGTTGGAATTATGCTCCCTATCATTCAACATTTAATTTTAAAAAGCTATAAATGATGAAGCGAGATTTAGTGTAAGCGAAAAGGGAAAACTCTACATTTTTACGCAAAACTCGTGATCCCCACATTCAATGAGACCGCATCAACTTTAGGAATTCTAACAACAATTTGTGGGATTTCTCATTTCTCTTCAAAACTCCACTTTGTGTGTGTCTTGCCACCAACACAATCCATGAGATCATGTCTCTACGAGGCATCTGATCGAACGGTTTTAGTGTCTTTTCCTTGATTCCCAACCACCACTAAGGTCACCAAACCCTCTAGCATTTTATCAAACTGTTAACATGCTTGCTGAAAGATTCCCTTTTCTTTTTACATTAAATAAAATCCATATTTTTATTAACTACACATATTTCCAAGCCAATTTTCTGCAACATTGATTCGTTCCTTATCACCAGACCAAGATAATGTGTCCAAAAAAATTCAACTAGTGACCAAACATAGCCACCAAATGTGTCTTCTCCGTATAACTTAGTGTCCTTATCTCACCAAGAAGAAAGCACGTTCCATATAACTATCAAGGTAGGGTAAAACATTTTCTGGACTTCATCTCTAAGTTACTTATTTGTTTTTGTGACATTAGAACCATTCAATGACCTGAGGAGGCACAATACCAACTTGCCCTGTGCTTTTCTTTGAGGCACTCTATCAAACAGTTCACATGCCATGTGTATGCTCCCACATTTTACATCCATGTCAACCAAAGCACTTACAATTACAACATCTGACAAAACCCCCTTTTCATTATGTTGTGATGGATATCCACACCCTGTTCTAAGCTCTTGTTTTGGTGCAAGCGGGAATATCTTTGGCAAAAGGACATGTAGGGGATTTCACATAGAGGAATAGTTTGAAAGAGACAAATTTGTAGAAACATACGTGGAATAGTAGAAAAGGGAGCTTCCAATGTTTGAATAAATACAAAAACTTGAAATAAAAGATAAGGAGCAAGAAAAAAACTAAGTGGTAGTTGACGTCTACCCTTAGAACAGAGTGGAAGTGTTACAGTCCCTGCAGCCTAGGTGCACAAAAACAAAAGGAGCAAAACAATACAACTAGGCATTAGACCTAAATACACCACTCCTAATCCTCAATATTTTTCTTCCTCTGCAAACAAAAAATAGAAACACGACAGGAAGTTTTGTTTCCTTTCTTCTCAGAGACAACCGAAATTGCTTCAAGCAAAGATAACTGATCTAGATAAATCAACTCGTATACATTAAGGTGAGGAGGTATGCGGTTTACACTTATCCCAACATGCGGGAGTGATTAATACCCATATTGTACTTGGTGTTAGAGGGCTATTGACCGATCTGCCTTTATCTTGTCAGAATTATCCAATATCTCCAAAATTACAATGTTATCATGTGCTTCGTGTGTTTTAATGCCTCTCAAGCTCAAATAATGTGTTTTTCCTATTATACAAGGAAATTGACATGTTTGAAAATTCATTGTAGGATGTGTCACGGTCTTTTACTACTGCATGCTGCCAAAATCTATCACTTTCCTTCCAATTGGGTTGCATGAAATGTGGGGGCACTACACACATTTCTTGATAGAAGGATGATATGATGGACAAAGCATATGGTCCACTCGGGAGGTGAGCCATAGATATAAGATGAAGGGCTACTAGGATGTGGCCCCAAGATGGAAGAAAATGGGGTACACCGGAGGTGAGCCAAAAATAGAAGATAAAGGGCTACTTAGGATGTGGCCCAAGTATAGAAGACAATGGGCTACTAGGAGTTATTTGATGGGTGTCATTATTCCCTTCATTTAATCGACTTATGGTTCATGTCATATTCAAACCAGGGGGTGTCTCGAAGCTATATGAAACAAGATAAATATCGGTGAATTAGAAATTGATTATGGATTTTTTTTTTTTTTTTTTTTTTGGGGGTTTTAAAGTGTCTTAAGATTTCTGGCCAAATCCTTATTAAAGCTAAACTATAATAAACTTGTTGAAATAAACACACATTGTTGAAATGAAAAAATCTTGCAGAATTGAAAACACTGCTGGAAATAAACACACTTTGTAGAATTAAACACACTTCTTTGGGAATAAACACACTTTGCATAATTAAACACACTTTGAAGATGTTATTTAAAATGTTATCGAGGAAATAAGAACATATACTAGAACACCTGCAAGGACAACATATAACTTATGTAATAGATTTTAATTGAAGAATCAAAATTACTTACGAGAACCGTTAAATAACAGTCTATACAAATTGCTTGAAAATATAAATACTAATAGAATAAATATCCTTTTTCTTTGAGGAGTGGGCCCTTGCTCCACCTCGAATAAGGAGTTAACACAACATGTTTCTCTTAAAATTAAATGGCTATCTTATTATTGAATTTTGATAGAATAAGGATATTCCCATTGATTTGAACTTTGGAGAAGTTTCGAACCAAAGGGAAACCTTCCAAAACTAACTACTAAAGTTCCTGGAGCTAAGTGATAGAGTTTTGGAGCTAAGTGACAAAGTTTTGGAGCTAAGCCGCATTTTGGCCATCTTCCTCGAAAAGGTATTGGTTACTTCATACTTCACTTATCTGACCAAATATGACCTATTTATTTAAAAAAACTAGATTTCCACGCAATTTGTTAGGAATTATAGAGTTTTAGAAATTTGAACTAAATCAAACAAAAGATGGACAATTACATCCTAACTTATATTTAGATCAAACAAAAGTTATGAAATGCAGACAAACTTGATTAAAAGGGGAGTAAAAAGAGAGTATTTATTGCACATTAATGAGACATATTTTAGCCTCATTAGTATCACATAGATGGAAGACGAAGGACTACCCGAAGGTGTTCCATAAATAGAAGATGGAGGACTACTATGATGTGGCCCAAGTATAGAAGATGAATGGCTACTAGGACGTGGCCCAAGTATAGAAGATAATAGGCTACCCAAAGGTAACCCACAAATAGAAGATGGAGGGCTACTAGGAGGTGGCCCACATATAGAAGAAGATGATGGGCTACCAAGAGGTGACCAAATGAAAGAATGTGATTTAGGAATTGTGATATGTAAAGAGTGATTGGGTGATGAGAAGATAGGTAAGGGATCATTGACAAACCCAGGAGTTTCTCCATGTAATGGGGAATGTGAAGATGGAAGAATAAGAGGAGGATAAAATTCAATGATCTTAGGATATTCCTCTATTTTTTAACAAAAGGAATCAACCTCTTTCCTACAATACGTGAATGCATCAAGGTCAAAGGAGAATCCTTGCTCATAATCATCTAGAGGAATGTCATCGTGTAGCCCTATGCATTCTCTAATTGCTTCTTCATTTTGAAAGAAATCAATCAGTATCGGTCATTTTTGGTCAATGATAGAAGGTTGATTGGAAGAAAGGGGTCTAACAAGTGTTGAAGATTTATTGATAGAAGAAGATGAATTAAGAGATGAAGTAGATTTGGATTTAGATGTATCGCGAATGGAAGAATATGGGGATTTGGAATGGGTTGGTATTGGTTTTCCTAGAAGATGCCATAGTGTAGGTAGACAAATAGGATCGTGTAGAAAGTTAGTAGATCACAACATAGGGGTCGACTTAGTAATTGATTAGAGGAATTTTGAGTTGCATGTATCTTCAAAGGAGGAATATGTCATTGAGGAAACTAATAGAGGGGTCGTGTAAAGAGAGGGAGGACCATGACTCATAAATCGAATTAGATTTTTGATTGGAGGAACTGGGATTCGCATGGATCTTCAAAGGAGGAATGCATCATTGAGGTGAATAATAATGGGGTCATCATGCAAAGAAAGGGAGGACCGAGACTCAAGAGTTGAATTAGATGTTTGATGGGGATAATTTGTGGTGACACAAACCCTTGGAGGAGGAAAATGTTGTTTAGAAGACTAGTTATTCCTTAGAAGAAATTCGATTGGATGAGGCTCAGGAGACTAAGGGGAATCCAAATAATAGTTTGGATCAGAATAATTAGGAGATTGGGAGGGAATCAAAATAATATTTTGGATTAGAATAATTAGGAGATTGAGAAGAATCAAAAGAATATTTTGGATTAAAATCATCATAATCATGCCACCAACCATGAGATGAAGGTGGGGAAAGGGATAACCAAACAAGTTCTCTGGCATGAAGAACCAAACAAGGTTAAGTCATAATAGGCGTCTTTTGATATGAATTCCAAAACTTAGGTTCTATATTGTCATAAGTGTGAGGAACCATGTGATAGTTAGTCATTGTTGGCATCGTTGGGTTTGAATTCCTAGACCTAGATAGTGTGATTGAACTCCTTCAAATGGAAGGAAGTTCCATGTCAATTTGAGCAACATAATGACAACCAACTAGACATTTTACAAATATGGGGATGTTCATGTGATTTTCCAAAGAGGATCTAAGGAAAACAAACATATTGATGACACAATTTTGACAATCCAACAAGGTTTGGACAACAAGTTGTAAGTGTAAATGTCAAAATGGTTGATCAAAATTTAGCAACATAATGGATGCAAAGGAAACTTTTCCAATGTTCAAATTGTCTCAAAAGTTGCTTGATAGGAAATGTTTTTGCTAAGGTTTGAAAAATGTGTACAAGGACTACAATGAACCTAGGAAAAAATAATAAGCGGTGTGACGATTGCAAATATCACAAAGAATGTCCAGCAATGGCTAAATAATGTCTATGGAAAATAATAAAGAACCAAAGGATCAAAAGGATTGTCCTAGGAAACAAGTCTACAAGATGAAAGATCACAAGGAACAATCACACAAGTTTGGCACACAAATCCAATCTATAAGAAACTACTCCCTATGTAAAATGTGTCTCAATGGTAGGTTGACGTAAGATGATCAACACAATGTCAACACTTAAGTCAAGTTTAAAATAAACAAGACATAAATATTAACAAGGGGTTAAAATTATTTTTGATTCAAAGTAGAATATAACCAATATAGATACAAACAAGGCCTAAATCCCAAAAAGTGGAAGTTACAAATGTGAGCAATGCAACAATACCACTTAGATACGTTAATCTAGCTTTGCAGAAAATCAAGATATTAGTATTGAAATAATATTGATACGGAGTGAACAACGTAACAACAACACTTTTCAATATTAAGGAAATGTTTGGAAGGAAACAAGGTCAAAGTATACCAAGGAGTTGTTAAGGTGCGAGCAGCGTAATGGTACAATCTTGAAACTTAAATCAAGTTTATGAAAAACAAGATGTAAGTATCAAAATTGTATCAAAATGATGTGAGTAACATAACACCTCAAGGGAATATTGATGATGAATAAATCCTGAATACAATGAAACGTCTTGACATGGGTATCAAGACAAGGTTACTTAAGACGTGAAGACGAACCAACACACTTTCAACTCTTACTATCGCAGTCGCAATAAGGAAGGATGTAAGTGGGTGCAAAAGTGGTGGACACAATATTGAGTAACACTTTGTATGTATACTTTGTTTTATCTCAAAAGGAAAATAATAAAACAAAGGATTAGACCAAGTGGTGATGAAAAATACTTGGCATAACTTTGGCAAAGTTTCACCTTGTCTTAGGACAAGTGAAAAACTAGGAAAAAGTAACACTTCACAAATTTCATGATGAATAACACTAGGCTCAAAATTTAATGGACTCTCCCTAGTTCGACTAACAAGGTTTTGACTCTAAAAAATTTCCTTCTCTGTGAGAGATTTTTAAAGCACATTGGTTTTGGTAAAGTTGGCCATTATGCAAAATGGTTTCCTAGGCTTTGTCTGCAACACTCGCCAATTCCTACCTAAGAGAGGTGCGCACATCTAGAATTAATTCTAGAGAGGTGGACCATAACCCCACAATAAAATTAATGAACGAGGCCTCATATGGGTAGCTTGAAGCTTATCTCACAAGGGTTTTTCACTAGTCAAGTAGGTAAGTGGGGTGCTTCCCGTTTCTTCCACCAGTTCCCTCAAGGTGTGGACTACTTTGGGGTTCCTGGGGTAATCCTCATAATGAGTTTTATGGATTATGCCAAGATACTTCCCCTAGTTAAAGTGGATGAGCCATAGCTCTTATCTAAACCTGAAAATATAGTGTTTTGAATAGTGGTGTGTTTTTTTATCTTTTGTCTTAGTTTGGTTTTGCACACCGTTGGCAACCTGCAACAAACTGTATTAGTATTTGTTTAGATCTTGATTCTTTGACAAGCGAATATTTGGTCATGCACGTGAAGGTTAATAGTTTTCCATAAGATCAAAACATCATGAAAGAGGATTAAATGTTGTTTTTGATTCTCAAGATCATCCTAAGATGTAAGAGAAGAGCATACACAACAAGTAACCCAACTATATTGAAAATGGAAAAGCTTGTAAATCAAATGACTAGGAAACTTGTTTTAACCATTTATTGTTCATTCCCTTAACCATGAATTTAATGAAGTTTTTGTAAATGCAAGAAGGCTTAGAGTTGTTTCTAATTCCCAAGATCACCTAAAAGGTGCAAAGGAAGAGCATACACAACTCTATCCTAAGACATGAAAGCATGACATTCATTTAAAGATCATTAAACAAGTTAGCAAAGAAATGATTAGAAACACCTGCAAACAAAAGTTAGCATTAAAAACATGTAAAATGTTAGAAATATCAAAGACCAAATCCTGCAAAACCTTGAAAAATAGAGCCCAAATTTGAACAGAGAACATCAACGCATGTGTCTCAACAACAACGCAGGAAAGAACAACAATGCACCATAGTGATAAGTACACAACACTCAACACTTGTAATGCGGGTCTAATACAAAACAAAGAATGGTAGTAGAAAAATTGACACCAATGTGGGAAGAGGGACATATATGCGCCCCTAATGACATATACACGGGTTTGAGACAAAAATGGAAGACTGAAACAAAGAATGAAAGGAGTGCGGGGGGGGGGGTCACACCAACATGTGTATCGAGACATAGAATAAATAGATGGACAAAATCAAAAAAACACCACGACCAACATAATAGTAGCGTGGCCCTAAGGCCCCTCCAAAAGTAATGATTAGCTTATGATAGTAGCGTGGGGTGTTGGAATGACATCACAAATACTTGATTCGACGTGACAAACTCAAAAAGGTAAAAACTTTGCCATCTTAACCCAAAATTAACAACAACCCATTTCCTTTGAACCTACAAGAGAGACTCAACACATGTAAAGTTAACAAAATACATCAAGGAATTCAAGTTATTTAACATGTGCATAATAAGGGTTAGCCAAAATTGAGACAAAACTAACAAAGCTTGAAATCAAATGCTTAGGAAAATGGAGTAAGTCCCACCGGCGTGCCAAATGTGAACATAATAAAATTTCAAAGCTAATTGAAATAGACTAACACCTAGTAGTCTAAAAGCTAAGATAAATCTACTATAGAACCATCAAGATAAGAGCTTATGGGAAATAACTTCTTCAATGCATGAACATGAATAAATCAAACTAAATGCTAAGTCATTCCTACTATTTAAGATTGCTAATCAAAACATGAACCTAATTAGATCATTTAGCAATCAAAGTTTATTGTTGTTTGCCTCAAGAATTGAGGATGAGATCTCACCAAGAAATGGCTACAAGGCCATTTTTGGATCTTCCCATACTACTCAAATTTGAGTGAATGGATGTAAGATGAAGAAGCTAATCCAAATCAATGGAGAATGCTCAAATCAAAATGCCTATAGTTTTCACTAATCAAAGTGTGGTGTGTTTTTGAGAGGAAGGAGCTTGGTCCTTTATATAGCTTGCATTTTTGGGCAAGGCTTGAAATTTGGTGGATGTGGGACAAATCCCAAAGAAGAAATGCAAAGGATATGCATGTTTAGAAGAATTAATAAAGGATGTGCACTTTATGGGAATTGAGAGGGGTCTAATTAATCAAATGTGATTAATTAATAGGTAGGGATAAGCTTGTAGAATCTATTTAGAGGGGATTTAGAGGAAAATATGCATGATTTGGAGGATTCCAGAGGGGAATTTAACCAATAAAAGGGTTTATTGATTAAATAGATGGTTAATTAACTAATAATGTTTAATTAATCACTTAGAATTGGATTATAACTAACAAAAGGTCATTAATTGGCATCCAGAATGGGGAAGGGTTAATTAATTAATGAAAGGTCGTTAATTAACAAATAAGAAGGGGAATGTTAGCTAATTAGCGGAAAAGCGCTAATTATTACAAAAATGACGAGAAAGAGGGTAATTAGTGCAATTTTAGTATTAAAACTACGTAAGCAGATTTTAGGTGTCTACAAGAATAATTAAATCTAGATTTTTTCAAACATCTTACAATTCCATTTCGAGTTCAATCTTTCATGAAAATAAATATTAGGAAACAACTTGAGATAAAATACTTTAAGCGAAATTGATCAAGTCTTCCACCATTTGACCATCGCCATAAAATTACAAGGAGTTTCCATAGACATCTTAATAAGAAGATCATCTAATGAGATGATAAAATCCATTATGGGTTTATCCTTTTCAGAAAGATGAAAAGCATTCTTATTTGCTATCCAAGGTAGCCATTCCATCGTGAGATAATTTCAGAGGTCCTTAAAAGTATGATTTTTAAATTAATTTTTTGAGCCATGTAAAGTACTCACAAGAGCTAAGGGACAATTATTAATGATTATTATCAAGCAATTCCACCAAATTGAGGAATTGGGAAAATTAAACCATGCCTTAGAGAAGAATCTTTATGCTTAATTAATTGAGAAGTTTCTTGCCAAGATTTCACAAGTTGATCACTTGTGGGGAACCTTGGATTTTAATTTTTAGCATTTATTATTTTATCATGAAGCTTGATATGTTTCCATTTGGCTTTAATAGTTGCCAAATAAATTTTGTGCCTAAGAAGAATTTTCCAATGTTCATTTCCAAATAACGTCCTAACAATCCATTTAGAGATAAGACATTTGTCTAGAGTCTAAGGATCTATAATACCCAACCCACCCTTATGTTTGGGTTGAGTACATAGAGACTAAGCGATCACAATTGTGCCTTTTTTACCATCCTGACATTTAAGTCAAAGAAAGCATCTAACCTTTTGAATCAATTTGGAATAACAAGATTTGGAAGGAATCCAATAAGAAGAAGAGTATACATGAGTAGCCAAAATGATGTTGTTAACAATTTGAATACGCCAAACCAATGACAATAATTTAACCTCCCAATAGTAAATATTTCTATTGAATTTGTGAAGATACCAATCCCACATCTAAGAAAGAGTTACTTCAATGCCAAAGGGAATTTCCAAGTACCTCATGATTTCACCATGTTTCAATTGTTTCCATTCTTGGAGAATCTAATCATTCGGTTTTTCACTTCCGGTTAGGATGAATTAAATTTTATGCAATGAAATTTTGGGCCCAGAAGCCATGCAATATATGTCAAGAACATGTAAAGAATTATTGATTTCTAATTTTTCATTATGTAGAAAAAGCATGTTGTCATCAACAAAGTGAGAGTTGATGACAAAATTCACCTTGTTTCATTCACTTTTTTTTTTTTTTTAACTCAAAGAACACATTAAACATGAAAGGACCACGAAAGATATAAATAACAAGGGGTATTAAAAATGTTAAAAAAGGTATATGCAATATCTGGTAATATGAGGGGTATTTTATAACTAGAAATCGTATGTGAAATGTACAATGGAAATGTTAAAGGGGATCTTTTGAAGGATTCAAATTTGAGGGAGAGAAACAATAGGAAAGGAAGAGGGGTGAAGAAGAAGGGGTTAGAGGGTGGAGAAGTGAGAGGGTGGCAAAAATGGAAAGGGGAAACAATTTGAAACTTTACCATCCAAGAATGACACGACAAATATGTCAAAGTGCAACTGCTAGAGTTATTATGTTGCGAGAAGAATTTGGTTTTATTTGAACATTAGGTGGTCATACCCAAATTATTTGGGCCTGCAATTTTTGAAGCCTCAAAGCTCGAGCTTTTGTTCCTGGGAACGCATGTTCAACATAAATATGAATGAATGTGAAACTATATAAATCATTTTTATAAAAACATTAAAATAATGTCAAAACACCTTATCTTAAATTTGTAACATACTTGTAGTCAGTTAAAATATATAATTTTTATTATGGATAACAATATTGGAAAAAAATACAAAATACATACAAAACTATATAGTTGGGTGTGATAGTGCATCGATAGCTATCCTTGAATCTTCAACGATTCAACGATCTTCCAATTGTGAATATAGAGCACTTAGAAAGATTACTGCCCTACACACAACACAAATTCATTGAAACTAAAGATAGTAATAGCTTTGAGAATTGAATTCGGTAAAAGGAGTAGAACAAAATTTGGATGCGAGCCATGTAGAACATCATCTCCAAGCAATAAAGGGGTCTTCTTTCCGAGGAATTGGCCTCTATGAATCGTAAAAGAAGAAAAATTGATATTAATGGAGTCACCCAACCGAGAAACCATTGAAAGGTAGCCTCTTCCGAGCTAGACAATATTGTCTATGCCATCAAAATTGCCATCGTCCTCATGACCACATCCAAATTGGATCCCTTTAGCACCAATAGGGGCACCCATGACCTCGATGAAGGTGCCTAGCTTATGAGACTGAATGTTCCATAAGCCAAAACTCCAGTTGTGGAAGAACCGGGTCCATATTTATACCCAAACTCACAGACTCCACCACCTTCGTTTCCTTGCTAGGAGATGTCTTTACAAGTGAAAGAGGCGTTGGGATTGTAGATGGTGTCCTCTTGTTGCTTGTACCTGATCGACCGGTGGAGATGTCATTGTCGATGTTGGAGGGGTTCCTAGTAGGCGCAAAGAGCATCACAGACATCCCCATCGAAATGGAATAAATTTTGAAGATGACCCCCTGATGGCCCTAAGTAGCCCTTTCACAACATGTTAAATTTTTTTTTCCGAATTGTCCGTCGTTTTCAAGTTTGGAATTTCAAAAAATGCGACAATTTTACGTCGATCTGATGTATCGTAACCAAGACCTCCCTCTCCCTTATATAATTTAAAGTAAGGAAACTTTTTAGACGAACTTTATGAAAAGAAAAATTATACAAATAACAATATATAAAGAATTGACTATAACATTTTATATATTCAATTTAAAAAAAAATCTATTTATAATTAATAATAATTTTTGATACAAATAACAATCTACCCTATTTTAATATTCAAAGGATCTCATAAAGAGGGGCAAATATAAATCTCAATAAACAATATATACATTACAATTTAAAATATTCATTTTAATAAATTAAATCCGAATACACATCACTTTCAATGTTTCCACGGAGATGAATAGTCGTTGAAGTGTGAATGGTTGAAATTAATTAATAAATTTGATGACAATGCATGATAAAATGTAATAGAAATTATTTTCATAAAATTTTAATCAAAATATTTAATTTTATATTATATATATGAAAATGTATAAATATATCAACATAAATATTATTTCAAAAAGTTATATTATTTCAAAATATATTAAATAATTGTTTTTAAATCATATATATATAATTGTAATAGATATGTATATGTACATAAAACGAATAAAATAACATATATCGAGTATATATTTCCACATTAATACAAGTTAGTTTTGTTGACTAATACATAAATGCAATAATATCGAGCCACTAGTATGGTAAAAACACATTCACCAAAATAAATTTGAGTTTTACGTATATATTACAAGTTGCATGATGATTAAAAATAAACTATGAAGAAGACTATGTTGACATTTCATTTGAATTAACAATTATATGTGTGACAATTCCATCTTCATACATACCGCATATCATAATGGATATAATGTACTTTCATTGGAGCAGCTTTTTAAATTGCCATAAAACATTGCGATATATCTTCCCAAATACATCATTTAAATAAAATGGATGAAATTGATGTTTATTTTGGTCAGGATGTAGTTAAATTGTTTTAATGCATGGATAGAGGCAGTGGCATGTTGGTGGCGATATAGTAGGAGGTCGTATGTGGTAGGTAGATAGGATGAATTTTCATTTTAAACAATTGATAGAAATCGTATGGGTAGCATATTAATTAGCCACACAACAAAGGACCCCTCAGACCCGTCTTTTCCCTTTTGCATAATAATCATTGCACTCTATTTGAGGTCCAGAGGCATTAACTCTTTTGAAACATGAGTTAACACTATAAATTTTATGATAATTAAATGGTTCCAGTAATCCAAAAACAACTATGTTGATTGAAGCTCTCGTTAATTGTTGTCCAAAACCATTTCCCATATGGGTTAGATCATCCCTTCGCACAAAGATAAATCTATAACCATAATTCCACCTCTTTTATTCTTTTGAATAGAGTAACTGATCTGGATTTTCATCTAAAGTGCATTTAATTTTTCTAGGAAAATAAATATTCTCCTAAAAAAGTCTTGTTGGATTATAGGTAGAAAGAATAAGGGGTAAAACATGGGGATAAGGAGGCACTCCATTCATAGCTGTATGGAGTTACTTTTGTGTTGATGATAATCTCTGCTACATGTGCCTTAGCCTTTGCATCTACCATTTCTCATTCCTACTCTTTATTTTTATATTTGAGTAGATGTTAAAGAGATTAAGGCATTGAAATCACCTCTCATCATATTTCAAGTATGTCTCTCCAAGATGTTGGTCTCTTTCACTCTTCATCCACGTGAAGCCCTCTTATTTGTCCCTTCTCAGTTTATTTGTCCTAAATCACTATATAAAATATTTGAATAATAGTATGGGAATCCTCCCAAAACAAAGCCACCTTCCTCACATGAATGCAACCCAAAAAAATTCACCCTTGCGAGGATTATCTCACCCTTTGTCAAAATAAGAGCTCTGGAATAGGGTATGGACATCCAACAAGGCATAAAGATAGAGGAATTTTGTCTTGTCTTGTAGTTGTAAGTGCTTGGGAGATATATGTATGCAAGGGTGAAAGCATGCACTTAGTATGTGAACTGTTTTGAAACGAATGCCTAAAAGAAATGTGGCCTCGTGGACTACAATGGTTGCAGGATATGCACAAAATGGGTTTGTTGAAAAGGCTTAGAAACTTTCAAGAAAATGTAATTGGTAGGTGTAAATCCAAATTCCATGTGCTTTGCCTACATCCTCCCATGTGTGTCAAAATGGGAGTTTTTATTTTTCCTTTACTCCTTTGTTAGATATTTATCAAGCAACGAATGTGAACCAAAATCTTCAGAACAAGGTGATTTGGGTGAGAGAATAGTTTTTGGTTGGTAATTTCCCCACCAGTTTTGAGCCAAGTGTAAAACTTGATTTTGAGCTTGAAATGGCTATGCTAGTTGGTTCTAGAGAAAAGATGCGTGCAATTCTTGCAAAGGAAATTCATCATTTGTTTGTTTAAAATGGCAAGCTTGTGCAATTAAACTTTCTGATTTGAAAAAGTAAGAGGGGTTCAGTTGATTATAGTGGGCATACAACTAGCTTTTTTAGGCTCGGATAAACATGATGTCATGATGAATTATTGGTACGAGATAAACAAACTGAGGCAATATTCTTTGTATGGTTTGTATTCAAATCTAAAAATATCCCTTACAAGTCAGTGCAAAAGTTCTTGCAAGTTTATAAAATCCATAGATGACTTTGGAAAGTGCAAAAAAATATCCTAAATCTACGGAAACATTTCCTTATCAGAATAAAGAGGAGAGCCTTGAAAGTGGTATGCACCAATCGAATCATAACAAAAAGTGGGATTCTCAGTGTAGTAGTGGTCAATACCCTGATAAAAATGTTTGTAAATGGGATAAAAGTAAATGGGGAAGTTTTGAAAATCGCACACAAACTATTTGACGAGAATGCCTCCTAGAGGGATGAAGCCTATTAGAGTGTGAGTGAAACCGTGTGGATTACCTCATACCCATTTGGCCTATCAATTCTAGTCATGGTTCATCTCTCCTTATCCTTCATAATTTTTGTTCTTTAGTTTTTCTTTTGCAACAAAATAAAAATTAAACTATAGGATTATCGTACATTTGATTGTTTTAAATAAACTTGCTTTTAAAACAATAAAACATTATATCATAACTTACACAATCCAAATATTCCTTGGTAGACAACCATGAACTCAAACCCTCACTTTAAGATGATTTAGCAAACATCTTGACCAAACTAGATTGCTACAATACCCTTTTATTGACAGGTTAAGGTTGAGTTTCTTATAAATATGTTGATTGTTCCCTTGTTAAAACCAATAAATCACGATTTTGGAGACTCGCAAACTAACCTTCATAACTCTGGAAAGGAGATGTTAAGTTTCCTACATGTACCTTGTTATGTGAGGAGTCACTTCAATCCTTGGATTGACCTCGGTTGATCGTATATGATCTTTTTGATGCCCTTCTAGGAGCCCTGTTACATTGTTTTGCAACTGTAGGAAGTTGCTAAAAGTGAAAAGTTGGGTTTCATTTCGGCTCGCCATTTGGACTGAGGAAACACTTATCCACCTTCACAAACATCTAGTATTTTTACTAGAAAATTTCTGGAACCATCATTTTGGGGAAAAACACTCTTCTTGATAGTTTGACAAAGGCATTTTGTAGGCCTTCAGTCATAGCAGTTTGACTAGGTCAAACTAGACCGATTTCGACCGGTGACTTCGGAAAATATGTTGTCGTTTGAAACCAATTTTCCAGTTCTTAGTCCCATCAACTCTGGTGAATTCTCCATATATAGGGAACTTGTAGGAAATTTCTTGTTGTGCATTCATCTATCGAATGTTAGTTTTGGACGTGGTTTTCTAAGCCCTCAAGCTAACTTTTGATCATTTGCAACTAGGCCAATTACGATTGATGGCCTCGAAAAACTCTGACCACCAATCGTAAACCGTTCGCTAGTTATGAATTCCATCAGTTCCTGTGAACTCTTAGTATATAGGTGGACATGTGTAAATTCTTCATCATGAATTTGCTTATCGGAAGACATATTTTTAAATGCACTTTCTTAGCCTCCAAGCCTAAATTGAACGTTTTTGCAACTAGCAGGAAAAAATGTAAAACAAATTTGTAGGACCCCAGTCAAGTTAGCAAACCATCATGGAAACTTATTAACACTTGTAAATAACTATTTGAAACTCTATCATGTGACTTGTTGTGTGAAATTGAACTTTTGGCAAAATAGTGTTTCTCTCTCTTTCTATCTCTTTCTCTCTCCTTAGTTAAGAAATGAAGTGAAATGAATACATGTCTCTAACCCTCTCCTTTCAAATTAAAATTATTATTATTATGTAAATGGAAAACTAAAAATATTAATTATGTTAGATTTAGGTGGATGCCATGCCAACGATTTATCGTTGATTTCATGCTCACATGGTTTTGTAGGATAGAAGTAAGATGGCGAAAAGGCGTGGTGTAATTCATTATTTATTATTGTAATCTATATATGTCATTGTAAAATGTATATATGTATAATATATTGCCATGTTACAAAAAAATTTATATTTGAAATTTGGTAATATGTATGAGATGCTAGTTTTAGGGATGCCTTGGGAAATGTGCATTTAATCATAGGTGCAATTTTAATTCAGATTTACGTATATGGTAGGTTTTGAATATTTATATGGATATGTATAATATATATATATATGTATATATATATATATGTGTGTGTGTGTGTGTGTGTGTGTGTGTGTGTGTGTGTGTGTGTGTGTGTGTTAAATGAATTTGAATTTAATATCTTGTAGTGCATTTCTAGTGTGCAATAGATGATTAAATAATTGGTGGGTTGTATTCTTTACCTTAAAAATGTAATAAAGAAATCTAACCACAACAGAAACCTTAGTTTAAAACTAGTGCATATCTACCCTTCTCGCATGATCTTTCTTAGCATAAAAGAAACTAAAAACCATAGAATGAACTTAAACCTTTACACTCTATGGCACCTTCTAGTTTAAGTAAATAAGAGCCCAAATTTTTGAGTTGTCGTCATAGCTTGTATGTTTAGCGACATCATCATGAACCCGATGGTTAGGAATGACAACATGGTCAAACTTTTATGGAGTAAGTAGAACTAACACTTCCTTAGTATCCTAGTGGACTACCAAGTCTTACGAAGTTAGATCTAGAAATTAACTTCATCATCGAATGAATTCCTTGTGGGATCCAGATGACACAAATGGAGCTAGTGAAATAGTTGTACTATGACTTAAACTCTTGTTAATGATCTCTTTAGTTCCTCACAGCTAAATGTGTTACCTTGGCTAGTGACATTATATAACGCTTGGTCTTTTACAAAGGATTTATAGGGTAAATATGTTTTCACACCTTAATCTGATCTATAATAGGGCATAGAGCCCTAAGTGCATATTGGAATTAAACTAAACCTCAGTTGATTAGGAGGTTAACTTGTGGGTAGAAAATTGTAAGTAACTCTTTGCAAATGAAATTGATTTGAAAGATGTTGACTTAAGAGAAACCAAGAAACTAAAAACTTGGTCCTGTAATCCCTTGTTATGCCCTTTTATGACATTAAGAATAAAATAAATTTCACATGCGGAATCGTGAAATGCGAAACATGGGATCTTACCTTGAAAACAAATCACTTGTGGTTCGTGTGTAGTTATAATGCTTCCAATCATGTACTTCTTCAAGATGTTAGACAAGTACTATCGTAACTCTTTTTGTTATAAAGTGACGCCAATAAGAGACCTAAGAAACAATGTAAATGAGATGAAAAAAAAGAGTATATGTGATAATGGTTTAGGAACAAATTTTCACTTGAAGTCCTTATGGTTGATTTAAGCATTGAATTTTTGTTAAGAATGGATACAAATTGTTCTTGGTGGGACTAGGCATTTGAGCCAATATAGAGTCCACTAAAAATAAAATAAAATAAAAATTATGACGTGTAAATGCTAAATTGACTCAAACTAAATTTGGAACTAAAACAACCATAGTATGAGAACAAACGTGCTTCTAATGGAAGGAAGTTTATAGGAAAGGGAAACTCAAACCTTCACCTCCTTTGATTCGTATTTTCCCCATCAACTTCAGGTTGGTTCCCTTGCATAATAATGGAAAAATTAAATGTCAACTAAACATATTTTGAGAAACAAACCTTTAACGTAAGAATGAGTTATTGGGAGACTCATGGTTGCTTAAAATTGACTTTAATTAACAAATGATCTATGGATAATTAATGGGATTCGATATAGGAATCAATCATGCATTCTCCTTTAAGACTATTGCCCTCCAAAGTAAAGTAATTGAAGATTGTAAAGTAGGAAATTGTAAACCTTATGTGTTTAATTCTCTTGAAAACTATAAATTCATACAATGGAAACCTAAATGTAATGAAGATGTAAACCATAAAAAGGCCATGTTGTGGAGTATGCCTACCGATGTTTCTTACTGTAATTGGGTCATTGTCCTAGTTTATGTCATTGAGTATGACATTGATGGGTACCCTATGTTATCCTATTGTATGAGTGGGTTCATGTTTATGTAAGTGTCTTATGCGTTGTTGAGTTTCTCTACTTGGAGCCCTTGTGGTGTTGTGTAGTGAGCAATGTAAGTCAAAAATAAAATTATTATGGTATTTTTACTATTGTATTTGTGTGTGTAAAAATGTGGGTGTTACACAACGCATGTATGATACCCATATCTCTGCGCCATTGATTTTTATAATTGTGGACAGTCTTGGCTAGCCTCCATCCATTAACAATTTAATGTGCACACCTTTGGTGTAATTATATAGACCTATCGGCATAAAAGTAAGTTGTTAAACAAAAAAATGGGGTGATTGAAGCCATTGAACACACCAAGATGGCTAACCACAAAAATTTTGGTGTGACCATAACGTACACCCCCATACCAAATGACACCATAGCTGCGTCTGATGCACTTCTAATCAAAGACTCAGTGATGATAAAGTCCTTAATTTCTTAGGGCCAAGAATATTCAATCGTCAAGTGGGTAAGTAGTGAGCATGGAGAAGAATTAGTGAAAAAAAAGAGAGCATGGAAAGACACATAGCTAACGTTTGAAAGCCAACATTGTTGTCACTCCACTTCCCCTCTCTTTTAGAAATTTCACCTCTATCCTAGAGAAGTAACAGTGCAGAAAGATCATCACAAAAAGGCTCCCATGTTTCTATATCGATGACATCCAAGAAATTATTTCCCTCATTATTCATCACATTCACATTTCCCGCCGATAGATTGACCATTTTTAAGAGCACTTGTAAACATATAAACAAACTAATTTAATTCTCTTTCATATTATATGTATGTGAAGTAATGGATCGACCAAGCTTACCTATCTCGAACCAACGTACTATTTATCACATTTAACAAGGATTCTAAACTATATAACAAATTGCACTTTGATTTTGGGAAAATGATTTATAATGGAGCTCACAAAGCAACTATAGATCTGATAGATTTTTAGGTGCAGTAATCAAATTCAATTTCTTACCAGCCACTCATAGAAAAAGAAAAGGATCGAAACAATGGTTGTGGATTGTATTGTATCACATATGTGTGTAATGGTGTGTTGCCTTCATTGTCAGCTTCCTTCACTAAAATTGTTGAGTCCACATCATCATTCTCGAGCATGCATTTTAAATCCAACCTATAATTTTGATTTTCCATAGCGAAGTGCAAGGCATTCTTGTTTTCCTTGCCTAACACATGAATACAATCTAGTGCCCTACCAATCAAACACCTGAGTATATCCACGAAACCCTTATGTGCCACAATATGAATTGCTGCAATTCCATCATTATTCATTCGATTACATGTGTTTGAATTTGTTTTGACCAAATTTGTCACAAGTTGCAAATGGCCATACATGGTTGTCAAATTTATTGGTGGTACGGTGTGTAAGAGGCAAGGAGACATCGTGTTCACATGGAGTGGTTTGTTGTGTCAAAAGTGGATATAATGCCATTGTTAGATGTCAACGCATGCCCTCAAATTTCAATCTTTGTCATCCACATTATGAGCAATGTCGAATGAGCCACCCCGATTCTAATAGGGAATGCCTTCGACGCCTTGAACGTAGCTTGTTGGTGCATCATCATCGTTGAATTTCGACACTTAACGCTTCGACCAAGACCAAAAATTCACAGTGCGGGCGATTACACAGACATTTGAAAAACATGCCGACGTGCCGAAAAGTTACGGTTTTTCCTTCGACGTAATAAGAATGGTGTATTGGGAAGGGATATTAATAATAGAATATTGAGAATTAGAACTTGAAATATGGGCATTATTTAGTATCCTATGAATGAATGTGATATGCCACAAGTTTACTTATTGAATCCCCCATGCATTTTCCCCACCCTTGGAATTCTCCTCCCTCAAGCCCCCTCTTCATTGCCCCTCTTTTCCTACAATGTTTCACTCCCTCAAATTGAACTTACTTGATGCATCCCCTTCAACATCTCCATTGCACAATTCACGTGCTCTTAACATATTGGCGTAAAGGAGAACCTCAACGTTATTGGTAAAAACAAATGTCGGAGTTGAGGAAGTAGGAGAGTAGAGAGAGTACAATATGCACTACGAGTGTAAACTTGGAGATACTCGATTTGCCGCTTTGCTTTGTGGTGAACACTAGTCTAGCACTATATGCTTTCTCCAAAATATGGAGTGAGAGATGTCACTTTTTGGTAATCTATGGGAGGGAGCCATCATGGCGCGCTTAATCACCCCAGATTCATATTTATTCTGTAATCCAAAATATCCCATTACAAAGGGATCCGTGATTTTGAGGAGAAAATTCTCTATAAAGCATGTAGATTTAGTATTAAATCCAAACATTGAATTTGTTACATAACCCGCGAACCATATCTTGATGGATCAAGAGGTTCCTTTATTGTCATTGAAGGCGCCAATAAACACCTCACCCCATCCTCACATTAATCTACACTTTCTCCCCTCATCCTTGAAGAAATCAAAGATTTTCGAGGAGTTTCAATCTTGCGTAGATGTATTAAAGAAGAAGTATTTCCGTGTTATTTGAGCGAACCATATCTTGATCGGATCAAGTCTACTTCCTTTATTGTCATTGAAGGCACCAATAAACACCTCACCATCCTCCATTAATTACAAAGAGTTTCCCATTTCCCATCCTTGAAGAAACAGAAGATTATTCGCTTAGTGTGAGAAGAAACCAAAACTTTCGGTGTGGAGAAGAAAGAAGGAACTTGTAGCAAGAATAGAAGTTTGAAAGCTATCCACATTGTTTCAAGTTTGAAAGCTGAACATGAAGGTAGAAGAAGTTTGAAGTGCAAAGGGAATGCTTTCTTTTACAACTTTCATCTTTTGCGAAATCCTGCCCCTATTTGGCACAGCTTGGGAGGACATTGTCAAAGGTTGGAGACCCGATTATTCATTTTTCTATACTTTGCGTGGAGAAGAAAGAAGGAACTTGCAGCAACGTGGAGAAGAAGGTAAACCCATTTCATAGCTTGGTGGCAGATAACACTCAGAATACTAGTTGATAATGCACATGAAACAGAAGTCTTTTACTAACTTATAGTATGGGCAATATCAATTTTAATTTGTATATCAGCTATGGTTTTTTGTATTTAGTTTTTTCTCAAATGATCTTGTTTTATCTAGCGTTGATGACCTAAATGCCTGTCTCCAACTTGCATCTAAACACAATGAAGCCACACCTTAGTCTACCATTTCAAGGATGTTGTCACCTTGGCATGCTATGCACTGAGAAGGTAGAAAGAAACCGTATCATAGAGTGCCCTCATCCAGGTGAGAAGCAAAGGCTAAATTACGAATATAGACGCACCCATCCAGTTTTGGTTCCAGAATAGATGCATGCATCCAGTTTTGGTTACAAATTATTATAGATGTGGCTAAATTGACTTGCTTAACATTTTATTGTGGCTAATGAGTATTTTGTTTTGGTTCCAGCTTTGTCCAGAGTTCTGACCCTGAGATTTGCGAGCTGGTTGAGACACCCATTCACTGCAACCAAACAAAAAATGAAAAATACTCGTTTGAAAGCTTCTGCTTGCAAGAATACGAACCATCACCATCATATTTGCAGGTGATGTTTTACATAGATTAAAAACTGATAGTATTTTTTGTAATATAGATTATGTATAATATTATGGTTGTCTATGTATAGTATTATTAAAAATTGATAGTATTTTTTGTATAGTTCAGGTAATATAGATTTTTATATATTAAAAAGTGATAGTATTTTTTGTACATGTGTTGCAGCGGGGTTGTTATGCTTGTTGGAGTGACTCAGAGTGGAAGTGCAGATGCAGAGCAACATTTTAATTGTGTTTATCAACACATCAAATAAGTTTGGAAATTGTTTGATTCTCTTCGAATATCTAGACGGTGAGGTTTTTACCCTCATTGAGGCAGTGATAGAAACTATTTCATAATTTTCTTTTGTACTGGTAGAATGTGTTATTGGCTTCTATTTTTACATTAATGACCAATATAGTTTATTGGCGAATTGCATACTGGCATTTACTATTTTTCAGTTTCAAAAATGTAATTTTCAGAAACAATATGAGTTTAAATCTTTGCAAAATATAATCACATAACTTGGAAGACATATATTCATTCAGTAAACATTACCATAGTCCATTACAAAAACATGGCCATACAATATACTTGGGCCATATAACTATTATAACTATATTGTAGTTTTTAAATCGAAAGGCCAATTCCAGACATAAAAATTCAGCCTTCAAAAAGAAATAATTACTTTCGATAATATCATTTCCAAAATCCGGGAAGGGTGGTGAATCTGCAGTTGAGGTTGAAGTTGGGGTGTTAATTTGCAGTTGCCTCCCCATGTTGACATCCCTCACAGGTGTAGTTGGGAATGGATCAGAAGTTGAAGAAGCATTCACTCCAACTGCAAAATTGTGTGTTGAAACTGATAGGGGGCAATGTATGCCCATTAATTCTCTTAACATTGGGTGTTGATCAGGAAAAGGATTAATTGGACTACTCAATCTCCTTTTCCTTTCTAACTCTCTTCTTGCCTTCTCAAACTCCTTCTCCTTTATCTCTTGATCCCTTTGAATCCTTTCCTGTTCCTTTCTCTGTTCCCTTTCTTGCCTTTGAATCAACTTTTGGTGCTCCTTTGTTTTCCTTCTATATTCTTTTTCAATCTTTTCCTGCTCCTTCCTTTCCCTTTCAACAATTCGTTCAGCCTTCTTCTCCTGGATTTGTTCCTTTTTTCTTTGCTTCAATTCATCGATTTCTTTTTTTTGTTCTCTTTCTCAACCAGAAGCTCCATGTACTGATCTGCGGTGATTAGTTGAGATTCCCTACTCAATCTTATACCAGAAGCACTATTTGACCTTGATGATTCTCTAACCTTTTCCACAGGGAGTTTCAAGAATCTACCAAGAGTTCTTTGTCCTTGGTTTCCCTCACAGGTTTGGTTTGAATCGGCCCTAATACTCCTGTTGCCTCTACCTGTGATTCTGCATCATTTTCTTCAGCTTGACTACCAACATAGTAGTGCACCAAATCTGAGCCATGAAGTAGTGTTGGATGAGAGGGTAAAGAGAGGCTAACCTCTTCATTATTGAAGTTCAAGTTTACACCAAGATTAAGAGCTGCTTCTTTCATCCAATCAGGAGGGCTTTCTTCTGTGGGCATAGATAGTGACTCATCAATTTGATTAATTCCATTTGGAGTTTGCAATTGTTGTTCAACACATTCATTTATATTTATCTCCTTCTGCTGAGGTTCTGATTCTTTCTCCAATTGTGTGTTAGGCACCATCTCAACATCTTCACTTTGCTCTAAATCAACCCTAGATAGATGAAGCATATTTTCTGCTGCACAACATCATCTTGAAAAGTTGTGTCAAATGTTCTGCTAGGTCCCATGTCTTCATCCAAGGCATTGGGATTAAGAGGCCATATCCCTGTTCTTTTGAATCCTGATTTAATATTGCTAGGTGTAAGAGCCATTATGAATGCTTTGCTCCCTAACTCAGCTAATTCAGCCCTTTTCACATCTATCCCATGGTTTGCAATTATCCATTTGCGTCTCTCCTCCTTGAAGTATGTTTTGAATGGAGCAAAGACACTCACATCCAATGGCTGTAATTTATGAGAGGTGTGTGCAGGCAATGTTAACAAATCAATCCCCAAACTCCTGGCTTCTTGAATTGTCCCCAAAGCAACATGTGAACCATGGCCATCAAAAATTAGTAAATGCCTATTTGTAGGAGACACACCACCAGGTATAGATGATGCAAAGTGATGTAACCATTTCATGAATAAATCTTTTGTCATCCATGCATGTGCTTGTGTTGCCATGCAAGCTCCAGGCTCACAACCTGCAATATAATTTTCTAAATGGTGCTTCCCCTTAAAAAGATAGAATCCTGGAATGCTTTGTCCAACAACATTTACACAACACAATATGGTAATCCATTCTCTACTTTTTGGGATGATATATGGGACACTCCTACTACCCCTTTTAGCAAGCACTCTCATACCCATGCAGTTCCTTCCAGCTTGTAACCTAGTTTCATCACAATTCCATATTCGGTTTGGTCCATATGGGTTGGCCTCATAAGCTTTAGACAAAGTAACGTAGAAGGAACTGACAATTGATGGCCTCAAACACATTGCTCGATCCTTATCAAGGCCTTCACTGTCCTTAATGTTAGATCTGGGTGTCTTTTTTTAAAACTTGCCCACCATGACTTACCTAGAAAACCATCCGTGAATGGGTTAGACCTTGTTTCGCATATTTGTGCCACACATGTCTTAAGTTGTATAATTTCTAACCCATGGCCCATGTCAGCCATTTCATGACACCAACTCACTATCTCCATCTCTTCTTCATCTGTTAGAATTGTTGGTGGACCCTTTCTTTTAGTAGTGGTAATGCCCATCAGCCAAGAAGTAAGGGTGGTCACTGGTATACCCCATTTTTTTGCAGCAGCACGTGTAGAGTATCCATATTCTTCAACATCTTTTATGGCATTATCCATATCAGACTTGTTCCAAGCAGCTCTTGGCTTTGTCACTTTTTGGGGTGAAGGGCTCACTGTTATTGCTTGGACATTTTCTTCTTCATGTGGTGTGTCATTGGCATCTTGAGGTGGGGTATTGTTAGCCCCTTCTTCATGTTCTTCACTTGGCGGAAATCTTGCTCCCCTAATTTTGGCACATGCAGGTCTTACTCTTTTAGGAAGTTGCCTTCTCCTCATGATGTCAATAAAAACCTGCAAAGATAGATGAATAGATGAACTTACAACAATGAGAAGAAATAATATTGAATCAACTCACATAAAAGGAAGTGCAGCCATTTGATGTGAGTGCCTATATTCTGAGCAATGGATACTTGAAAGATCAAAGGTCAAAATGGGTCTAGTACAGAAGAAGGCAATGTTATTGAAACAAATACAGATTTGAATTTATGACCAAATATACATCTACATGAAAAAGGCACATATCAAGATATACATGTACATGAAAAAGGCAAATCAATGTGTAAGCTAATGCCTCATACACTGTACGCTTTCTCACAATTGAAGCACATCAATGTATAGAAATATAAAATCCAACTGTACATAACGAGGCTAAACAATGTTGTAATTGTCCTTAAAGAATATTTAACTAAACGTCATTGTGAAGACAACTACATTCCTAAATCAATAGTCAGACTGTGAATGGATGCCCATTAATACAAATTCACAACAAAAGATGAAACACGTACTAAAAGAAAGGGCACTCTATGATACGGTTTCTTCTCCACGCTGCTGCAAGTTTCCGTTTCTTCTTCTGTTTCATCTTTTTCTTCTTTCTCAGCGGGAAACTCCACCCAATTAATGGAGGGTGGCGAGGTGTTTATTGGCGCCTTCAATGACAATAAATGAAGCAGACTTGTACATATCAAGATATGCTTCGCTCAAATAACACGACATTCCTTGGCAGATTTAATACTATATCTACATGCACAAATTTCCCTCTCCTCCAAAATCACGGATGCCTTTGTAATAAGTGGCAGATTAAATAGTAATAGGTGGGGTGATTAAGTCGCATGTATTGGGCCAACATCACATGGAAGACAATAAAATTGACACCTCTCACTCCATCAAGTATGCACGTTGGGTTACGTGGCAGATTTGTTTGGAAAGCAGTTCAAGTTGTAGAGAATTCTCATGCGCTTCAATTGACAGTTTTGGGATTTTAGGGATTACCAGGTGCTTGGTATAATCTCCCAAAGTTTGGGTGCAACATGACTGGCTCCCCTCCCATAGATGAATATTCACAAGTAATTCTGAACTAAAAATTAATGAAACCTGTAGATGTATGTGTACATGTAGATTTATATTTACAAGTAATTACAGGCTAAATTAATGAAATATGTAGATGTATACTTACAAGTAATTACATGTTAGATGTATATTTTATGCTGCCTTTTCATGTAATTGTATATTTTATGCTTCCTTTTCATGTAGTTGTATATTTTATGCTTGCCTTTTCATGTCGTTGTATATTCTGTAGTTGTATATTTACAAGTAGATGTGTATTCATTTACAGATTTCATTAATTTACCGTGGAATTACTTGTAAATATACATTTCATATTTCATTAATTTTGCCTATAATTACTTGTAAATATACACCTACACATTCCATTAATTTAGCCTAGAATTACTTGTAAATATACATCTACAAATTTCATTAATTTATCCTAGAGTTACTTGTTAATATACATCTTCATGAAAAGGCAACATAAAGTAAATTTCCAGGAATATTTCCAGTTAATCCCAATTAATAGCTGGGTTGAACACCAAAATAACTTGAATCAAGCAAGTCTTTCTCCTTGTCAAAGCAGTCCATAAAATATATAGATTGACAAAAATATTTATAAAATTAAATGAATGTGCATCAATATAACAACAGAGTTAAGAACTTACTATGTGGCAGTAGGAGGAAAATAACAGATGAATACGGCAGCTTGGAACTCTGATTTTCATGCACTAGCAAAATAATACTAACTGAATAAAACTTCAGAGCAGTTGAGGAACTAGATTTATAGGAGATATGAAAAGTGTTGTAGTTGATTGATCCTTGTGCTTTTTTGTGATTGGGCCAAATTGGTTGATCCTTGTGTTTGTTTTTGATTGGGTGAAATTGACTGGGGTGGATCAAGATTTATGATATTTTATTTCAATACTCAGATTTGAAGTTCAATTTGATTTGATTTCTCATTTCAATTCAATCTTTGTTTCTTGAGCCTTACATTTGTTGAAAATATACAGGTACATCATTTATGGGAGTAGCTGGTTGTCAAAATGGTGAGAAAGTTAATGCTTAAAAGACAACATGTATTTGAAAATGGTGCACTTTGGACTTATTTTTGTGAGAACCTACCCCAAAATCTGTGTATGACAAGATCTTTAACATTGTAAAATGGGAACTTAAATTATATGAAAAGTGACATCAATTTGATATGATGATGTGGTATCATTTTTGTATAGGGATGAAATACAATTATATATCCATGTATTAAATACAGGTTGACTTTAAATTTGGCAATCATGGAAGTATAATATATGTTATTTTATGTTTAAAAATGATATCAAGTATTCTACTGTTGATAGATTCATGGCTGTACATGAAAAGTGACATGTACATCAGTATTGAAGATTGTTTGTACATTTATAGAATTTTCCAATACCGACATACCCAGTGAGTCAATTTGCTATGAGATTTTCCTTTATTGAAATGACAGGAATCATTGTCCTCATGCGGTTGACAAAATGACCAACGTCGTGGCGATAATGATTAAATCTCCAATCTACAGGAATATCTGTCTGAAAATGGTTCCCACCCTGCAAAAGAGTTACAAAATTATTTATATATATACTCTTTATGGTTTTATGTCATAAATGGGTTTCGCATTAATGTTCTCTGCAGCAGGATCTGCAATGTGGAGAGCGATATTATTAATTGCCGTGATCAGTTATGTGAATGCACAGAAGAAGCTTGTACCTGCCTTGTTTATCTTTGGAGATTCTCTGGTAGATGTGGGTAACAACAACCATATTCGATTTTCCCTATTAAAAGCGAATTTCCCTCACAATGGCGTCGATTACCCGGGCGGAAAAGCAACCGGCAGATTCAGCAATGGTCGAAACTCTGCAGATTTCTTAGGCAAGTTCATAAGAACCGTGTATCTAATGTTTTTTTTTTTAATTTCTTAATTAGATTGAAACCAACCAGTTAGTATGGGTCTGGGTCTCTTCTCTAGTGTTAAGGTAGGGAGGGGTATCTAATCCATTAAAGTCATGGGACTCTACCCAATTTTATTTTCGGGGAATTGAAGAGGTGGACTTCGCCCCCTCCTCCAATTTAGTGCCAAGATACTGAGGGGTCATATATTGGGAGAATTGAACAGGAGGATTTCTTAGCCTTCTCCAGTTCAATGTCAAGATAGGTAGAGGTCTGAGAGAATTGAAGAGAGCACTTCTTACTGTTGTCTAGTTCAATGCCAAGATAACAAGGGGTCCGAGGGAATTGAACAGAGGATTTCTTACCCTCTTTCAGTTCAATGCTAAGATAATGAGAAGTCTGAGACAATTGAACGGCAGGATTTCTTACTCTCGCTCAGTTCAATGCCAAAATAACAAGAAGCCTTGAAAGAATTGAACAGTAGGACTCCTTACTCTCCTTCAAGTCAATGCCAAGATAATGAGAGGTCTGAGAGAATTGAATAGGGGGACTTCTCACCCTGTTCAGTGCCAATATAATTAGGGGTATGAGAGAATTGAACTAGTGAACTTCATTCTCCTGAGTTCAAGTCTCAAGATACTGAGAGGCATCTACTCCACCAAAGTCATGCACCCAATCTCATCCCTTATTTTCGACAAAAGCCAGCTGAGAACTTCCATCAAAGTTAGCTAATAGTAATAACTTGCAACCAACCTCATTTTATTTTAAGAAAGGTATGAAATCACTTCAATACTGAATGCTTTTCTAAAGCTTTAGTCATTTGTATGCAGCACAGAAGCTTGGATTCCCAGCAAGCCCACCTGCATATCTTTCCTTCAAAGTGGAGGCAACAACAGCACCAGCATTCTGAATGGAGTGAATTTTGCCTCTGGAGGATCAGGAATTCTTGATGAAAACAGCGTAAGTCCTTTTTATTCAAAGCTGTTGATCTCAGTTGTTAACTAAGTTGTGATGACCCTCATGTAAAATGTTTAATATTTCAGGTGGGAAGTGTTTCGATGAACAAGCAAGTGGAATACTACGCAACAGTGTATGGGAATCTGGCTGCCCAGTTGGGAAACGGGGAGGCTCAAAAACTGGTGTCGAAATCTCTGTTTGTGGTGGTGATTGGAAGCAATGACCTCTTCAGCTATTCTAAATCAAATTCCAAACTACAAGCCAAGTATTCCCCTCAGCAGTATGTAGATTTTCTGATCTCCACCTTCAAGACCCAATTGCAGGTAATTTATAATCAAAATCAGGAAATGCAATAAACAGTCAATAAATTATGTATAGGTTAATGAACTCGGGGTCTAAACCAGATTATAAATTGTCCATTCTATAAGCAGGGAGAGGAAGTTGAGCTCATATATGTGCTGGAACGATTTTTTAGAGTTTCAGAAGTGAGCGAACTATTCTTGTCGCTTGATATTTGAAAGCGTAATAGGTTAATGAACTCGAGACTTAAACCAGATTACGAGTAGTCTATTCTATCCATAGGGAGAGGAAGTTGAGGTCATATATGCGCAGGAATGATTTTTACAGTTTGAGAGCCCCGACCTTCCCTAGGAATAGGGAGTGGAGTAGAGGCTATATAGAGTTTAGTTGGCAGATATATCTATATAGCCCCCCCATCCATAGATAGATAGGCGGCCTGGCCATCGGGAGAGGGCGACTCTAACTAGATATATATGACATGGGGTGAGCGATAGATCCAATATATGGCCCACCCCACCCACGACTGACTGATTGATGGATGGTATTGAGGTCGGGCCTGAACTATCTAGATGGGGAGACTCTTTTCGTCAAACTGCCTCTGCCCATATCTATAGAGGGTGCCCCCACACCCCCGCCCCCATAGATGTTCGGCGGCCCCCTCTCGATAGCTGTTTTAATAGTTATAGAAAGGGGGAAGGGGTAGGGGGTAACATATTTGAAACCATAATTTCCACCCAAGTCATATATTTTGCAGTCACAATTCCTTTGAGAGTTTGGAAGTTTCACATATTTCTTCTGATATTTGTGAGTTATGGTCACAATTCCCTTTGAGAGTTTGGAAGTTTCCAATACCTTTGTTTCATGAAGGTTGTCCATGCCTAACAATGCAAAAGGGTTGGCACTTAGTTCAACCCTCGGTTTTTGGTGTGCTTTTTGCAAGGTAGCACACATCACTTTGTGTCAGTTACAGTAAAAGGAGGCTCTAAGTATTGAAATCCCTTGATGGAACCCGAGCATGACCTCAACATTCTTTTCCAAATGATTTCGGGGTTTGCTTGTCTGGCTTCATTTAAACGGGCGAGTGATTTGTGACATTAACATGTGTTGGCCAATGATGATCTGATTGTTATCTGAAATAGTCCTTGATGTTTTGTTTATTGTCTGAAATAGTTCCTGAGGCCAACATAGGATTGATACATTTTAACTTTGAAAAAGGTTTTGGAAAAATTGTGTGAGAAAACGTCATATAGACGTTTTGGATTATATTTAATGATTTATGATGTGCTTTGACGATGAATCATTTGAAACATTGATTCACAAAATTTTCCAAATATCCAGTTCTTTATATTATATAAATGAGTTTTAAATTTTTCATTACCTATGCAATTGTTTTTGATGAATATGATCTTATATTATATAAACAAGTAAAATGAGACAAGATTATTTACAAAAAATGGGGCCGCAAACTAGGCAAACAAAAAGCATAGGAGTACATCCAATTACAAAACAGAGAAGCAAAAGAAGTTAAGCCCCTGCTGTGAATAATTGACCAGCAGGAGGCGGATCTTGATCATGCCAGCCAGAGCCAGGCAGGTCCTTGCTGCTATCCTTCTTTAGTGTCTTTGGCAGTGGCCCGAGTGGACGAAATGACAAGAGACAGCTTCAAACTTTGCCAAGCAGGGACGGAAGGCTCCAACCATCATAAGTGCACGGATGGAGTGGCGAACCCCAGCAGAGCTGACTGGACGGTGGAGGGGATTTCCTATGCATTTTAAAGTTCATATTTTAAAAACTTGACTGCAGTTTTCTAACACTTTGCTGGACAGTTCTTGGATGAGGAGTGTTGCTCTTAAATGTAGTGAGTTGTCTGATCTTTTTCCCTTTGCAGGGGATATATAATTTGGGAGCTCGAAGGATTGTTAGTGTAGGAGTTGGACCCATTGGTTGCAGCCCATCCCAGCGCAGCCAGAAGAGTAAAACAGGGGATTGTATCGAGGAGGAGAACGATTTGGCTCGAAGTTTCAATGCTGCCATAAAATCTCTTTTTTGCTTCACAACTAGCCCCAAATCTGCATGGCCTCAACTATGCTGCCTGCAACACTTATGGAGTGGTGTCCAACTATATTCAGAATCCCACTGTATATGGTATGACAAAAAGAATGCATACAATTAATCCGGATGTCCTATTTTCCTTTAAACATTATGGATTGTGGAAGCTTGAAGTCTTTAATAATAATCAATCATGTCTGTGCAGGGTTTAAAGATGTGGTGAATGCATGCTGTGGGGCAGGACATATGAATGGGCGCATTGCTTGCCTGCCAGTGGTGAAGTACTGTTCTAACCGCGGAGAGCACTTGTTCTGGGATCTCTACCATCCCACCCAGATTGCATCCCAGAAACTCATTGACACCTTCTTTGACGGATCCCCCGATCAAATCTCCCCCGTCAATGTTAGAAAGTTAATATCCACCTGAATTGAATTCAGGAATCCTCATATACTAAAGGGAAGTTGGAATATGCTTCAAATTGTATTCCAAAATTTGGTTAAGAAAAATATTTGATGACTATGTTCCCAAAAACTCTTTGTTGGGTATGAATCACTGATCATATCAGGGCTCACATTTGTAATGGAGGGAGCTACAGAAATATAAATTACAAGAAGTTCTTAAGTATTTTATTTTTGTGGGATTTTGAATGAGTAGCCATTTAGATATTATATTTGTTGGATTTTTTTATAGATTTTTTAGAGTAGAGTTTTTAATACTCCCCATTGGTTAGAGACGTAACTATTCAGGGTTTGAGGTATACCTTGAATAAATTGTTTTGAGGATTTGCTGTTTGAATCATACATAGAAGGTATATAGTCATATTTGACAATAGTCTTCTATATAAATTTTGATATGATCGGGTTTTGATGTTGGGAGCATTTCAGTATTTTTTTAATGGAAAATTGAGTAAATAATTGTTCTTACCTGCTTAAGTTCTTCCATTTTTACCTGATTAAATTTTCCCTATTGTCCTGAATTAGTGAATTTCTCAATGTAGAATACCTCAACATGAAAATGTAAAGAATGGACCTATATGGAAATTTAAAGAGATTTCCAAAAATATAAACAAATTTGATAAATTCCAAAAATGCAGCTTAGAGAGCAATTTTATGAAAATGAGTTTGCAATAGCTCTTACAAAACAACGAAAACAAGTTTGAAATTTTTACTAAATTTTTATCACCACTATTCAAATCCTTAGTAAAACAATTTCTAAGAAATTCCGAGCCATGTGTGAGATATAACATAAAAACTAGTAGTTTCTAAAATCGATGCTTTGACACTATTTGTAATTAAATTACTTCAATATAAGGGCAAGAACAAAAGAATTCTAATTATATAAATGAGCTACTTTGAGGGGGAAACCTCCCAAAAGCATATAGAAGGAATATAATTCACAAATTGATTATTTGGGAGAGCTATGCTTATCCATATATCGACCTAACTATGAAGGGTCAAAACCCTTCATCCACACATATTTATTGAACATATGTCATTTTACATTAATCCTAACTATGTAAATAAGTGTGCCTTATGTTGGCCCACACATATATCTATGCATGTGATAAGTCAAGTGCTTATCAATCCAATTGTTTCACTACATGAACTCGAGTGGGAGAAAACCTCATGTGGTTATCCTATTGTAGGTGCAAGTGTGCCTGCATATCTAATTCAACCCTTATTAGTGCTCTCATGTCTCTTGACAAAAAGATACTTAGCTAACTATAGAGTAGATAATGTACCCAACACGGTAGTAGTGTGATGTGGTGTGCTTTAAATGCTTAAAATAGTCATTTTGTCTCTTGAAGACCTTTGAGAATGATTGGAGTGACTTGCTCTTGATAATAAATGGCCAGGGAACACCTTTTTCACGTTTTCACAATGGTGGACCACTAGGCAACACCATCATAAACATTGTTAGACTACAACCATTTAGTAACTTTGAGCTATTAAAATTCGGCAGAGTTCACCCCTTTCGGGTAATGTGATTTAGGAGGGAGGTGGAAAATGTAGCAGCCGGTATTGGTGAATGATGGCATCATTTAAGAAAATAGGAAGTAAATGTTGGTAGTATAAGGAAGCAGCGAGGGTTCCTATGTTTTGACTCTATTATCTAAAACTAAGGCGTGAAGAATCCTAAATATGTACCACCACGATTACTGATCTCTGATTATGGTCTATTTTTACTTTTCAACGCCTATTAAACTCTAATGCATTGCCTTACGGAGCAGCAGTGAGGATGAAATTCAACAGCTTACCGAGCAGCTCCAATAGTATAGATTGCCATCGCTATTGTTCTATTGCTTTTGGTCATGGTAATGGTACTGCCCCATTTTTAGTCCCACATTGGTCACATGTTAAAAAAATGGCAAACATAAATTATCAGTTACACGGTAATGACTGTCGGGTGATTGCGCGGTGAGGAAAAGTAGCACTAGCGGAAGAATTAAATTCCTTCCATGCGTTTGATATAACGATGTTCCTGTGCATCTGAGCCTCACTAATTTTTATAATGGCGATCTATATTCTCGATTCAGATATTTCTGTTTCAAATAACAATTACTGAGATTGCTCTTGCTTGGCAGTCTGGCCGAGTGGTCTAAGGCGCCAGATTTAGGCTCTGGTCCGAAAGGGCGTGGATTCAAATCCCACAGCTGTCATTGTCATTTTGTTTTCAATACAACAGGTGGCATAGAGAATTTGGGTCTCTAAATGTGGTTTATATGTTTCGAACTTTTATTTAATAACAAATATTGCTACCAGTGTATTATTTTAACTAGCAATCGCATGTGTTTCATGAGATGTGAACGCCGAACGGTATATGTTATTTGATTTAGAGGTACAGTTATTATTGATCCACTTAATCTGAAGGTTGTTTCTACATTTCAAACTTGTTATAAATTCGTACATGATTACTTGTGATATCGTTTTCGATAGTTAATCAATTTTATAGTTGATGTTGTTAGTTGTGCATCGGTTGTTCAGTTGGTGTTTTGTTGGAGAAACATTTATTATACAATTGATAATGTGTGTGATTGATAGTTGTAGTGTAGGACTTTAGTTGAAACATTACATTGTAATGTTGTATGTGTACATTTAATTATGTTACAGGTTCGTACTTTTAAAGTTGCATACCATATTTGGAAACATAAAATAAATGTAGGTATACGTACACGTAATGAGACATGTATACGTTTGCAGTATTTATATCATGAGTGGTAGCCTTTAGTGGGCAATTTTAGTTTCAATAAACTTGATTACATTTGATATCCCTTGAACGACCTTGCCGCTTTCGATAGAAGAAATGTTGAGTATAGTAGTATTTGAGGTGCTATGAAAGCAGAAGCTAGTATTTACGATGGGTTGAGTGATAGTAGTCTTGCTTCCTCCTTTCTTCTTCTTTGCGAGTCTTTGGTACGTGCGCCATATTTGAGTATCTCTCAAATGAAAAAGTGGGTGAAATGCGCAGATTTACAAGCGAGGGAACTCTGGAGAAAGCTGTGAATGTCAGACCCTGCCTTTCAGTGGTTCCAATGTCGACAGTTGCTCTATGCAAAGTAAGTCCCTGTGACTTGTGGATAGTTAATCCTCAGGCCATTTTAATCGGAAACTGTCTTCGATTCCCTCTGGAAATAGGGGGTATGGGAATATGTAAGGGGTTGGAGGGATCCCAACATGGGCCGTTGTATCTATCAAATTTTACAACAACAAATAAAGGTAATGCTGGTGGTTGCATTGATGCGTCGTAGACAATGTCTGTGATTGTTCCTGTGGCACCATTCACGAGGCCTGCATCAACCCATAGATTTGCAATAAGCATGATTTTTTGTTGTTTGCATAACAGAACGTTGTGTTCCAACTGATCATCATCAGGATTTCCTGGTCCAGTCTGCCTGTTACTTTCAGCAATGGATTGGGCAATCGGAACGTTCAATGCCTTGATACCTTGACATTCAGGGTTGTGGCATGCCACTTGATCATTTTT
Organism: Taxus wallichiana var. yunnanensis; assembly: GCA_018340775.1. Taxonomy (NCBI): domain Eukaryota; kingdom Viridiplantae; phylum Streptophyta; class Pinopsida; order Cupressales; family Taxaceae; genus Taxus; species Taxus wallichiana. The sequence continues at coordinate 252,617,074 of CM031235.1, read as the reverse complement.
GCAAACAAATGTGGTGCATCCTTAAAAATGTTGAGCTCTTGTTGAGTTAGGTGTGTGTCTGTGCGAGACATTAAGAGTTCCCAATCCTCAATTAGAGGGGTTGAATCTCGCATGTGGAGCAGTAAATTCCAGAATGAAACCTGTGCATTGGTTGATCCTTGTTTCCGAAATATTGTTTGCAATGTAATGGAAGATTGAAATCCCTTCCAAAGGGTTGCTCCGTAGGAATTACTTGCGTAAAGAGGACTGTCCAAAACTGGTGGTAATTGCCCGAGGTCACCGAGGAGGATGACTAATCTGTTCCCAAATTTAGATGTTCTTGAGTGTGGGAAAGCTTCATGGAGCCTACTGTCAATTTTGCTTAGCAACTTTGGCCCGATGAAACTCATTTCATCAATAAGAACATATTCTATATGTTTCAACGATTCTTGAAAAGACGATAATGCACTACCTTCAAGGGGTTTCAGTTCTTTGATTGGAATACGCATGGCTGCGTGGATTGTGGATGCAAAGATGTTGAATCTTGAAACACCGGTAGGGGCGAGCACAAGTAGAGGAGAGGGAGATATGGTTGATGTTGTGAATGAATTCCAGATTTTATTTATCAGAAATGATTTTCCTGTGCCATCCGTTCCTTGAATTATCAATCTTAGTGGAGGTAGAAGGGATTTGTTTGCTGAATGGTGTAGTATGGTATCAAGAGCTATTTGTTGTTCTGGAGACAAAGGAAGTGTGGAAGATGGTGGTGTGGCATGTATGTTGTTGTTAATTGTGTCTGCCTTCTCTCTCTCGATGAATGATGAACCAGTTATCTGCAAATCATGGGGAACGTCGTGTATGGTCCAATTATTATGTATGTCAAAATCTTGTTTCCCCAACATTTCAAGACTGTCTAGACCCATGTTGTTTCGGGGAAAAGTTGTGCGAAGACCTGCCATTCTTGCAATGGTTCTTGTTGAATACTGCATTCGGGCTCTGAGTCAGAACTAACATCTGTTGCAAGTCCTGTGTCTGCGGTAGTGCGTAGAACATGCCACGGTCTGTAGTTGTGCTTGTACATGTCCCAAGTGCCGTTGATGTCATGTGGGGTTGAGCCAAATTCAAATGTGATATTTCTGAAAGGCTTGTATAATAGGAGTTCTGACCAATAGAAAAGGTCATATGACGTTGATTCTTGAGCAGGGACATCCACAAATCTCGGGTGGACCCAAACAATTGCTTGTATCGGTCACTTTTTCCATTTATCACCTTTACGGTGCTTGTTGTAGCTCCAATCTCGAGCAACTTGAATAAGTGGTAGGTGTTCCATGGTTGTTGGATGAACTTTATATGCATCCAAGAAAGCGGTTGTTTGTTGTGCATCGGCGTCACTTTCAACGACACATCTCAGAATCTTTTTTCCAACATTTAATGATACGAATGGATGGCTGCACATAACAAGTGGCATTTTTTGCAGCATGTGGCATGTTTCTTGTGTGCTTATGTCATGTTCAACAACGCTTTCTGTGAGCATTTTACGAATCGCGATATGTGCTGGAGAATCTGCATCTGCATCTCTTGAAAATCTGGATAGCATTTGGTGATATGTTTTTGAACGTTGCTCGGCTTTCGAAGCATATTTTGCAATATACTTAAGAACAACATGGCGGGAAAGTACCGGTTGGCAATCGACATTTGCTCTCCATATGTATATCATTGTTCGATTGTGGATGTTCAATCTGAGGGCACGGCCCTCTATGGACCACATGTGCATAGTTGTATTCAAAGCACTTAGTTTAGTTGGTGTTCTCGTAAAATATTTGTTAACCCAGTTTGCACTTGCATCTGTTTGCAGCAATCGTGTTTGTGTTTGAGAGCATTTGTTGGTAGTCGGATTGGAGCACCAATTACCAAATGTGTTTCAACAACAACATCCATTTGATGATAAGAACGGTCTTTACGATGGAAAAGGAAAACATGATAGAATTAGATCTGAGCAACGAATGGAAAAAATAAATAGAAATAAATTTTAATTGATATAGCGAGTTTATGTACATTGGTAATTGAGCAAGAGATGAAGCTTACAGTTCACTTTTGATCATTCTAATGAGGGATTTATGTAAGCACACGATGGAGCCTTCTTGTATTGAATTGTCGGTTACACGACTTGCAAATTTGGAGGGTAGAAGTGCTTTGTCAAAATGTATCCCATCTGAAAGTTCAACACAATGTTGGGCTCCCATGTTGAGAATGGACCTTAGAGAGCTCAAGTGCAGTATCTGAAATGTGGGGTCAACATTGGAACCACCCTCAATCAATTGAGAAATGCCTTCGTGTGTCAAAGTTATTTCCATGGCAACTAAAAGATGCTCAAGATTGTGAGAATTCTGCAAATATATGGTGGAAAATGTAAACTTGTAGGGCAGTCAATCATGAAATGAAGGATTTGTTCAGGAAATCATGCATTTGTAAAGAATAAGAACCTTTAAAGTTGGCTTCCTTATTATTTCATATTTTCTAAAAAGTGCAAACATGAAGTCTAACCCTTTAACAATTCAATATGCAAAAAGTGATATAATGTACAAAGCTTTGGTTGAAAACAACTAAAATTTGTATGGTTGTTTGTCGGCATTTTAAAACTATATGTATTTGTGTGCAAATATTATGAAGTACACATTAAAAATGTGTCATTGGTTTACATAAAGAAGTGAGCAATTGTATAAAGGAAAGATATAATGAATAACACATTAAAAATGCGTTGTTGTTGTTTGTTGAAAAGTTAGATTTTGTGCCCCATATGTTCCTACCGCAATATATACATGCATTTATTTGAAATGAATTATAGATTATTATGTTAAGCAAACAAAATGGAATACAATAAGAACAATATGTACACTTGAAGTGAGAAGACTATAGGTATTTGTATGGAAACACAATGATAAAGAAATTAGGAAAGCATAGTTGTTGGATAACAAAAAATGAACATGTGTTTGATAAGTTTGATTCTCTATCGGATATATACTGCCACAATACATACATGGAATATTTGGAATGAGTTACAGTTTATTTCAAAAATACTTATAAACAAACACTTATAAACTAACCACTACAAGCTATTTTTTAAAATCAAATTTCTTGCTTTTTGCTTGTGCAATTTTCTTTGCACGTTTCTTGTAGTTTTGTCCAGTTGCAGATGCCTCGATTGGAATTCCCATTCTCCTCAATTTGTGGGGTGGTTCATATTTTAGTGCATCTTCGTTCGAATCATAAATCAAGCAGAAGCCTCGTGAATGATCTCTAATTGTTCGATTTTGGAGAGAAAAATTAGGGATGTTGGCATCAGGTGGAGGCGATCTCTGATCATTTCAGCTATCACTGTTTTAGGTGGTTTCGGTTGCCTACAATGCAAAACATTAACAACACATTGAATACGCTTAAACTTTTCCTCCCTCTGCAAGTGAGGCGTAGTTAATGTCAATCCCATTGGTTGTGGGGGGAAATTTTGTTTCTAGTCTGCATCATATTAAACTGGAGAGGGAAAATAAGTATGTTAGTCCACCAAGATGTTCTTAGGTATGACGGCAGCTTTAAAAGCCTTGTCGTTGATCAGTCTAACGTCCAACTTGGGACGCTTCGAAATGGCCTCATTGGGGAACGAGCCCCTCAGCACATAACGAATCCTGTCATTGACGAAGGCACGTGCCCCCACATGTCACTTGAGAAAAGGATTGGAGTCTAAATATAAATGTAACAATCAAAAGAATATAACATGAAAGCTCTCTACAATAATTTTTTAAACCATAGCATGCAATAAACAAAACAAATGAATAAATACTTGAATCAATATTGAAACCCACCTCAAGTTTGTTTAGAGACGACGCTCTCTTCTTTACCGCGGGAGAATGAGAATCACAAATAACCTACAAAAAAGTGAAAAAAGAAGTTAATAAAACTAAATATATCTACACTGCCAATGTCATATTCACTACATAAGGCTACCACTCATGATATTAAATCTGCACATGTACAGAAATCTTCATGTATTCATGTTTAGTTCAAATAAACAAATATGCAAAATGCTACCACTCATGATATAAAATTGGTAAATGTATATGTTTGAACTTTTATTTAATAACAAATATTGCTACCAAGTGTATTATTTTAATAATACATCCTTTTCATTGGAGAATGTTTGCATTTTTCTTTAATGTATGCATTCCGAAACAATCTCGAGACATTAAACACAAATTTCTAGGTCTACTATATGAGATTTAAACTTTCACCTTACTTGCACAACACTTGGCCATTAAACTTCCCGTTCCGCCTTGTGTATTGCGGACACTTTGGCTCTGCAAGGAACTCATGTCCCCGCAGAACATGTTTCATTCAGGCCACCCAAGCCTGCAACTCCATCCCGACCCGTAATATACCAAGCCAAATCCTTAATACTGCGGTGATTTTGGGGTTTCGGGAACACTTGACCATACAAAACTTGTTCCGTCGAGGCCTCCAAACTCCGAATTATCCTCATAACATTGCCCCCACTTTCACTCCTTCATATTTTGGGAAAATCATATTTTCAGGGAACACTTGACCCGAAAGAACTTGTTCCATGTGGGCCTCCAACTTACGCAAAAAACGACAATATACTGATTTTTAGCCCTTTTCTCAATTTTCTCATTTTCCTAACTTTTTTAGGCCAAAGTAGAGAGGAGTTGGGCAAGGAGGAGAAGTGTCCCAAAGCCAATTTTTTCCATTTTAATCAATTTTTGGCTAGGTGTGAAGTTCTGAAGCCTAGAAGAATAAGGGAAATGCATCCAAATGATCATAAGTTCCCATAACATGAAGTTACTTGAATTCTTTACAGATCCCTCTTCGAAATTCCATGAAAATTCCCAAGTCCAAAATTCTTAAGTTGTCTAATTTTTGTATGGGTGCAAAAATGGACAACAGTAACTATGAGTGAAACATTAGTGGGTGTGAAAGAAGGATATGACGATTGAGTCATTACTTGATAAGGTGAAGACATACTTAGAAGAGAGGGTTTGATCAATCGGGTTCACCAAAATGATTAAGATAAATGTGGATTTTATATGCCTAATTTGAATGCAAGATTGCATAAAATGAATATATAATGGAATACAAGAATTATACCCAAGAAACTAAGCAACAAATAATGAAACCATAACTACAAAGAGATGGTAAGAAGCCTTAGTTGATTCACGAGTTCTGGAGAATGCACCAAGTTGGAAAACTGGGAAATGCGAAGCACTAACCGTCACACTGGAGCATAGAAAAATGCATAACCGAGGAGATAGGTTGGGTGGGGCTCTCGTGGGCACCCTAGACCTATTTCTAAGTGCTTGGGTCAGCGGAAATGCTAAGAAAACCTCCTTGGAGGTATCTCAAGGTGTTTTCCTTTAGACACATTTTATCGCTCCAAGGTCACACCAAGATCGCCAAGGTCATTGTAAACTGCGCAATAATGAATGAACTTGGAAAACCTTCAAATAGACATCAAATCCTAAAAAGAAAAATGCAAAATGAGGGTTCGATTGTCCTCAGTTTTCACAATGGTGAAATTACAACTGAGTGTTGCACTACATCTTAGACCCAATGTAGTTATGTGTGTGTGCGAGAATTTTGCCCTAGGTTGCTCTTGTGTCAGTTGCACTTGGATAGCAAGCAAGTAGCTAGATGTAGAATGTAATAAATGTGTGCATGGAATAGAATGAACTACTCTCCTATGAAGTGTGATGCAAAAAAATTCTCATGTTTCCCTTGCAATGGAGCTAAATGGATGCAATGGAGCTCTTAGATGTCTTGATGGATGCAACCTTAAGTGGTGATAGATAATGTTTAGTGCTTGGTCCTTTATTATGATCACATAACTTTATATTTATATGATTCCTTCACTTGAATTTTATAATTAACCTCGAAAAGGAAAACTACCAACAAGATAAGATGCTCAAATGGATAGAAAGGACCCAAAAAGTGTGGGTAAAGTATAAAGAGGACAGGGGCACCCAGAGGGGATGAGGGTGCTTGGCGCTAGCGTCCGGCTGGGTCTTAGTGTCTAGGATGAAAATGTCAAAGGGTGAAAAGGAAGATTGAGAAAGTAAGGGTGTAAGACCAAACATAATAATAGAAAATAAATTAAGGTGGCCAAAAACATGGGTTAATTAGTAATTTTCTTACTTAGGAATCATATGAATAGTAGTATGCGATCATGACTAGATAATTACCCAAAGTGCGTGATTTTGTGTCTACTGTACGAATGAGGTCTAACCCCATTACAAAAAGGCCATATGTCTTGATTCGGTTATAAGGCTTGATTGGAAATGTGAGTGAGATTCAAGTGTTCTTGACATTTGACACACTTCTTGACATAGGCGCAACAATCTTGATTGATAGTAGGCCAATAATAGCCTAGTTAGAGGACATGTTTAGCGACTGCGGTGCCATTAAAATGTCCAACACATATACCATCGTGGACTTCCTTAATGGATTTAGTAGACTCGTGAGATTTAAGGCATCTTAATAAGAGGCCATCGAATCCACATTCATAGAGGACACCGCCTACGATGATGAATCACGGTATCGTATTAAAGAAATTATCATTCGTATTTCTAGATAGATCGGGAGGAATTTTGGATTCTGAAAGATAGTCAAATATTTGAGTGTACCAAAGGTCAATTGGATTGTTTTCGATGATATTGATAGAAGGGATTTCATTGTTATGGGATTGTTGATCAAGTCTGTGGACAATAACAAACAATTTAGAATTATCGGTTGAGTCATCGATTCATAAGGGGGTGAGGGATGCTAAAGAAGCCATGGTATCCGAAAATTTGTTAAAAGATCATAGAGTTGTCTAGATGGTGTAATGGTCAAAAGCTTCTAGGAGGAATTCAATAATGGATTTATATTTTTGTAGAATTTCATTTTACTACTTCAAGTCTATCCAAACCGCTTCCACCCTCATCTTGCCACATTTGAAGTTGCGGATTTACCCTTTGACCTTGCGTTAGAGATTTTTATCCATTATTTAAATATCTTTGTCATTTACATATTCTTATCATTGTCTTTGTCAATCTACTTAATCAGATCAAATCGAGTGACATTCTCGAAGGAAGTCCTGTTGGATTCTTGGAATCTTCCTTTCTTTAGAAACTCGTTTATCCATCTATCTAATATTTTTGTTTAGCTATGATCTGCAGGTTCCTTCTTCTTCCATCAACATTAACGTCCATCATCGTGGGTATCAATAAAATCCATCGTCTTCTAAGGTCATTTTTTTCATTTTATTAAGTTAAAGTTGGAAAGAAAAAACTCTCTAGTACATTAAGCACTCCCTATGGGACCGTGTCCCCTTTCTTTCATTTCAAATTAATTAATTTCCACTTTTAGGTTCTCTTCTTTTCAATGGCTAATGATCCAGTCAAATCGCCAGTGATTTTGGTGAATCGTCGGTGATTCCTACGAATCGCGACGATCTTTGTAGATTGTTTCTGAATGCTCAGTTAGTTAGCCTCTAACTCATTATTTCTCATTTCTGTTCTCTATTTTCACCTAACCCTTTCGGGTTTATGCCTTGGTAGCTTTTTCTTGTTGCGTTGTAGCTATGCTTAAAAAAATTAAAAATCAAAAATCAAAAATTTGAAAAGGGAGTGTTTTACGGTACATCTCTTTCCTTTCTCTTTATTTCCAAGCATGGCATTTTTTTCATTGTCCTCGTCCAAAATCAATATTTCTTTTGGGCTTGAAAAGAACCTCTCATTATACTTGATCACATAGTCTAATTAAGAGGTTAATAGAATTAAATTCCTTTTGCATGACTTGTTTATTGCGTGTAATTATCAATTTATATATTTTTTTCATTTTAGGTGATTGTTTTCTTTCATGGTTACTATAAGACAACAATCTCGTCTATGAAATTATAACAATTTGACAGAAAAATTTCAACGATCCATCGAAAATCTTCAAACCCGCATCGAAGGCGCTTTGCTTCTAATCGATCAACATCGAGCGTACCTATCACCTCTCCCAAAAGATCAAGAACCTCCACATTCTCCCAATAGCCAATATGAGTCATCTGAAATACCCGATCCACCCAGTCCTCATTTCTTCGATAGTAGGGATCATGTCTTTTCTGAAATTCTAGACTTGAACACCATTTCCCTTAATATATACCTTGTTTCCTAGGGTGTCCATCTCGCAACCATTCGCACCTAGAGCGCAACCTCCTATATCTGACACCTTGTGTTCTTTCTCTCGATTATTGATCCGAACCATGAGGCCGTCATCCAAAAAGTACACCCTTATCCCCTTACCGGTCAAATAGAAACATCTTACATTGTGTCCTCACCTCCCATCATTTCTTTTGACCTTAATGTGGTCTCTTCACAAGACATGACCAATCAAAACCTACATCTTCACCAGACCTCTCATCTGGATCTACATCATCCCAAAATAATACCAATACATCTTCATCCATGTTAACCCCATTAGTATCTTCTACCATCCAAACTCCTCATGTGAGTTCAGTATCCATCCCATCAAGTGTATCTCAACCTACCCCATCCCAACAACCCACATTAGTTGTCCAAAACATAGTTATGTTTATCCTAACATCAATACCACCTATCAATACAAGTTCTATTTCTATTATCCATCCTTCTTCACAACAATCATCTACCATCCCTACTTTCTCTCAATTCATACCTCAAAGCAATATAAATCTCTCATTCATACCTCTATTCCCTTTCAACACATACCCCAACAATCTCAACCACTCATTCACTCCTCTATTCCTTTCCAACATATACCACAACAATCACAACCTCTTATTCATTCCTCTATTCATTTCCAACACATACCACAACCATCATAACCTCTTATAAGCACTTATGTGCCTTTCCAATATCAATACATTCAACCTTCACAACCTTTAGTTTCACAACCAAAATATAACATTCCCTAGGTACTCCCTTCCAACAAAATATCCCACAACCATATCAACAAAAATCAATTCTCATATAACCAACCCAGTTCTTCATCATCGACATTTAACAACAACCACAATTCGACCCTCTTGAAGATTTGATGAACAAGATGTAATCCTCAAGGCCACTTCCACGGCTCCTAAGAATACATTATCTTACGAACAAATATGCAACGAACCCATCCACCTGTCAGTACCATACAAAGCTTATCCTCTACACTGAGAACTTCCTAAGTTCCTCAAGTTCTATGATAAAGAAGACCCTCAACAACACATTTGGGCCTTCTAACAAGCTTCATTTACCTCATACCACACAATCAGGACCTCATGTTGAGGACATTTCATGTCCTTCGCTAGCTCTTCCCTAGACTGGTATAATATAATCCCACAATATTCACTAGTCTCATTTGCACAACTTGCTCAATTGTTTCTAGAACATTTCTCAATTAATATCACCCATAAAATATCTATCACCAATTTATACGCAATCAAATAGTTTGAAGATGAATCCATTACTAATTTCACAATCTTTGGGGCGTTATCAACCAAATTCATTTTCCCTCCCACAAACTGAGATAATAGAGTTATTCTCTCACTCTTGTGCCAAGCACATTTCATCCACACTACAAATCCAATATTTTCCGACATTTCATGAATCCTTCACAAAGGATATAAAACTTTAGCTTCATGCCCTTGAAGATGGTAGAGTAAAAATTAGATCAAAAAGACAAAACCCAAGTTTTTGTCTAAACCATCATCTAATCACAACAAATCTAAATAATCGAGATAATGTAGTTGTTGTCAAAGCCACTCCCAAAGAATGTTCAACCTCCAAACAATCTTGTCCTCAACGTAACTACACTCGTATCAGTGAATCATATAAGTACGGTCTCTGAAAAACTCCTTGTGAAAAACATGATCATTTTCCCCCTATCCGCCCCATCGATGCATCCATCTCAAAACCCTCTTGGTATAGAGAAAATGATTATCGTAAATACCATAGGGTCAAGGGCCATGACATCAAAAGGTTTTGTTCATTCGAAACTCTATTCAAGATCTTATCGACAAAGGTGCACTATAATTAGATAACCCAAATGCACCTCAAAATAAAATCCTAGATGTCTTCAAATAATTTTTCCCTAATCACTCCCCATCTACCAATCAACCACATTCCAATTCCATTTTGGCTCATAATACTATCAACATATTCACAAAATGCAAATCCCAACCGTCTACCAAAGAGCTCTCTCACTAAAAAACAAACCAAATATACACGAAGGCATACACATCTCGCTAGTCCAATGGTATAAAAGAAAGCACCTTCATATACATCTATTATATCCACATCTAATTCACCCACAAGCTCTTCAAAACCTCACAAAATAAACTCATCATACATATTATGAACAAATCATATGATGATCATTTCACCCAATTTCATTTGCATACCTCTCGAAAACGTGTCATACAACCATGCACTCCTTCATCTAAAAATCCAACAATAATAACACATCATCACATCACCCCTTCAACACAAAAACCAAGCCCTTTTCCTTCCATTTTAGGGCCACACCCATCATCTAAATTACCAGTCAATATCATGAAATACAAACTCATTTCCCAACAAACATCCATTCATACTGTACATGAAACCATTCCTCCAATGCTCCTACCATCAAAAAAATCATCACTTCCTTCAAATTCTACCACAAAAGGATATTACACGTCACTCCTTGTAAGGAACCTTCAACAATCCATCATAACACTACCCCTTCTTAGGCCATCTATCTCTTGATGTTGTAAGCCTTCCTGGTATAACTTCAAAGCCTTTTATGACTTTCATCACACACCAGGACATCATACAAAAGATTATAAGGCCATTATTTCCACTATCAAAAGCCTTATGAACAAATTCCTTCTTCCTCCAGACCTAGCCACATCAAAACATCTCGTAAGACATCTACAATCATCACATCCGAACCATCCGTAACCACTGAAAGTGGGGGTTCTTCCAAGAAAGCCCCTCCGCATAATATTGATGCGGTATGTATAAACACCAGAAATGTACCCATGAACCTAACCCCTCATATCAAAATGATTCCAAAGTTACACATTGCTGCTCACTCCTGAATCATCTAACTAAAAACCACATGTTAAAGAAAAGGTTTCCATCCTTTTCGCTCCTCATACATAATCTACCACCGCAAAGATAAAACATCATCATCAAACACCTTAACCAAACTCTAGTCAAGATGTCCCTTTACGAGTTGGTATAAACCTCACCTTCACATCGATAAGCTATGGTTGAAGCGATTCAATCCATAACAATGCCCTCAGATGATCCATAACTCTTTGAAAATATAGTAGGCACTCTCAAAACATCCATTGTTAGCTCCTTTGATAGTTCAAAAATACCATCATTATAGCCAAAAGATCATGATCTTCCTCTCTTCATCACCGCCCAAATCAATGATATCCTCGTAAAAAGAGTCATGATCGATAACGACACTAGTATAAGTTGTTATCCCAATTCCCCCACCCTCGCCAAAATTGGTCGAACATGACCTTGCATAAGAAAATCGGAGAAGGGTTGTTTCGAGTCACCAAATGGGATCACAATCGATCCCAAATACAGGGCGGGCGGGCTTGACAATGGAGGATCAAACAACGTCAAAGGAGGAAGGAGGTCAGAGTTCGACGAAAAAGAATTGGAGAAAGGGCTCAAGTTTTGGACTTTACCTCATATGAGTTGACTCGGGCAAAGAAAAGGACCAAAGAAATGGAGCCACATGCCTCATCGGTACAATTCCAAGGGGAGAATCCAAAGAGAAGACCCCAAATGAGCGTTATCCCTCCACGTGGTCAGAGCCTCAAAAATTTAAATCGGCCTTTGAAAAGTCTAAGGATAGCGGACGGTGCCACATGTTTCTTTGGCATAACTTCAAAGCTAAATCCAAAAGCGGGTCTCAAGCGGCGAGCTGGATCGTCCATGTGTCTAGGGTCCGAGAAAGACAATAGGCCTAAATAGGCTAAGTATCACAAGGTCAATGGAAGCCTCCACATGCCTCGTCCAAGCAACTTCAAAGATAAAATCTAGAGGGCGTCTCTAAACAAGCGTAGGCTCGTCTTGTAGTCGGGGTCCAACAAAGTCAAATGGGCAATGGGCCCAAATTGGTTAAGTATTAAAGGACCGGCGAAGCCTCCACATGTCTCAATGGTGCACCTTCAAGGATCGAAGCCAAGGTGGTCTCTAAATGTGTGTGGAGCTTCCACGTGTCCAAGGTCCTAAAAGGGATAGATTCGGCCGTTTAATCGACTAAGTATAAGAGGGTCGACGAAGCCCCACGTGTCTCTTTGGCACAAATTCAAAGGTGTGACCCAAAAGGTAGTCCCAAATGAGCGCTTGACCTTCCGCCACGTGGTTAGAGTCCAAAAGGTAAGGTCAGCCGTTGAAAATTCCAAGCTCGGGATAGTGAAGGAAGCCTCCACGCGTCATCTCGGCACATCTTCAAAGTTAAAATCTGGAGGTGATCCCCAAACATGCGCTAGCTCGCCACGTGCCTCGTTCATGAAATTCAAAGGTAAAATATGGGGGTAGTTTCCAAATGAGCGTGAAGCCTCCACATGTCTCGGGTTAGGCATAGGGTCTCCACCAACAAGAGGGACTCAGGTAGAACACAAAGGAAAAGAGTAGGGCCATGGAAGGTGCCACGTGTCTCCTCAGCACAACTTCAAGAGTGAAAGGAGGGGGGAAAAACCTTAAGACATGCAGGGCTTCCACATGGACCTTGTGCGAATAGACCCCAAACCCAAAGCTCCTTCGGACGGCCATATCTTTCAAATGGAAGCTTAGAATTGAGCGGGAGAGGACGTTTTGGAAAGCTCTCGGTGCTTTGGCTTCTCACCCACCACCATTATGTTTCAGTCCACCATTTCGAGGCTGTCAAGTCTCCCACCTGCCACCATGATGAAGAATGGGCCTCCTTCTTGCCTAACAAGGAACAACAACATGGAAGCATGGGTCTTGTAGGTAAATCCCATCTTTTTGCAGTGGTTAGAGAAATTGAATGCTCCTACTCTTGGGGTGGTTGAAGCAGGGTTCAAATTTTTCCTCTCTCCTTCTCTTATTCTTCTATATATTGTAAAGGAGGGGCATATTTCAAAAGGTTGGTCATTTTTCTCTCCTTCCCCCTTCTCTCTTTCTTCCTTAGGGTAGAATGTGGAGTCTAAGCCTCCTCTCATGGCTCTGTAATGGCATTTCCTTGCCTCTTGCCCATTGATGATGTATTGTGTGAACTCATGGAGCAATAAAATATGTTTTGTGATGCATTTTTTCCATCCTTCCTTATTTTATTGTCTCTTCTTGCCTCTCATCATTACAGGGTATACTGTGCATACTCTAATGTCTATTATAGGTTTTGGGAGCTGTGTTTAATGGGTTTGAAGTGGTGTTCTATGTGAACTCATCTCTTGGTCTGTGGTGCATCTTGTCCACCCTCTCCATTGCTCACCTCTATCCATTTCGAAAGAGTTGGATTTGTGATCAACCACTTCCTTTTCTGGTGTATCACCACTTAGTGTAGGCTCTATTTTTATGTATTTCTCTCTCCCTATCTCCTTGGAAGGTTAGATTAGGATTAGATAGTTTTCCTGCACTAGAGTAGCTTGTGGTAGGTAGTTTAGGAAGAAGAAGCCGAATTTCTCCGAGGGCCATCTCAAGTTCGCAAGCCCCACATCTTGAGAGATGGTCCCATGTTGTGTAGTCACACTTCGCCCCACTCGAGATCTGAGGCCATTCGGGGGGTGATATGATTTTGCATCAACAGTTTTGGCATGCCTGGTGGGACATCACAGAAGTTAGAGTTCCATCTTTCAGAGGTGTCTCATTATCAAACAAAAATATTAAGCCACCGTGCGACCACATCAATAGTTTTGGCACGCTCGGTGGGACACTGAGGTTAGATTTTTCTCATCTTTCCAAGGTGTCTCATTATCAAACAAAAAATCATAAACCACCATGTGACAACTCAACAATTTTGGCACGTTCGGTGGGACAGGTCTGAAGCACCTTACCACTTCATATCATCAAGTTAATGTTATCTTGGTGAGATTCAACCTTTTGAGGCACATGCAAAGCACATCTCGATGACTCCATCCGGTCAACAACCCATATCTCTAATGTTGCGAGACCTTCTTCCCATCCATTTCCACCCACTATTCCTTCCACATCTTTCATCTTCTACCATTCATGAAGTTGTGTAGTCATGACTTCTTTCCCGCCATGGAATTCTCATTTGCAGCAGCAAAAATATTTTCCCCCATCCCCACAGTTTCAAAATCCTCCTCCAAATCAATATTATAAGCCCCATTATCCCAAAAATGCATACAACCCACTTTTTTCTAACCAAAATGTTTATGAAGAACAGGTTTATGCAGATGATGGGGGAAACTGCTTGGCCGAAGATGATTTTGAGAGGCAGGTGCAAAAGATGGAGATGGACATGATGCAGCTTAGAGTCAAGTCTTCCATAATAGTAGCTAAAGTTGGCTACAAGGTCCCTTGTCCATGGGTCGGCCTGTACTTAGTCTAGTTTAGCGCCAAAGAAAGTTACACTTTATCACTAAGATGTTTCCCCAGATTACAAAATAGGTGGAAAAAATGGAGGCTTAAAAGTCTAGCGTGTAAAAACCACTGTCATGGGGAAACCCATGCAATACCATCTTACAGTCCTCCCACTCCACCGTGCCAACTTACATCATCTCAACCTACTACGCATGTTCCTAGCTTCTTGCACACTACCCCCACTGAGAATTCCATCCCTTCTCCCTCCTCACTTTCACCTCACCTTCATTTCTCTTCCATCCTCCCATTTTCTTCCAAGTCCCCTCTTCCTAGCTATACATGTTATCCCAATTTTTCCCCTGGAAAAATTGATCAAACACGACCCCGCACAAGAAAATCTAAGGGGCGGTTCAGAGCTGCGAGCTCGCATTGATCCCAAATCTAAGGGGTAGGTGGGCTCTACATGGAGGAGGATCAAATGATGTCAAAGGAGATCAGAGCACACATGAGAAAAATGGAGAAAGGAAGTGTTCACTCAAGGCCTTGAATTGGCTAAGGAAAGAAGAGACAACAAAAGCCTCCATGTGTCTCAATGGCGCAACTTCAGGGGCAAGACCCAAAGGGTAGTCTCCAAAAAGCGCAGGCTTGCCACGTAGTCGAGGGTCTAACGAAGTCAAATGGGCAAAGCGGACCCAAAATAGTTAAGTATAAAAAGATTGGAAGAAGGCTCCACGTGTCTCAATGGCACAACTTTAAGGGGTAGGGACCCAAAGGGCGGTCTCAAAACAAGCACAGGCTCGCCACGTATTCGGGTCCAACATAGGTCAAATGGGCAATGGGCCCAAATCGAGTTAAGTATAAAAGGACCGACGGAAGCCTCCACGTGTCTCAATGGTGCACCTTCAAGGGTCGAAGCCAAAGGTAGTCCCAAATGAGCGCGGAGCTTCCACATGTCCCAGGTCTAAAAATAAAATAGAGTTGGTAGTTAAAAAGTCTCGGGCGGAGGAAGCCTTCACGTGTCTCATCGGCGCAACTTCAAAAGGTGCGGCCCAAAGAAGGACCTTGAACTAGCGCCAACCCACCACGTGGTTAGAGCCCAAAAGTTGAACCGGCCCCAAATCGGTTAAGTATAAAAGAACAATGGAGTCCCCATGTGTCTCTTTGGCACACATTCAAAGGCACAACCCAAAAGGTAATCCCCAAATGAGAGCCAACCCACCACATGGTCAGAGTCCGAAAAGGTAAGGTCGGTCGTTGAAAATCCAAGCTCGGGATAGGCCGAAGGAAGCCTCCACGCGTCGCCTCGGCATCTTCAAAGTTAAAATCTGGAGGCGGTCCCCAAAAAGCGCTAGCTCTCCATGTGTCTAGGTCCAACAATTGTTTCGAGAAAGGAAGCAGGCCCGAATCGGCTAAGTATAAAGGAGTGAGAAAAATCCTCCACATGTCTCAACGATGTAACTTTAAAGGTAAAATTTGGGGGCGGTTCCCAAATGAACGTGAAGATTCCACGTGTCTAGGGTTAGACATATGGCCCCGCTAAACAAAAGGGACTTAGCCAAAACACAAAGAAACAGAGACATTCACGAAAGGAGCCACATGTCACTTCAAGGCTCTTTTCAAGAGGTGAATCCAAAAGAGGTCCCCAAACATGCGCTAGCTCTCCATGTGTCTTGGGTCGGGAGAGTGTCTCTTCCTACGGGAGGGATTTAGGTAGAACACAGAGGAGCCTGCCAGTGGAAGCCGCCACATGTCGGTGATGACATAACTTCAAGAGAGAGAAGAGGGGGCTGAATCCTCAACATGCGCGGGCTGCCATGTGGACCTTACGTGAATAGACCCCAAACCCAAAGCGCCTTTGGATGGCCATATCTTTCGACTAGAAGCTCAAGAATTGAGCGGGAGAGGATGTTTTGGAAAGCTCTCGGTGCTTGACTTCTCACCCACCACCATTATGTTTCAGTCTTCCATTTTGAGGTTGTCAAGTCTCCCACCTGCCGCCATGATGAATAATGGGCCTCCTTCTTTCCCAACAAGGAACAACACATGGAGGCATGGGTCTTGCAGTAAAGCCCATCATTGTTGTAGGTGGAATTCAATGCTCTTGTCGGGGTGGTTGAAGCAGGTTTGAATTTTCCCTCTCCCCTTCTCTTATTCTTCTATATATTGTAAAGGAGGGGCATATTTCAAAAGGTTGATCATTTTTTTCCATCCTACCCCCCTCTCTCTTTCTTCCTTAGGGTAGAATGTGGAGTCTAAGCCTCCTCTCTTGGCTCTGTAATGGCATTTTCTTGCCTCTTTCCCATTGATGATGTACTGTGTGAACTCTTGGAGAAATAAAATCTGTTTTGTGATGCATTTTGTCCATCCTTTGCTTATTTTATTGTCTCTTCTTGCCTCTCATCGTTGTAGGGTATACCGTGCATACTCTAATGTCTATTGCAGGTTTTGGGAGTTGTGTTTAATGGGTTTTGAAGTGGTGTTCTCATGTGAATTTTATCTCTGGTTTGTGATGCTTCTTGTCCATCCTCTCCATTGCTCACCTCTCTCCACTTTAGGCATCTAAGATTGTGATCGGCCACTTTCCTTTTCTGGTGTATCACCGCTTTAGTGTATGTTTTGTTTTCATGTATTTCTCTCTCTCCATGTCTCCTTGGAAGGTTATATTAGGATTAGATAGTTTTCTTGTACTAGAGTAGCTTGTGGCAAGTAGTTTAGGAAGAAGAAGCCAACTTTCTCCGGAGGGCCATCTCAAGTCCACAAGTCCCATAGCTTGAGAGATGGTCCAATGTTATGCAGATCACACCAAATGCCCCATTTCAAACTCAGGACATTCGGGGTGCTGTGATTTTGCATCAACAGTTTTGGCATGCCCAGTGGGACACTGAGGTTATATTTTCTCATCTTTCCAAGGTGTCTCATTATCAAACAACAATTTTGGCACGCCCGGTGGGATAGGTTTGAAGCACCTTACCACTTCATCTTAGCAGGTTGGTGTGTTCCTGTTAAGATTCAGCCTTTGGAGGCACATGCAAAGCACATCTGGCGACTCCATTTGGTCAACAACCCATTCTATGAGTTGCAGACCTTCTTCCCATCCATTTCCATCCACTATTATTTCCACATCTTTCATCTTCTTCCATCCCATGAAGTTGTGCAATCATGACTTCATTCCCCTCATGGAATTCACACCTACAACAATGTAGTCCACCTCCAATGTATTTCCCAACTCCTCTAGATCAACATTATGATCAGATCCAAAACCATTATGCTTACCCATATGAGCAGGGTCAAAACTAGTTTGGCCATGGAGCTTATCAAGAACAAGGGTATGCATATAATGGTAACAACTATATGGAGAATGTTGGTTTGCTGGAGAAGATCCAAAGAATGGAGGCTAACATGGTGCATTCTAGGGCTACAATACAAATGAAGGAATTAAAATTGGTTACAGAGGCACCTTGTCCATGGGTCGACCCTTTTCCAAGACACTATAGCCCGCAGGAGAAGCTTGACTTCATGGTTGAGACGCTGCCCCAACTTGCACAGTGGACCAAGGAGATAGAGGCCTACGAACTTGGTGTCAAGGAGCCTTGTCAATGGGTAAGTCCTACACCATCATCTAGTAACTTTCTCTCCATTCCCCAAATAGCACCATCTCAACTGGAGCTTCAATTCCCAAGCTTCCCATCTGCTGCCCCAAGTGTTGATTTCCCTTCTCCATCCCCTAGTCTTCCATCTCATCTCATTTCCTCTTCCCTTTTCCCTTCCAAATTCAAGTCCCCTCCACAAGAGCCAAAAGCAATGTCTTCCCCTCCACCACAAATAAAGAAACAACTAGTGGAGACCTTGCATCCACCACTCCTTGCTTTCCCGAGCCCATGTCGGGAAGAAACTCAAGAAACCAGTCAAGAGGAACAACAAGAAGGAGAGAAAAATAGAGAAGAAATGATCAAAAGCTTAGTAAGCTTGGCTCTCAGGTTTGGGATTACAAAAATCCCCTTGATGGTTAAACCTTCAGAGGAGGCCGGGGTCGAACAAAAGTGGTGGAAGGCGAGTGTACGAAACGAAGAAGAAGATTAGCAATCTGTTTGCTTTGAATGCAAATGTATGTAATGGAACTTTGTCTGAAGAATAAGCTGATCTAATCCAAGTTGCAACACAAACGAGGGAAGAATAGCCAACTCCAAGTCCCATTGAAGAGGAGCAACTGGAGGAGATCAAATCAGAGTTGAGGCCACTTAATGAAGAAATCATTATTGAATATTTTTGCTTTCATTTGAAGGGCCTGATTTGATTGATGAACCCATGACGAAGGAGGACCATACGGTTTCAGAGGCTCCAAGTGTAGAGCAAGCCATAGAAGAACCTTCAGTTCTTCCTCCCACTTCATTCCCTCTAAGCTTTTATGTCGAAGAAGAGTTTGTGCTTTCAAACTTCATGTTTGAGGATAAGGAGAACCAAGGCGAAAAATTACGAGATCCGAAGGAAACCATGGAGGAGGTCGAACACATGGAGGAGGTAGATTATCTGCATCCACTAGGAGGATTTCTTTGATGGAGATGAGCCCGAGGAGATCAAATTATTTGATCCTCCATCATTCGCCTTCCAAACACATGACTTCATTGCCACGAGAGGAGAACATCTAGGGACATCACCTGCATCTCGCAACAGCCCTTTGGAACCAAGGTTGGAGGATCATAATCTTCCATGTTCTTCTCAGGAGGAGGAAGGAAAAGAACATGAGGATCCCATCTCTCCCACACCATCCACCCAAGTTCCACAGGAAGACTCCATCTGTGGAGTTGAAATTGAGCAACGGGCACATCCATTGGACCAAACCATGCCCAATCAGGTACTTGGATTCATTGGAGCCAAGGGAGAAGCCAAAACAAGTCATGCCCACTTCAGGGCATGAGGATGAGTATCAAAGCACCAAGGGTCACCATCAACACCTCCAGGAGTCCAATACCAATCAGCTTGAGGAGGTATTTTCATTAATGTTGATACCTTGATGATTTGGGTGGAAGATCGGCCTCTTGTCGGTTTCTCACTCATAATAAGAGCCATGTTCAATGCCAAATCATATACATGGCCACATTTTTGAGAAAGGGAAGCTATTTCTCCCTTCCTGTAGTAGGCTTTGTTTAGATTTTCTTTGTTAGGGTTAGTGTAGGAGTAGGAGTAGGTTTTTTTTCAGTAGAATAAGTGCTTTTGCACACTCTGCATGTCTTATTTGAGGCATGTATGATTTAATCTTTGTATATAAGTTTTTTCGTATTTCTCCAAAGGTACAGTGCACCAGGACCTTCAGTATTTATGGTAGAGAGACCCATAGTTTCCTGTAACAGTTGCTAATTTCAAATGAAACAAATATAGAGAAACTAAAATTGGGTTTCGAGATAGTCCATTTCTAGACAGGTGAAAGCCCCAGTCATTGCAATTTTATACTCTCAAAAACCTCATCTTCAAGATTTTCTTATGAAAATTGAGAGTGCGGAAAATGGGGCAAGCTCAGGGTCACAAAGCACATGCAATCGGGCTCATGGTTTCAGGGAAAAGATCAGTATTAGACTATCATTCATGACTCCATGCCTAATGGATACTTCAAGGCCACTGATCACTTCATCTAGCAGGCAGATGTCCCCGTGAGTCACCAAACTGTTATCCCAAATTTTCCCCCTAAACACGAACCTACACAGAAGAAAATCTAAGGGGCGGTTCAGACCTGCGAGCTCATAATCAATCCCAAATTTGAGGGGAAGGCAAGCTATACAATGGAGGAGAAAGGTCAATAATGGAGGATCAAATGACATCAAAGGAGATCAGAGTGCACATGAGAAAAATGGAGAAAGGCAGTGTTCACTCGAGGCCCTGAATCGGCTAAGTAAAGGATAGACAACATAAGCCTCCATGTGTCTAAACGACACAACTTCATGGGTAAGACCCAAAGGGCGCCTCTCAAACAAGCGCAAGCTCACCACATAGTCGGGGTCTAACAAGTCAAATGGGTAGTGGTCCCAAATCGGTTAAGTATAAAAGGACTGGCGTAAGCCTCCACATGTCTCAATGGTGCACCTTCAAGGGTTGAAGCCAAAGGCAGTCCCCTAAACAAGCGCGGAGCTTCCACATGTCTTAGGTATGAAAAGGAAATAGAGTCAGCAGTTAAAAAGTCTCGGGAAACGGAAGCCTCCACGTGTCTCATCGGTGCAACTTCAAAAGGCATGGCCTAAAGAAGGACCCTGAACTAGCACCAACTCACCATGTGGTCAGAGCCCAAAAGTTGAATCGGCCCCAAATTGGTTAAGTATAAAAGGAATAGTAGAAGCCCCCACGTGTCTCTTTGGCATAACTTCAAAGGCGCGACCCAAAAGGTAGTCCCCAAATGAGCACCAACCCGCCACATGGTCAAAGTCTGAAAAGGTAAGGTTAGCTGTTGAAAATTCCAAGTTCGAGATAGGCCGAAGGAAGCCTCTGCGCGTCGATTGGGTGCATCTTCAAAGTTAAAATCTGGAGGTGGTCCCCAAATAAGCGCCAACTCTCCACATGTCTAGGGTCCAACAGTTGTTTTGAGAAAGGCGGCGAGGCTCGAATCGGATAAGTATAAAGGAGTGAGCGAAAGCCTCCACGTGTCTCATCGGTGCACTTCAAAGGTAAAATTTGGGGGCAATTCCCAAATGAGCGTGAAGCCTCCATGTGTCCAAGGTCAGACATATGGCCCCGTAAAAAAAGGGACTTAGCCAAAACAAAAGAAATAGAGAAACACCGTGGAAGGAGCCATGTGTCTCTTTGGTGCTCTTTCAAGAGGCGAATCCAAAAGTGGTCCCCAAACATGCACCAACTCTCCACGTGTCTCGGGTTAGGCAGAGTGTAGCCACCACAGGAGGGACTTAGGTAGAACAAAAGAGGAGCTCACGGAAGCCACCACATGTCAACTGCACAACTTCAAGAGTGAGAAGAGGGGTTGAATCCTCAACACGTGCGGGGCTGCCACGTGGACCTTGCGCGAATAGACCCCAAACCCAAAGCGCCTTGGACGACCATATCTTTTGACTAGAAGCTCAAATTTGAGCAGGAGAGGACATTTTGGAAAGCTCTTGGTGTCGGCTTCTCACCCACCACCATTATGTTTCAGTCCACCATTTTGAGGTTGTTAAGTCTCCCACCGCCGCCATGATGAAGAATGGGCCTCCTTCTTGCCCAACAAGGAACAACACATGGAGGCATGGGTCTTGCAATAAATCCCATCATTGTTGTAGGCAAAATTCAATGCTCTTGTTGGGGTGGTTGAAACAAGATTCAAATTTTTCCCTCTCTCCTTCTCTTATTCTTCTATATATTGTAAAGGAGGGGCATATTTCAAAAGGTTGGTCATTTTTTCTCTCCTACCCCCTCTCTTTCTTCCTTAGGGTAGAATGTGGAGTCTAAGCCTCCTCTCTTGGCTCTGTAATGGCATTTTCTTGCCTCTTGCCCACTAATGATGTACTGTGTGAACTCTTGGAGCAATAAAATTTGTTTTGTGATGCATTTTGTCCATCCTTTGCTTATTTTATTGTCTCTTCTCACCTCTCATCATTACAGGGTATACTGTGCATACTCTAATGTCTATTACAGTTTCTAAAGCTATGTTTAATGGGTTTTGAAGTGGTGTTCTATGTGAATTTTATCTCTAGTTTGTGATGCTTCTTTCTATCCTCTCCATTTCTCACTCTCTCCACTTCGGGCATCCGAGATTGTGATCAGCCACTTTCCTTTTGTAGTGTATCCTTGCTTTAGTTTAGGTTATGTTTCATGTTTCTCTCTCTCCATGTCTCCTTGGAAGGTTAGATTAGGATTAGATAGTTTTCTGCACTAGAGTATCTTGTGGTAGGTAGTTTAGGAAGAAGAAGCTAGATTTCTCCGGAGGGCCATCTCAAGTCCGCAAGTCCCACAGCTTGAGAGATGGTCCAATGTTATGCAGATCACATCGAATGCCCCATTTCAAACTCAGGACATTCGGGGGTGCTGTGATTTTACATCAATAGTACCATAAATGAATAACCTCCTACCAACGTGCCTTCCCTAGCGAACATCATAATGTTCGATGATTGCATGATAGTTGAAGAATGGTGTGACTCATACGACTCTGAATGGGAAGAGGAAATCATACGGGCGCCTGTTCTAGAAAAAAATTAGTTAGCTCCAGAGGGCACAGTTCTGGAGGAGACCGAGTTGCTTGTAGAGGCAAAACCATGTGCACCCTAGCTTTGTGCGCCCACCCTATAAGCGATCCCCTTTAAGAGAAAATTTTGCAAGCAAACCCCATATGTGGGATCAAGATTCAAAGTAATGGGAAACCACAAGGATCAGTCCGTGCCCAATAAGACATCTAGCTAGCCTAAATCCACACTTGCGGTAGGACATCGAAGAGTTTGATTTCTTATCAGACTTAGAGGAATGTTTTGATTAGGAGGGCCGTAGAAATTACAACTTTCACTGCCCCATCATTCATCCTTCAACCACAAGAACCTGCCGCCGAAGAGTTGCCACCGGTCATGCTCATTTTAGAGCATGAGGTTGAGCTATAAAGCACCAAAGGTCAACAATAACACCTCCCAGATCCAAGTGTAGAACAACTCCAGGAGGTGTACATTCTATTTTTTGATACTTTGAGGAGGGTGAGACACCATCTGCAAGGTGGTTTTTACTCTCATTTTTGACCATGTTCAACGCCAAATCAACTACATGGTCACAATTTGTGAGGAAGGGAAGCTACTTCTCCTTCTGTTGTAGGTTTTACTTGAGCGCCCTTGCCTCTAGTTAGTTTAGGTTAGTTTAGGTTTTCTTTTAGTAACACAAGTTCTTTTGCACACTCTGCATGTTCCACTTGGAGCATGTATGATTTTCAGTTTTGTACATAGTGTGTCGTGGTGATTTTTTGCTCTTGGGTTGTCATCATTACGGTTCAATGTACCTCCATGTGAATGTTGTAATATTCCATTTTAGGGACAAGATCGCATATTGAGGCCCTCATTAGTGACTCCATGCTTAATGGATACTTACAAGACCGATCTCTTCATCTAGCTGGAAAATTTCCCGTGAGTCGCCAAATCTGTTATCCCAATTTTGCCCCTCGGCAAAATTGGTCAAACATGACCTTGCATAAGAAAATCGAAGGGTCATTTCAGTCCAACGAGCTCACAATCGATCCCAAATATGAGGGGTAGGCGGGCTTGACAATGGAGGATCAAACAATGTCAAAGGAGGAAGGAGGCCGAGCTCGATGAAAAATAACTTGAGAAAGGGCTCAAAGTTTTTAGACTTTGCCACATACAAGTCGACTCGAGGCAAAGCAAAGGACCAAAGGAAGGAGCCACGTGCCTCATCGACACAATTCCAAGGGTAGAATCCAAAGTGGGGACCCCAAATGAGTGCCAACCCTCCATGTGGTCAGAGCCTCAAAAGTTAAATCGGCCGTTGAAAATTCTAAGGCCAATAGACGATGCCATGTGTCTCTTTGGCACAACTTCAAAGGTAAATCCAAAAGTGGGTCTCCAAGTGAGCGTAGAGCCTCCACGTGTCTAGGGTCCAAGAAAGGTAGTAGGCCCAAATCAACTAAGTATCATAGGGTTAGTGGAAGCCTCCACGTGCCTCATTTGCGTAACTTCAAAGAAAAAATCCAAAGGGAAATCTCCAAACAAGTGCGCAAGCTCACCACGTAGTCGTGGTCAAACAAGTCAAATGGGCAATGGGCCAAAATTGGTTTAGTATAAAAGGACCGGCAGAAGCCTCCATGTGTCTCAAGGGAACACCTTCAGGGTCAAAGCCAAAGGCGGTCTCTTAATGTGCGCGAGCTTCCACATGTCCAAGGTCCGAAAAGGGACATAGCCGATCATTTAATTGACTAAGTATAAAAGGGTCGATGGAAGCCCCCACGTGTCTCTTTAGCACAAATTCAAAGGCATGACCCAAAAGGTAGTTCCCAAATGAGTGCCAACCCACCACATGGTTAGAGTCCGAAAAGGTAAGGTTGGCTGTTGAAAATTCCAAGCTCAAGACAGGCTGAAGGAAGCCTCCACGCGCGGCTCGACCAGCATCTTCAAAGTTAAAATTTGGAGGCGGTCCCCAAACATGTGCCAAATCGCCATGTGCCTCATCCATGCAATTTCAAAGGAAAATCTAGGGCAGTTTCCAAATGAGCACGAAGCCTCCATTTTCCTCGGGTCAGGCATAGGGTCTCCGCCAACAAGAGGGACTCAGGTAGAACACAATGGAAACAAAGCAGGCTTGCGAAAGGTTCCACGTGTCTCCTCGGCATAACTTCGAGAGTGAAAGGAGGGGGAAAATCTTAAGATGCATGAGACTACCATGTGGACCTTGCATGAATAGAACCCAAACCCAAAGCACCTTCGGATGGCCATATCTTTCGACTAAAAGCTTAGAATTGAGTGGGAGAGGACGTTTTGGAAAGCTCTCGGTGTTGGATTCTCACCCACACCATTATCTTTCAGTTTTCCATTTCGAGGTTGTCAAGTTTCCCACCTACCTCCATGATGAAGAATGGGCCTCCTTCTTGCCCAGAAAGGAACAACACATGGAGGCATGGGTCTTGCAGTAAAAAACCCATCATTGTTGCGGCAAAATTCAATGCTCTTCTTTAGGGTGGTTGAAGTAGGATTCAAATTTTCCCTCTCTCCTTCTCTTATTCTTCTATATATTGTAAAGGAGGGGCATATTTCAAAAGGTTGGTAATTGTTTCTCTTCTTCCCCCTCTCTCTCTTCCTTAGGGTAGAATGTGGAGTCTAAGCCTCCTCTCATGGCTCTGTAATGGCATTTCCTTGCCTCTTGCCCACTGATGATGTACTGTGTGAACTCATGGAGCAATAAAATATGTTTTTGATGATTTTTTCCATCCTTCCTTATTTTAATGTCTATTCTTGCCTCTAGTCATTACAGGGTATACTATGCATACTCTAATGCGCTATTGTAGGTTCTTGGAGCTGTGTCTAATGAGTTTGAAGTGGTGTTCTATGTGATATCATCTCTGGGTTTCTGCGGTGCCTCTTGTCCACCCTCTCCATTGCTCACCTCTTTCCATTTCAGGCAGTTGGATTTTTGATCAACCACTTCCTTTTCTGGTGTATCACCACTTAGTGTAGGATCTATTTTCATGTATTTCTCTCTCTCCTGTCTCCTTGGAAGGTTAGATTAGGATTAGATAGTTTTCCTGCACTAGAGTATCTTGTGGCAGGTAGTTTAGGAAAAGAAGCCGGCTTTCTTCGGAGGGCCATCTCAAGTCCACAAGTCCCATAGCTTGAGAGATGGTCCCATGTTTTGCAGCCACACCAAATTCCCCACTCAAATATGAGGCCATTCGGGGGGTGTTGAGATTTTGTATCAACATCGATGATCATATCATCATTATATGCCTTCAACCAAATTTGAATACCTAATACCATTATCACCTAGAAACCAGTTGTACTTGAGCCTTGAACAACACCATCACCCCAACATTGGGTACAAGGTTGGAATTAAAACTCTCCCCAAACTCTTTGATCTAGTAGAAGGAGAGTTCCAATATAATATACTATTAGGCCAACCGGATACACATTATGATTTGTATCCCATCAACACTCCATCGATGTCTTAATTACGAGATCAAAGGTAAGACCTTTACTTGTCCCCGGAGATCCCAAACATTTTAGAGCTTGTAACATGACATATCATCCAAATGACACGTTTGTTCCTAAGTTAAGCCAAAAATCCTCGACGAAGCATATACCGTTTTATCCATCCCATCATCCAAACTACCAAATGACTCTTCCTTTGATGATGGTGTGCAATTTATTTTACTGGGGGAGTATCATCTCCTCGCACTTAATTTACTTACCACACTAAAGACATATGAAATACCTAATAAACAACCCATGTATGAACCCAATGTCTAAAATGTCATCTCGTATGGTCCCCCACATGTAAAAAAACCACTCCTCTATATAACCTACTTATAACCGTCACGATGTGCCATTCATATCGAACTTAAAATTCTTATATAAATAAGTCCTTGTTTAGATGTATCTCCATCGTTGCACTGGAAAGGCTTTGGATTAAGATGTTATGAACATGGGATCCACAAATTATTCACCCAACATTCCATTAAACCACAAAAGTATGGACTAGGTTATGAGAAACCCGTTTCTGAATACTCCACACATACCACATCTAAAACTATCACAGAACCTGAACCATCCTCCTCAATCACACACGATGATCCCATGGACACTGAGGACACCATTTCCATTCCCCTAACTTTTTTTAGTAAATACTATTATGTTAGGACCACTAAATTATCAAACTAATCATGGTATCGAAACCCTTCCCCTCATTTAGCCTGAAATGATAAAAGAGGATTCACCCACTGTTAACATTCTTCATGTCAAGACAATCAAGCTATCCTCTCTCATATGGGGGCAGAGGATCATTTCCTTCAAAAATAATTCCCACCTAATACTTGAAACTCCTCAATGAATCCACCACCGACGTCACTACAAGGACTCCATAGGAACCTCACATTATCAAAGTTAGACAATCCTTAGATCTATAGGAGTTAAATGACTTCACCACCTTCCTATCCAAATATAGTCAGGCCTTTGCTTGCTCATATAGTGATATGCCAAATATCCATCCCAACATCGTTGTTCACAATATCGTCACTTATCCAAATGCCAAACAAGTCAAACAAGAGCTACGTAGATGCACCCTCACATAGTTATTCTTATTAAAGAAGGGTTATAATGCCTGTTGTCCGCTAACTTCATCATACCCATTAGCTATCCACAACGGGTTTCTAATATTGTACTTGTAACCAAGGCCTCAGGAAAATTATGCATTTGCACTAACTTTGGATACTTCAATCTCCCTTGTCTGAAAGACGAATTTCCTCTTCCAAATATCAACCACCTCGATGATCTAACAATCGGCCAAGAGATGCTCTCCTTATGGATGGTTTCTTCATTCTGACCAAATCCTTATCGCTATCGTTGATCAACAAAAACGTCCTTCATCACTCCTTGGGGTACTTTTGCTACCTTGTTATGCCATTCGTAATTATAAATACATGGGCCACTTATCAATGCACTATGACATACATCTTCCATGATATTATTCACAAAACCATAGAAGAAGTTACGTAGATGATCTTTTAGGGAAATCAAAACAACATAAATTTCATTTTGCCATCCTCGATGTTATCTTCACTCGTCTTATTCAATATCTCCTTCGTCTCAACCCTGCTAAGTGCGTGTTCGATGTCATCATCGATAAACTTCTAGGGTTTATCGTATCTATCTGGGGCATTGAAGTAGACCTCGCTAAAATAAAATCTATCGTCAAACTTCCTTCTCCACAAAACCTCAAACAACTTTGTAGCCTCTAAGGTAAGCTTCAATCTATCTATCGCCTTATATTGTATCTTTCAGATCATTTTCATCCCTTTCACCACCTTCTTCAAAAAGATGTTAACTTCATATGAGACCATAATTGTTAAAAGGACTTCGATGATCTCAAGTAATATCTCTTATCGCTTCATGTGCTCACACCTCCGCGTGAAGGGGATCTATTCTAACTTGATATATTTTCTATCGATCATGCCTTGGGTTCCATGCTTGCTCATCAAGAGGAGTAGGGTTGAGAATAGGATGTTTACTATATAAAACACACTCTCCACGAATACGAAACCTGTTATACCAAAGCCGAGAAGTTGTGTTGGGCCCTTTACTTCACAATGTACGGGCTCCTCCATTATCTACTTAATCACAAGACTTACGTCATTATTAGTTTCAATCCACTTAAAACCATGCACTCCAAACCATATCATAGTGACCACATTACTTGGTGGCTTATGCTTATGACCGAGTTTGATCTTGAATTTATCCCACAAAAATATACCAAAGGACAAGCTATCATTGATCATCTCACTTTGAATCCCCCTCCTGACAATCAATCACCTCATGAACAATTCCCCACGAATCTATCAACACTATCATCGATCAAGAATACACCCCTCTCAAAATGACCCTCTTCTTTGATGGATCTAAGTGTCGCAAGGGGAGGTTTTGGTATCATCATTATACCTCCATGGGGGACTCTTATCCCTCTATCATTCAAACTTAACTTTGAATATACTAACAACATGGCCAAATACGAAGATTTAATCATGGGTCTTCAAACCGCCGTCATGCTCGGTGTTAAAATCCTGGACATCTATGGAGACTAATAATTTTTCATTAATCAAATAAAAGGAATATACCATTGTAAAAATGAAATTCTACAAAAATATAAATCCATTATTTGATTCCTCCTAGAATATTTCAACCATTACACCATCTAGACAGGTTATGTGATCTTTTAACAAATTTACGGATACAATGGATTCTTTAGCATCCCTCACCCCCTTATGAACCGATGACTCAACTAATAATTATAAATTGTTTTTTATTGTCCACATACTTGATCAATAGTCCCACAATTATGAAATACCTTCTATCAATATCATCAAAAATAATCCAATTGATGTTTGGTACACTTAAATATTTGACTATCTTTCAGAATCCAAAATTCCTCCATCCTATCTAGAAATGCAAATGATAATTTCTTCAATGCGCTACCCGATATTTCATCATAGTTGGTGTCTTCTATAAACATCAATTAGATGGCATCTTATTAAGATGGCTTAGATATTAGGATTCTATTAAATCCATTCAAGACATCCATGAATCTCTATGTGGTGGACATTTTAATGACACTATTGTTGCTAAGTATGTCCTACGACCGGGCTATTATTTTCCTACTATCAATCAAGAGTGTTGAGCCTATGTCAAGAAGAGCATAAAATTTCAACAACACTTGAATCTCACTCACATTCCCTATCAAGCCTTACAACTGACTCAAGACCTATGATTGTTGGAGCCTTCCGTCTCTGCTTGATAAAGTTTCCAAGCTGTCTCTTGCCATTTTGCACCCACTTGGGCCATTGCCGAAGACATCAAGAAGGAAGCCAACTCGGCTCGGTAAGGACATGATTGATTAATATTAAGACTTAAAGCTTCCATTCACCACATCTTTAAACCTTGCATAGACATGATTGATTATTATTAAAGACTTCAACCTTCCACAATCCATAATGTTTAAAGGAAAATAGGACATCCAAATTAATTGTATGCATTATTTTTGTCATACCATATACAATGGGATTTTGAATATAGTTGGACACCACTACATAAGTTTTGCAGGGAGCATAGTTGAGGCCATGCAGATTTAGGGCTAGTTGTGAAGAAAAAAAATTACATGGCAACATTGAAACTTCGAGCCAAATCGTTCTCCTTCTCAATACAATCCCCTGTTTTACTTTTTTTGGCTGTGCTGAGATGGGCTGTAACCAATGGGTCCAACTCCTACACTAACAATCCTTCGAGCTCCCAAATTATATATCCCATGTAAAAGGGAAAAATTAGACAACTCACTACATTTAAGAGAAAACACCCCATCCAAAGAACTGTCAAGCAAAGTGTTAGAAAACTGCAATCAATAATATGTTGACCTCAGGAACTATTTCAGACAATAAACAAAACATCAAGGACTATTTCAGATAACGATCAGATCATCATTAGCCAACACATGTTAATGTCATAAATCGCTCACTTGTTTAAATGAAGCTAGACAAGCAAACCCTGAAATCATTTGGAAAAGAATGTTGAGGTCATGCTCGAGTTCCATCAAGGGATCTCAATACTTAGAGCCTCCTTTTACTGTAACTGACACAAAGTGATGTGTGCTACCTTGCAAAAAGAACACTAAAAACTAAGGGGTTGAACTAAGTGCCAACCCTTTTACATTGTTAGGCATGGACAACCTTCATGAAACAAAGGTATTGGAAACCTCCAAACTCTCAAAGGGAATTGTGACAGTGACTCATGAATATCAGAAGAAATATGTGGCCGCGACTTGGGTGGAAATTTGGTTTCAAATATATTACCCCCACCCCTTCCCCCTTTCTATAACTATTAAAACAAATATTTAGAGGGAGCTGTCGAAGATCTCTTGGGGGTAGGGGTGTCGGGCACCCTCTATAGATATGGGCAGTGACAGGCAGATGAAAGAGTGTCTCCCCATCTAGACAGTTCAGGCCCGACCTCAATACCAACCATCAATCAGTCATTTGTGGGTGGGGTGGGCCATATATTGGATCTATCGCTCACCCCATGTCATATTTATCTAGTTAGAGTCGCCCTCTCCCCATGGCCAGGCCGCCTATCTATCTATGGATGGGGGCTATATAGATATATCTGCCAACTAAACTCTATATAGCCTCTACTCCACTCCCTATTCCTAGGGGAGGTACGGGGGCTCTCAAACTGTAAAAATCATTCCTGCGCATATATGACCTCAACTTCCTCTCCCTATGGATAGAATAGACTACTTATAATCTGGTTTAAGTCTCAAGTTCATTAACCTATTATGCTTTCAAATATCAAGCGACAAGAATAGTTTGCTCACTTCTGAAACTCTAAAAATTTTTCCAGCACATATATGAGCTCAACTTCCTCTCCTGCCTATAGAATGGACAATTTATAATCTGGTTTAGACCCCAGTTCATTAACCTATACATAATTTATTGACTGTTTATTGCATTTCCTGATTTTGATTATAAATTGTAACCTGTAATTGGGTCTTGAAGGTGGAGATCAGAAAATCTATATACTGCTAAGGGAATACTTTGCTTGTAGTTTGGAATTTGATTTAGAATAGCTGAAGAGGTCATTGCTTCCAATCACCACCACGAATAGAGATTTTGACACCAGTTTTTGAGTCTCCCTATTTCCCAACTGGGCAGCCAGATTCCCACACATTGTTGCATAGTATTCCACTTGCTTGTTCATCAAAACACTTCCCACCTGAAATTTTAAACAATTTACATGTGGGTCATCACATCTTAGTTAACAACCGAGATCAACAACTTTGAATAAAAAGGACTTACACTGTTTTCATCAAGAATTCCTGATCCTCCAGAGGCAAAATTGACACCATTCAGAATGCTAGTGTTGTTGTTCTCTTCAATTTGAAGAGAAAGGTATGCAGGTGGGTTGGATGGGAATCCAAGCTTCTTGGCTGTATCCAAATGAGTAAATATTTAGAAAAGCATTTAGTATTGAAGTTATTTCATACCTTTCTTTAAAAAACGAGGTTGGGTGCAAGTTATAACTATTAGCTAACTTCGACGGAAGCTATCAGTTGAATTTTGTCCAAAATAAGGGATGAGTTTGGGTGCACAACATACTTATCTCTGAAAAAAGATGTAAATAATAAAACTATCTCTGAAAAGAGATGTATATTTCTGAGAAGATTGTGATTATAATAACTATGTTTGCAAGGAGATGTGTGTCTTTCCCTTTCGGGTTACATATACTTATATAACTAATTATGGAAATATGAAGATACATCTAGAATAATGTGGAAAGTCATTAATACCAAGGGAGTTGAGGTGCTTCATCTTCCATGAATTAGATATTTGAAGATTTTATGAAATTACTATTTTTAGATAACATTACAAAAATTACATTTTGAGGTCTTTAGAAGTAGATTTTGGGGTCATTTAAAATAAAAATAAAAATTCAGCACCTACCATATTCTACATGTTCCAATATTTCCAACGTATTTCAATTAGAGCTACGGTAAAAATTTATGACTCTTGAAAGTTGCACTACTAGAATTACTACTTGGATTGCTATCTGGATCACACATTGTACCACCACATGATCATCATCATTACGCCCATATTATTATTATGGTTATATTATTATTAAATCAATTCTTCTAAGAAAAATCATGAACCTCCACTCACACGCAAATTCTAAAGATGGTATAAGGAGGTGGTATGAGGTGTCTCCCATTCATTCACTCCATTGATGCCAAATTTTATTTTATTTTTCTTTATCATTTTGTTTCATTTTATTATTTGTAATTTATCATAATTATTTTAAATTAAATTTTAATCACTTGATTTTATTATTTATATTATAATTATTTTTAATTATTATTATTTCGTATTTGTAATAAAGAGTAATCACATGTATGAAACCAAAAACATGTGATATGACAATAAACTACATTTGGTGTTTGTGAGGTAATTGTAATGTAAATAACATCCAATGAAAATTTTATAACATGGTTAGACACCAAATGTCATCTCGGGTAGATTAGTGAGGTACTTACTGACTTTTGAATTACTCCGCTTCTCTTGAGCAAGGAAGAGAATTAAAATTTTAGATAACTCACAATTGTAGAACACATCAAAACACACATACTTGTTTGTGGAGCTTGGTAAGACACAATATCTTGTGAAAACGCCTACACCCTCACCAACCAAGGATGACAGGGTGGGGCACTATAAATCCATTCTAAAAGGAACTTTTAAAACTATAATACAACAATTTTAATTCCAAGTGGCCTTTTTATACTATTGTCTCCTACTTAAAATGTGACTTTAGTAGAGACTTGAAACTTTAGTCACAAAATAAGACATGCTTAAGATGGAACCGAAGTCACCATTGGAGACACCCCAATATCACCTTTTAAGATGGAGAAACATGTCATACTTTAAGTTACAACTTAGGTCACACACTAAAATAACTCCTAGTGTCAAATGTAACATTGTAGGTTATAGTTTCCTTTATTAAAGACACCCAAATGTCACCCATTATATTCACCTAGAGTGTGCCACTTTAAATCTGAATTTAGGATGTAACATTTAACACTAGTGACTTTAAGGTGACTTAGAGAAGACTTTGGGATGTTCCTTTAATTAGTCCAAGTGTTGCAATGGATGTAGATGACAAATATTACAATGACATTGATGAAGAATTTCAATGATGATGATTAAAATGTTGATATGATATATTTTATATAAGTATTTTACATAAAATATTTTATGAAATCAATGTCATCTTCACATTGCTACATGATTATATTAAACTTTGAAAATTTTCATTTATAACATTTAATTTTTTAATTTTTTAATGAAAAATGACATAATATTCATTGTTTCAAAGTTACTTGTATATTATAGTGTAAAAATTAAATTATTATTATTTTTTAATTTTATAAATGACATTAAATTTAATTATAATTAAAATACCACAATTTAGTAAATATATTATTAGCCAAGTCTTAAGAATTTTAAATTATCTTTTTAATGAATAATTATCTAATACCAAATTAAATTGTATACATTAAAAAATGAAACAAATAATAACAAATCCATAATTTATCAAATAGTGATAAGATTTAGTTGTGTTAAAAAACTAAATTGACAAAATTTACCAACCATCTTGTTTATAATGCTAAAATAAATAGTGATATTGTTCCTAACATTAAAAAGTTTGTTTCAAATTCGGACTCTAATGTGAAAGTAAATGATAAATATGATAGTAAAATAATGGTGCAAAAAAATGTCACCACTAAAACAATCTATTTTCTAATTTCTCCGACCAAAACTAAAATTGAATTTGTTTATGTTATTTTTAAGATGGAAACAACGTAAAAAAATTAGTGCTAAATCTCCTCCACTTGCGTCTTAAAATTTGATGGAAAAGTGTCAAACTTTAAATATGGCACAATTTAGCGTCTAAAAATTCATGCATCAAGTCTCGAAAAGTAAAAACCCAAGATCAAAAAGTCGGAATTTGTCACTAAATATGATGCTAACACCTAAAAATATTATAGTGTAGTAATCACAATGTTTAAAGTTTATCTTAACATGGTGTTTTCCATCTCATTTGAACCTTATACACTTCTTCTTAAAATTAAATGTTTTTCATTGTTTATAGTGGTGTAGAACAAAAAGTTTGAAATTATTCTTGTGACTAAAAAAGAGAACAATGGAAATATTAACTATGCAATGGAAGATTCCTCTCATACTAAGTCCTTTTTTGGGGTGGTTGTAACTTCTTTAAAGATGGATATTGTTTATAAATATCTCTCTTTTTGAACATGTTCTACTTCATAGAATTATCTTGCATAGTTTTTCCTTTTAATGAATACAACTTACACATTTGTAGATAAAAATACTCTCAATAAACATATTAGGATATCAATAAAAGAGATGAATGACTTAGAGTAACTTCTATATCCTATAAAATAAAAACAATCATTTTAAAATTTGAGCATAACATGATGTTTCCCATCTTTGTTTTATGAAATATACCCTTCCTTAAAATTGAACCATATTAATGTGTTTATAGTCTTCTAAAAATGCATCATGTGAGCGATCTTGCCACACAATTTTTTGAAGAATACATAGAAAAATCAATGTTAACTTTATAACATATAATAATGGGGCTCAAACCGTTTCCCTACTAGCTAGAAATATCTAACTAATATCAAATGAAATTGTGTTTCATTTTATTAGTTACAAAAAAAAAGGAGGAAACTACAAAATATCAATTATATTAGTGATACAAGGCATCACGAAACACACACACAACTAACATTCACTATACATGAATAATGGGAATCATAAAGATGTAATAAATGTTAGAAGCACATAAACTAGGGGTGAATCAGACTTACATTTTTTTACTTCAACTACCTTAACTTGCATACATCATTCATTGCATTCATTCATCATACATCATTAATGTGAGCTTATTAGATTTGTATTAACTATTCACAATATCATGATAGAGAGAGTGAGAGCACAACATATAATGTGGGAAACCCTCAAAGGGAAGAAAACCCACTAAAACCTCTACTAATATTACTCATAATAAAGTACTTTTTATCTCCAAAAACAACACCCTCTAATTTGTCATGAATGGATGAAATAACAATCAATGTTTTTGGGTATCATGAGATTGTCTCTAAAGTTGTGGGACTTGCTACTTGAGAAAAACCTCCAGAGAAGGTTAGTTCCTCTACAAATTCCTAATTCTAAACTACTCCTAAGGAAGGAAATTCAACTATTTAACCCTATTCTAACAATCCAAGGGACCAAGGAGAGAGGGAAATGCATGAAAGGAAAATCCTAAGCTAATAGAGGTGATAACACCAAGAAGAAGGGGAAATACACTCTTAGATGAATGAAAATGGGAGGAAAATGAAGGAGCGGGCATATTTGAGAGCCACAGTCAAATCAACATCCAATCCACCATTTCCATAGAGCAAAATAGATTTAAACCTTGCAATGATAATAAAACATACATAATATACTTGCAAATTCAATGAAATGAAATAAAATGTAATAGAACACAAGCGAGGGCAGTAATAGCCACAAAACATGAATTTTATTGCTTTAAATAGATGCACGATCCATTATAATGAGGGAGAAAGGAAAATATCACGATGAAGATATTCAAATTTGAGGCCTGCAACTCAAACTACAAATGCATCACTTGGAGAAGGATACACTAACATTATAAGAGGGTCCACCCTTTATGAATAAGCCACATTTTACAATATATAGAAAATGGAAAAGAGATAGAGAGGAAAAAAGAGAGAAACTCAGATTTCCACCTTCAACCACCAAAATTATGCACTAAATGTTTGAAAATAGGCATGAGAACCCTTTCAATACGAATCCCTTACGATACTTTTCTTGTAGGAGAAGGAATGGGCACCATACTTCATCAAATTGGGTGGTTGAGCTACTTGGATTTGTATCTTTTATTTCATTTTTTCCACCAACCTACCCTTACCTAAATTAAGAAATCTAGTTTTTTTGGTGTAGTACATGATAAAAGATTTCAATGGTACTAAGTTTGTGAAATTTGGAGAAACGAGGTGAAAATTATAGCCATTTGAAGTTTAGGGGGTCGGGGTTCATGACCGGTTCTACGTGGGTCTCCATAGTCCGCATTAAATTACTTTGTTCCTTGTATGGATGAAATGACCAATCCGAGAAATTTAGGAACTATAAAATTGTCCCTCTTTTTACCTTCGAGCCCACTTTTTTGCATTGGTCATTGTTTCATGTATTGGCGAGAGATTTAGGTTCGGGGTGGAACTATGGAACAACTCCACCCGCTCCATGGTTCCCACATCGTCCATTTTCTCTTCAATACTTCCCCATCCTCTATTGTTCATATGTTCTATTAGTCAGCCATGCAATGGCTGATTCGAGAGAGCTGTTGTTTTGGAAGAACCGTTATACTGCTCCTTGGTTCCCGACTCCCACTTTGCCCGCACCACATTGTCTCTGCTTCATTCCTCGGTCCAAATGGATATGTGAGGAACTCAAGGCCTCAAGGAAATGTTCCTTCAATTATCAAAATCCGAGTTATCCACACTTAATTCCATAACCCCTCTTTGTGTCTAGGTCGGAAATGCGGGAACAAGAGGAACATGGGAACTATCCCATTTGTTCCTCCCAAGCCCGATTTACTCGCAATACACCCCAAAAGACCTATTTTTTTGATTTTTTTGCTAAGTATGGAAATTAGGAGCTTGGTAAGGAGGAAAGGAACATCCCAAAATTTTATTTTTCCCACTTTTTATCGCTTTACCTTTTTTAAGTTTGACTAAAAAATTTAAGTTATGAAAATCTCCGTAGGAGAGAGTATTTTGCATAACATGACTTGCAAGAATATTACACATCAAGCAAGATTTGTTTAGTGAAGTGCCCACTTAACAAGGAGAACCCACTCATATTTAATAGAACACCCACTATAAAAGAGGTTACTACCCACTAATGTGATCAAACACCCACTCAACTACGTGAAGATGAAGATCAATGATGTATTTTTGTTCCCACAATTGATTGTGATCAAATATTCAGCTCCATGCACACCAAACCCTCTCAAACTTCTCTTTTCTCCTACTCACACAAATTCTCTCCTTCATTTGTTGATTAGGTCAATTAATATTGAACATATGCTCCTCAATTTTTTTATACCTTCATAACTCTTCTTAACTCTTTCCTTTACCCCTCACAACTTCTTATTTCATCTTCTCTAGCTCGCTCATATTACCATCTTCTCCACTAGTCACACTGATAAAATATAACACCTTTATAGACATGACTTGACTCCTAAACACCTCTAGGCTAGACATGACCATATATATCGATCCTAAAAATAATAAAACATAGTAAAAACATGACCGGTCGACAAAGAGTGAACAAATTAACATAATAAAAACACCTATCAAGATGACTTTGCCACATGAATGGATGCAACATGAATCCAAATCACTCTCCAGGTCCATGAGACACCACCAAATAGGGCATAACACTCTAAGACATTCAACTCTCTTACCTCGCTTAAGCATGCTAATCATGCCCAGAAATAGGTCAGCAAGAACTAATAACTTGGAACACTTAAACTAGTCATAATGGCACAAGTATCATAACAATAGAAAGGTATCTGATTTTTCTTTCTATAAATACTGATTCCATCCATAAAATTAAGGCATAAGGCATCCAAACAGACCAATCTCAAGATCTTCTCAAACCTCCTAAAAGGACTCAAGATCCGGTCTTGAGGAATCAAGTTCCAAACACCTCAATCCTTACTTTCACGCTCAACCAAAATTTGGAACACATCATAAGGGATCTTAAAAACATCTTAAAACACTAATATGCATTGGTCACATGTAATAATACATACTAGCACACGTGTTCCAACAAGCCTTCTTGAGAGGCCTAATAGGGATAATTAGGCCATTAGGTCTTTAATCGAAAAATCATCACTCTAGATCAATCAAATGCTTCTAAAACATGATGAGGGACTATACCAATATTTCTAAGCCCATATAAATCTTCTCCAACATGCATTTCTATCAAATACACCTCAAACCAAAAGATTAGGTTTTAGATTTTAGGCCAAAAGAGGTTGGATGACTTTAGAGACATGTAAGTTCAATTTTCCCTATTGTAATTTCTTGAAAATTTACATGGACACTTAGAGAATATCCGAAGGTATATGGAACAATTCACTTTTCTTCATGAAGCTTCTATCTCAACCCTAAAACTGCAAATCTCCACAAAACTAGAATTTTTCTCCTACTTCCTCAAACAATTGGAACATGAAACCACTACCAAAATGAGCGGTGGAGAATCATATATAAAGATAATTCTTAAAATTTTCCTTTACAACTCATTTAGATACCATACCAATAAAATATATTGTATCACTCTATTATGAGGGTTTAATTAGGGTTTAAGACCACTTTACCTTATTAATGATTGTTCAAATTTTTTTGACGTTCATTTGAACTCATTATTCTTTCTATGGATTATTAACTCCATGTAAAAATATCCCTAAAATACACATGACCCCATGCAAAGTGTGTAATTTGTGAGCATATGAAGTTACCTATCAATCTGGTTTTGAATCTTTAAAACTTGATTTTTCCAAAAACATCATAACATGCAAAATCTTCACAACCTTGACTTGAAATTTGACTTGAAGCACCATGAAACCTCCTTTATGCATTCCAACTCTCATCCATGCTAAAATACATATGAAAATATCCAACCAATAAGAATTACCTGTGCATGTACACACAAAATCTATACACTTGGGTGCATTTCTAGGTCCTTAAGAATACTAATGTATACATGATTCCTAAGCAAGAAAACTAGTGGTTGAAAAATCATTTTGACATTTTTCTTTATCTCTTGAACTTTTATTGACATTACACATTTTACATCCTTGATGGAACTTGACATATTTGTATTTTATGGCCTCGAAACTAGCACCTAATTAGGACACAAGTGCCTAGGCACTCTTATCCATACTTGAGCGTTCTTGACCTTATCTAATATTTTCTCACCCTTTTGGGCATCTTTTACTTTTTGGTCATATTTTAGTACTTTGGGTCATCCTTCCAGTTGTCAATTATGAAGTTCAAACAAGGGAATCATATATATACTTAGTTATTGCTCTGAAATTAAGGGCCAAGCACTAATCATTATCTACTATCACCTAAGCTTACATCAAGGGCATAAGAACATTGCAAAGGAATACATCTATAAAATACATACAAGGGACAAGGGTGCATTAATTTGCATGCACAACATAGGAGGGGAAGTTTATTTTATTCCCTCCCACACATTTGCATACTTGGAGCATTCTAGATCTATCCTGCTATCATAATGAAACTTACACAAGGGAAACCTAGGGCATCATTACACACACATACACAAAAACTACATTAAGTACAAGATGTAGTGCACCGATTGGTCGTAAGATCACTCTTTGGGTGACCATTGGGTCAGATCGACTCCCATCCTGCATCTTATTTATTAGGTTTGATGTGGTTTGTGGGTATGTGAAACTAGTTATTTTTTTACATGATATCATGTCATGTCCGACAACATTGGAGTGAAACTAGAGTGATAAAAGGAAATCAATAGCGAAGCTCCGCATGCATAGAAAATATCATAACCTAAGCATCTGGATGGACACTAGCGCCCATAACAGTCACTAATGCCCAGAACACCTATCCTCCAACGATTCTACGACATCTATGAGGTCAAGACCTCTAGTGAGCCTTGAAACACTCTTCCTTGTTTGTCCCAGCAGGTTCCCTCGGCTGAGATCACTTCCAGATCACTCAAAAATCAACTAAGTCATCTATCTCTCTCACTTGCTTAGGGTTGAATCATATTATCACTTGATTTTTGCTTATCTATTTACTCGTATTATATCATATGTATATCATTAGTTAAAGCAATTACTTTGAAATTAAAGGTTAATTCAATTCAAATAAAATAGTGCCTACATGTCTTGTTCTCAAGAAACTTGCTTCAATGGACCTTGAATATGCACTAAACCTCTTTTATTGACCTACGATACCTTCCAAGATTCATATGTAGTGTGTTAACACACCTACCATGATAATAACAAACTTCCCGCTCCATATCTCATGCCACCATGCCAAACCCTATGCACAAGGTATTGAATAGACCTAGAAAGAGCCGATTCAATACAAACTTCTCATGAATAGACCATGATGACCTATTACAGACTCATTAACACCTCTTACACATCACTCGACCATGATAGACCTCATACCAACCTTTGGAACTCATACCATGACCATACATGTTTGCACCTTGCTCAAGACCATTGAAATGCTCACTAAGATCACATGACTAGACAACAAGATTGGACACTACCAATGAACCTTCATGTTTGAATATGAATGTCACATCATGGAGACACCTATACTCCCTTTTTCATCAATGACCTTTGACATCAATGACAACACCATGGACACAATGGTGAACAATAACAATATCCGTAAGGGGAAATATGGTGATTTACTACATTTGAATGACACCAAAGTATATGAAAAAGGGAAATAATAGAATGCAAGGTGTACTAGACTATGAATATTAGCTAGCTCATTTTATTGTTGCCAATCTTACAATAAGAAATCCCACTATAAGAGTACTTGGAGGATAATACAATCCCAAGAATTTTTAATTCACCCTTGAACCATTGTGTGTCGAAGAATATATAAAGTTTTTAGTTGAGAAAACACACTACTCCCAAGAAAATCTTGTTCAAACTTGAATAATCCCCTCATATTCTTCTTCCCATAATCCATTAGAATAAATAAGATACTAAGCTTGCAATGATAAAAAAGGAAATCAAAACGCAAATGAGTCAAAGAAGAACAAAAATAGGAAATTTCCATGGAATAACTACAAAATTCTTCATCCTAATTCTTGAATATGTAAAGTAAAGCGGAAGGCACTATAATTTGCACGCTAAGGTAGATTTTGAATCTCTAATGGAAAACGTTACTAGCAAGCCATGAATTTTTCTTTTTAAATGCAAAAAAACATGTTCTTCCATATTAGGGAAGGAGTTACATAGTAGTACACTATAATGCTTATAAATAGAGAGTGTCATTTGAGAAGGTAATCTGTTGAAAGTAATCATGACATTGCGAATAAAATATTTGTTAAAATGGGCTTACAAATGGAAGGGGAATATCTATTTTACTTAAAAGAAAGAATATTATCATTAAAAAACAAAAGTAAATAGCCAATATAATTGTTATCGTGAATAAAAAATGTTATGAACATGACCAAATACTCTTTCCTAGGTAGAGGGCATCGAGATATAAGAGACCATCTATGTCTAGAGTGAAAGTTTGAATTTTTAAGCAACCTCTAAACCCTACATACTAACACATACCATAACCACTTTATGAAAGAACAAATTAAACATACATGAGACTAAGCACAATTATAACTTATTGATGCCAAGAGCACTACATTATCGGTTTAACCGGATCTTTAATGTTTAGAAAAAGGGGTACCAATTTTGTATCAATCTTATTCTACTCCTATTATTTTAAAATTAAAATTAATTAATTAATAAGTATGTGTTTGAACCCACACCCTTTTGGACTAGAGCCTAGATATGGCGTCTTAGACCACTCGGTCAAATTGTCAATTTTTTTTACCAACCTCCTTGTTCCATCTTAAATTGAATTTTCAACGTTAAAATAACCCTTGAGTGATAATTTTCTTGGAAAATAAAAAAAAGGTGATGCTAAATATCCTCGAAACACCACCGCTTAACATTTGAAGAAAAATATTTAGACTTCAAAAAGTGTCTCATTAACATCATAATTTTGGCGCCCTTAACATATGAAGAAAAATATTCGACTTCAAAAAGTGTCATTTAGTATCATAAATGTGATGCAATTTAGTGTCAAAGAAATTCCTACGTCATGACTAAAAAAAAAACCCAGTGTTTAAAAGACATGAATTTGACACTAAAAATGACGCTAAAGCCTAAAAAAATTATAGTGTAATATTCACAATGTGTAAAATTTATCTTAACATTGTATTGTCCATCTCATTTCGACCTTATATAACTCTTCTTCAAATTCAAATTTTTTCCTATGTTTATATTGGTATAAAACAAAAGCGAGAAATTCTTATTGTGAGTATGAGTAAAGATGAGAACAATTCAAATATTTGTAAATCTCAACTATACAATGGAAGATTCCTCGCATACTTCAATTCATTTCTTTTGGATGGTTGGAACTTCTTTAACGATGGCTCTTGTTGTTTAGTAATATTTATT
The DNA here is from genome assembly GCA_018340775.1 of Taxus wallichiana var. yunnanensis. Classification (NCBI taxonomy): domain Eukaryota; kingdom Viridiplantae; phylum Streptophyta; class Pinopsida; order Cupressales; family Taxaceae; genus Taxus; species Taxus wallichiana. The sequence goes on along the minus strand of CM031235.1, from coordinate 252,574,449 downwards.
TCTTTTTGAACATTTTCTATTTTATAGAAATTTTAAATGGTATAAGGATAGAAATAAAAGAGATGAATGAGCTTGAATAACCTCAAAATCGTGTAATTTCAAAATCATCTAAAACAAAGACTAAAATGCTTCATGTGAGCGATTTGACCTCACAAAAATTTTGGAATACCTAGCAACAATCAAAGTTAGTTATAAGATGAAATAATGTGGCTTGAAGATGACCCTAATAACTCCGAAATATAGGCCTAAATATCAAACAAATTTGGATTACATTTTATCGATAATAACAAGAAACTACAACATATCGATTATATAAGTGAAACTAGATGCATTGCCAAACACAAAGAACTAACATTCACTACACCTAATTAATGGGAATCATAAACATATAATAACAATATCCATAAGGAAAAGTAGGGTGATTTTCTAAATTCAAATGACATCAAAATATATAAAAAAATCAAAATAGTAGAATGCTAGGTGTACTAGACTATGAATATTAGATAACCCATTTTATTGTTGTCAATTATACAAGAATCAATCCCAACATAAAGATATTTGGAGAATAAGACGTTCCCAAGACTTACAAATGAAAAGAGAATTTCTACTTTACCTAAAAGTAAGAAGAATATCACTAAAACATAAAAAAACAAATAACAAATATAATTGTTACCCTGAAAAAGAATCCCTAAAGAACAAGCTATCATGCAAGTGTTTCTCATATAGTAGACCTATAATTTTTTGTTTAATGTCTGAGATTGTTTCGAATGCATACATTAAAGAAAAATGCAAGCATTCTCCAATGCAAAGAATGTATAATTAAAATAATAGATTGATAACAATATTTGTTATTAAATAAATTAGGCTATGAACGTAGCAAAAACTCTTGACACCAATCTATGAGTGGAGTGAATGGTGTTTCTCATATAGTAGACCTAGAAAAATGGGTTTAATGTCTGAGATTGTTTCAAAATGCATACATTAAAGAAAAATGCAAACATTCTCCAACAAAGGATGTATTATTAAAATAATAGACTGATAACAATATTTGTTATTGAATAAAAGAGGCAATGAACATAGCAAAAAACTCTTGAGACCAATCCATGAGTGGAGCGAAAATTTGAAACATGTACAGACCTAGCTTCTCAATGCGACCTATTGTATTGAAAACAAAATGACAATGACAGCTGTGGGATTTGAACCCACGCCCTTTCGGACCAGAGCCTAAATCTGGCGCCTTAGACCACTCGGCCAAACTGTCAAGCAAGAGTAATGTCAGTAATTGTCATTTGAAACAGAAATATGTGAATCGAGAATATAGATCGCCATTATAAAAATGAGTAAGGCTCAGATGCACAGGAACATCGTTATATCAGACGCATGGTAGGAACTTAATTTTTCCGCCAGTGCTACTTTTCCTCACAGCCCAAGCACTCGATAGATTTAGAGGTGTAACTGATAGTTTATGTTTGCCATTGTTTTTTAACATTTGACCAATGTGGGATTAAAACCGGGGCAGTACCATTACCATGACCAAGAGCAATAGAACAATAGCGATGGCGATCTATACTATTGGAGCTGCTCGGTAAGCTGTTGAATTTCATCCTCACTGCTGCTCCGTAAGGCAATGCATTAGAGTTTATTAGGCGTTGAAAAGGAAAAATAGACCATAATCAGAGATCAGTAATCGTGGTGGCACATATTTAGGATTCTTCACGCCTTAGTTTTAGATAATAGAGTCAAAACATAGGAACCCTCGTTGCTTCCTTATACTACCAACTTTTACTTCCTATTTTCTTAAATGATGCCATCATTCACCAATACTGGCTGCTACATTTTCCACCTCCTCCTAAATCACATTACCCGAGGTGCGGGTGAACTCTAGAGAATTTTAATAGCTCAAAGTTACTAAATGGTTGTAGTCTAACGATGTTTATGATGGTGTTGCCTAGTGGTCCACCATTGTGAAAACGTGACAAAAGGTGTTGCCCGGCCATTTATTATCAAGAGCAAGTCACTCCAATCATTCTCAAAGGTCTTCAAGAGACAAAATGACTATTTTAAGCATTTAAAGCACACCACATCACACTACTACCGTGTTGGGTACGTTATCTACTCTATAGTTAGCTAAGTATCTTTTTGTCAAGAGACATGAGGGCACTAATAAGGGTTGAATTAGATATGCGGGAACACTTGCACCTATAGTAGGATAACCACATGAGGTTTTCTCCCACTCGAGTTCATGTAGTGAAACAATTGGATTGATAAGCACTTGACTTATCACATGCATAGATATATGTGTGGGCCAACATAAGGCACACTTATTTGCATTTATTAGTTAGGATTAATTAAAATGACTTATGTTTAATAAATATGTGTGGATAAAGTATTATGACCCTTCGTAGTTAGGTCTATATATGGATAAGCATAGCTCTCCCAAATAATCAATTTGTGAATTATATTCCTTCTATATGATTTTGGGAGTTTTCCCCTCAAAGTGGCTCATTTATATAATCAATATTCTTTTGTTCTTGCCCTTATATTGAAGTAATTTAATTACAAATGGTATCAGAGCATCGATTTCACAAACTGCTAGTTTTTTTATGTTATATCTCTAACAAGGATGTGAATTTCTTAGAGATTGTTTTATTAATGATTGGAATAGTGGCAATAAATCTTTAGTGAAAATTTCAAATGTGTTTTCGTTGTTTTGTAAGAGTCATTGCGCTATACTCATTTTCATAAAATTGCTCTCTAGGCCACATTTTTGGAATTTATCAATTTTTTTATATTTTTGGAACTCTCTTTAAATTTCCATGTAGGTCCATTCTTTACATTTTCATGTTTGAGGTCTTCTACATTGAGAAATTTGTTGGTAAAATTTGGTCAATAGGGAAAATTTAATCATGTCCGGTCAAGCCCTAGTTATGGCAAGTCCACAAACTAGGGGTCGAACAAGAATTATGATACTCCGGGTAAAACTCATTCCAAAGAGGATATGGATTCAACAAAAGGGATCACGGGATATTGTGTTATCTTTGCAACTCCATCCTCCTATGCTACTACAATTTGGGGATTATGTCTATCTTCTCTAACTGCAGACAAATTAATAGTGGTGACAATAGAAGGAGACTCCTCTTGGTAAAAATGTGTAGGTGGATTGCTCACATTTAATTGTGGTGGTACTCACTTTTGTAACCGATTTCTACCTTGCACAACTTCCATTGAGACAAAAAACATTGGATTCTACATTTTCTCTCTTTTGGCTCTTCTTTCGATACATTTTTTTAAAAAAAAATAAGGCATGTTTGAGGAATTGCAAAAGCCTTAATATATTTTTAGATAATTTTATGTCGTGTTTATATAATTGTTTATCGGGATAATTGGTATGATAAAATACTAATAATATTACTATATAGTAGATAGGTATACAAAAATGTGAGTCCACCCATTACAAAACACAGTATAGAAGATAGAAAATGGCCCCAAATTTGGTCAACAATAGCATTCTCCATCATGTTTCTTGTCTTCCCATGTGGGAATTGTGTTATTAAGTCTTCCATCAATTTGAATATTTTTTTCTTGAAAATGTTTAGTAACAACTGTGACACTAGTATGGGATGATTACTTTAATTTAATGTAGATATGTGTTGTCTAAAAATTTGTAAGCGGAAAACATCAACAATTCAGGGACAACAGTCCCTCCTCTTTAATGGGGAGGTTCCCTTATTCGAGCAAAATTGATCCTAAAATATTTACAGAATATACAATTATTCTATGCAATTTCTTTTGAGGATGCTAGTTTAATTGTGTAAGTATATAGGATTGAATACAAAGAAAAAGAGGTTGGGACAAAAATCAGCTTGAAGAAATAATGAAGGAACACAGAAAAACAACATTTTCAAATAAGAAGAAATCAGATCTTACTTTACTTGTGCATGTTGATAAAAATTTCGAATATGCGCATTCACATATTATGGAAATTATTTACCTTAACAAGATATATATTGACTCCAAGTTCAATAACCTTTGATAAACAAGGATGAACACAAAGTTTCACACTTCAATGATGCGAGAATATAATTAGTTAGGTATGAAAAATATGGTAAAAGAGAACAAGTTCTATTTTTTATTCAACAATTTTTTTCCTTTACATCAATTTTCTATCATCCAACCCCTTCACGAATGAAAAATAAGCTTTTTGTAGGCATGAGGGTGAATAACTATTTTTTAAGTGACTAATCTTTTTGACTAGTTAATTCACTTAAATGACTTTTACATCTAATTTTATTTTTAAAAAAAGTCAAAAATAAAATATAACTAGTTTTGACTAGCACTAGAAGTAGGAAGAGAGGAAATGGAAGGAGATGGGACGTTGAGCTTTAACACGTGCATTATGAACTTAGTCACTTTAGCCGATATCTCCGATTATTTTAGCACTATAGTGTTTTCAAGATTATTCATCCAACTTCCCAAGGAGTTCTCCATTTCAGAGCTTGTTCCACCATATTGAGCTAAGCCTTTTGAAGATTCAATTATTACATTGCTTAAATTGGAAAGGTCTTCCATGTTATCTGGTGAAGGTTCAATATAAATCTTCTTCGATCAATTTTCTGAATTGTTCTTTGATTTCATCTATTGAGTTCCATTGGGAAGAATTGTTTTGGAAGAGATCAAAATGGAAATCTCTCATATCGAAAAGATTTCCTATTTTAGATATTCATCTTTGTGAATTGCATTCTTTAATCAATAAAATCTTCTTCAAGAACCTTTAATATCCATTCTACACTAAATGACCATGTGTGATACATATTGTTCTTGGCATCATCAAATAATTTCTCTAAAAGAACGATATCTTCATCTATAACATCCATGATGAAAAGATCTTGGATTATGTCTTCCCATACTTTGGATCCCTTCTCAATATTTTCAATTTCAAAATTTATTTTCTTCTATGATACAATGATATTTTCATTCTCTACATGCTTCATCAATGAGATTAAAACCATTCATCAATATCTTTTCAACCTAGGCTTCAACAACCTTTCCTTAAGAGTATGCTTGTGAACTTCAATGATTTCTCTTACATCAATATAAGATGTGGGGATAGATGGTGAAAGATTATCCAAATGGGTACGACTTGGATAAATAATTTTTTTGATGTATCGTGAGAGTGTTTGTACTTGTTCCTCCAATTTTTCTTGAGTTTTTTTCCCTTTCTTGACCCTCTCTATCACCTTTGAAATTATTTCTTTCAAATTGTGAACATCCCCTTCTAGTGTACATTCCCTAAGGAAATCCTTGCGAGTTCATAGTGGCGTGGAAATTTTATGTCCTCATTTTTCTACTGTTGGCCTTGTAATTTATACACATTGTTGACCTGAAGTGTTAGTTAACAAATGAGAAAGTATTTTGAATTTCTTGGTAGGAGTATGGGTACCAATAAGTGAAGCTATAACATCATAATTGGGAATCTCAGTTTTTGATTGAGTTTTTGTCTTTTATCTCTCAACCATGAGCTGAAATCAAGAGAATGAAGAATTTGAAATATCTCCAAAATATGTGTTTGTTTCTTTTATTCCAAGTGTTAATTGAGAAGGAGAAGTTTCTGGTGTAGGAGTGTCTTCTAAGAAACATCATTTGAAGGATAAACTTGGGTAGATGCTTGAGGATTAGGAGAGGGTCTTTGTATATCTAACTTAGGTCCAGAGGTACTTGTTTTCCCCAAATATTGAGCTGAAACTTCAATTACTTCTACTTCTTCCTCTTCCTCCTCTCTTTCTTCTTCTTCTTCTTCTTAATTTATTTCCTTTCCATCTTCTTATTTCTCTTTCTCATGCTCGGCTTCTAATTATTTTTCTCCTTTATATTTTTCATGTCCAACATCCCCTTTCTTTTCTTCCTAGTGAATGTTTTCCTTCTTGTTACCTTCCTTTTCAGTTTCATCTTTTGAAGTTCTTGCATACCTTTTTTACTAGATTATGGATGATGGGAGGAAGGAGTTTTCCGAGGGAGACAACTTGCTTTGAGATGCTTTGAATTTAATAAAATTCTCTGTAAATAATTTTTTTATTTTAGAGAGAACATTGATGTTAAGATTGTCAAGAACACCCTTCTCTTTGATTGACCACTCAATGGTTGGGAGGAGAATATTGAATGGTTTGGTTGGTTCGGTGAGGATATCTATGTCCTTTTCCTAGTTCCGGTTTCTCGTATTGACTTAATCGGTTCCTTGAGATTGGAGATAGGGCCCTCTTGAGTGCTCCATTTATTATAGTAGTGAGAAAAATCAGTGATTCCTAGGGTGATTCAAGATATGATAAATAGGGTTGTGGGATAGGATAGATAGGATTCATATAAATTATGGAACTACTGATTCTTGGAACTATATAACTATAGAGATTCCATATAAATAGGATAACATAACTACATAACAATATAACTATAGAGAGTCATGTCGACACCTTGAATAAATAGTCACGTTATAATAGGGGTGGAGGAATGAATGTGAGGTAGATCAGTAGGTGGTGCCATTAGATATAAGGGCTATCTGGCACCATATCTCTATAGGGCTCAAGCTATGAAATAACCAGATATCTAGGCGATTCCCCCGGATAGAACTCTAGGGTACCTTCACAATTATATAAATAGGGGCTATATATGGCATTTCTACTTGGGTTGGGCTATAGAGTATAGATTCGGGCCATATAGGGAGAGGGGGAACTTATATAGATCTAGCTTTCCCCATCCCTCCCATATATATAGGGGGAGAGAGGGACCTGTTCTTTAGATCTCCCCTGCTTCAGGGGAGGAAGGGCCACCATAAAGATCAAAGATGAAATATGTCACCGAGATGCATGAACAATTTTTCATTGATTAGGTTACCAATCAACAAATGAATCAGATCAACATGGTTGGGAGTGGGACCTTTTTAGAAATGAATTAGGTGGAGTCCTAATGAATCTTTACCTGCCATTTCTATATATAGATACATGATGAATGAACCGGGTGGCCCGATCCAACTTTCTCTACCATTTTGTATGGGACAGATAGATATAGATATAGGGGCCTAACTAAACTATAGATAGATAGCCACCCCCACTCTTTATATAAATGGGATATATTCTCCTAGCCATCCAAGGACTAAATGAATACCATATAGATATAAATCCCTAGCCCCTATCTAGAATTTATATAGGGCTAAGACCTACTGAATCTAGCTGCCCCTAGATCTATAGGCCATCGGCCCGAACTGCCACTCGACCCTATCTATAACTAGAAGATCTATGGGGTGGGGGTGTGAGCGATAGATCTCTCTAATATATGGGGTATGGGGCGCTCCCGGATACATTCTAAATATGGAACCCCCTTTTCATAGGGAAAGGCTAAGACCTACTATCTCTATCTGGGCACTCGATCGAGGTCTTCCCTCTCCCTCGATCTCCAGAGATAGGGGGTCGCCATCTACAGATATTCCATATCTATAGGGTATTGACTAGAATCTTTGTCGTCAGTCGTATATATAGATAGAGAACATTGGGGGACCACCCCCCTATATATATATATATATATGTATGTATGTATGTATGTATGTATGTATGTATATGGGTGAGATAGGCCCCCACTCTCCCATTGGTTGAGGACCACCCCATCTCTATATAGATCTAGGGACTTCTTCCGACGGGCTCTCTATTCTCTAGAGTGGGCGACTATATATAGAGTCGGGCGGGCATGTCTTGCCCCTCCACTATGGATTGGGTTCAGATTGATATATAGAGTTTAGATAGAGATATAGATCTATGGGTAGAGTAGGTCATCGAGTGGGTGGCTATAGAGAGAGTTAATGCATTTTCTATATAGATGACAATTGTCTCCCAATATCCACGGGGTTCATTAGCTGCATATCCTTTCATATTGAGGTAATTAAAATTAATAAAATTAAACTCAATATACCCATTGTAGACATGAGGGGGTGAAAGGGTTTAATTTATTAATGTTTTGAATCATTGGGGGTAGGTTAGAGAGATGGGCCAAAGGAAATAGAGGTTTACTTTTAATATAAAACTAAAACGTTTGAACCCTAGTTTTTAAACGTAAATGCCTTAAAATTGCAAAAGGAGTGTGGTCATAAATTAAATTATAATCTCTTTTTAATAAATAAATCTAGATTCTTAACCAAGAAATAATAAGATGGTAGAAAACTAGAATTGAGTATGATTTTCAACACAAGTGATATTATTTCACCATCTTAATTATTTGAAGAACTATTGATAAATGCATAAAGCTTAACATATATAAGGTAACTTGTAATATGTATTCAACAAACTATCTTTCGAGATATGCATATTAAAAAAATTGAGTGAGAAATATAATATATTTTTGTCTAATATATTGGGGTAGAAATAAAAAAAGGGTAATAAAATTGTAATTGAAAAATGGGTAAGTAAGGTACATGGAAAAAATAGGGGTATTTTCATTCCAATAATATAACAGAGGGGTATTATCAATTGAATAATTAGAGGTAGAAACTAGAATTAAGGGTATTCTTTAATACCCTTCGACGTAGGTGCTATACCATACTTTTACTAAGTGAATCCCCGTGCCAATATCATGGGTCCCTCACATGAATCATCTCTTGATACAACTTTGATAACTCATATCATGTATATAATAGATGGCTAGAGGACTAGACCAGGGTTGCCACCCTTTCCTCATATATCATATATCTAGGCCAACAAACTATATAGATATGGTCCCCCTCTCTCTTATAGAATTCTATGCCCATCATAAAGAGTTGGGGTCAACTAATTCACAAATTCAAGTCAAAATTCTAAATCATCATCAACCATCTCTTCAAACACTTTGAATATTTTGAATTCCTTGATTTGTTAAAGGGTAATCCTCCCATGCATTATTTTCCTTACTTCAAATTCATCATCACAATATTCCCAATAATCCTCAATTATGGGCATGTGATGATATAATAATTAGAGATTATTGTTGATGAAGTTTTTTTGTCAAAAGATACTATCTTTTGAAAAGGATGCATGTAAAAGGAGCAATAACTCTCTCTATGTTATGTGAATCAATGATTGATATATAGAAGTAATTTCCTAGGGAAATTGGGAACTAGATGTCAAAAATTTCTTGTCCCTACAAGTCCTATGTAGGATTTCTAGTTGCCTATAGAGTTCAATAAGAATGATCTTATCATTGTAGTATATAGGGTGTTTGTATTGAACACCTTCAAAACCTATATCTTGATGTATGAAAACATCTAAACTTGAATAAACATGCTTCCATATATAGTTACAAGTTATTTGGACTAAGTAGAAATCCTGTTAGTGACACATCCTTCCAACAATCTGACTAGGGACATGGTAAAAGCATCATTAAACCTTCTGAAATGACTTTTATTGTTGTCAAAATTCAATTGAGCGTCGAATTCATAAATTTGCGTATTATGCTTACTACCCCGACTTGATATTTACCAATCCATATTCTATATCCAACAATAATATACATCAGATATGAGGTCATATAGAAAGATTTTTTTATGAACTTGTGAGAGATGTTGAGTTAGAATTTGGAAAATGATCCCTCCCAATTCAATGTTTGTTTTCCTTCAAAAATTAGACTAATAAAAATATACATCCAATGTTGAAATTCATAGGTAGAAAGAAGGATTTTCACTCTTTCTAGGAGGGTAATGATATATGATAATTCTTCTATGAAATCACTCCTATATAGGGTTTTAGGTAACTTTGAAGGTCCCTTTTTCTTGGTTTTCAACCAAGAATTGACAACCATGGTTTGATACTTATTGGGAGTTAAGTCAAATTCCCTTTGAGCTTCATCTAAGGTCAAAATTTTGGCATTATTAATAGTGGGAATACCAAGGGCTAAGTTGATGTGATGTGCATCTAGTTGGGCAATGAGTTGACCTTGAGGATCTCTCAACTCTTTGGTCTAAGGATAAAAAATGGAGCACATTCAAAAATTGTGTCGGTGCACTAAAATGAAGTAGGAAAACCCCAAACATGAGATAAATCAATATGTAGAATTCTTTGGCCCAAGGGTGTTAGGTTTTTATCTTTCATACTCCCCCAAAATTCTTCCAAATCCATGTGTTTTATGTCACTATCACCAATTTATAGCACAAAATTATCCAGGGAAAAAATTATGATCTATGGTGGGAGAAAAACTATCTTCATAAGTAATTTTAGGAAAAACTAGGGTAAAAGGGAACCAAAACAAGAAAGAAAGCAAAAAAATGGAAATAAATTGTGAAATTTCTTACTTTTTGGATGAAAGTGAAGGCACCTTCTACATGATCCCAATGCAACTATTTTTTTTGAAAATGATGGACAAATGTTGGAGTTCTAAAAAGAAAATGGTTATGATGGGTATGATAGCGATAAAACAGGCTTAAACATGATTTACAAAATGAATATAGAAGACTAACTAGTTTTACTTATACGTAAACATTTGAAGAGCCCTTTATTGGCATTAAATAGGTCATTCAAATATTGGAAGGAACGAAGGAACTTTTCTAGAAATTCCCTTAAAGAATGATTTGTATAGTTAAATGGTATCGAGTTTGTGAAATCGAAGTTACTAGGAAGTGGAGGAATAATGAAATGGTTCGAAGTTCCCTTAGGACCCAAAATGTCCAAATCAATACTATTTTGCAAAGGCATCGATTAAGGAGGTGTTTTGGTGTAGTGGAGGAATGAGGGAACATTTCCAAATGTTCATTGAATGACCTATTCACCCAATAAGTACTTGTAAACATTGTAAGTAGTGATCTAGAGAACATGATGGAACCAAGGAACAATTCCTAATTTTCCCTAAAAATCGACATAGTCGATGCAAAGACATTTTCTCAATAAAAATGGCTAAGTCTTTTTTTAGAATTTTATCCAAGGAAGACAACCAAAATATTTAAAGAGTAAAATTTCAAAATTTCAAAATTTAACTAGTAAGTGACAACAATATGGAAAGGGGTTTTACTTAATTTAATGTAAAGTAATTTAATTTAATGATTAATTTAAATTTAATCATTTCATATCTAAATAACTGAAAATCAAATTTAAATGCATAAATAGAGTGGAGGGGTAATCACATGTAGTAAAGTAACATTTGGTTTTTTTGTTTAGTTGGAGACATTTGTAAAAATCCATTTCCCATTATCTTTTATGGATGTTCCCACCTTTTAACCTTTAGACATGAAATCACTTATTTGGGTAAATTTCTAGGTCCTAAAAGCATGCTAGCATTTACATGATTCATAAGCAAGAAAACTAGTAGTTGAAAACTATCTTTGGCCTCTTTTCTTTATCTCTTGTTTTCTCTTTGGTCTTCCACACCCTACAACCTTGTCGAACTTAATTGATTTATCTTTTATGGATTTAGACACTAGCACCCAACCATGACAGAGAATAACACAAAAATGCTCCTACCCCTCTTGCCCCCGACCCTTTCTTACTTTACTCTCTCTTTTTGGGTCTCTTTTATCTTTTGGGCATCTTTTTCACTTATGGTTCAACCTTTCAGTTGTCAATTACAAAATTCAAACAAGGGAATCATATAAATACATAGTTATGTTTTCAAAATAAAGGACCAAACACTAATGATTATTATTATCACCTAAGCTTGCATCCAAAGGGACTAGAGAAATTCTAAGGCATCCATATAGAATCCATTCAAGGGACAAGGGTTGCATAATCATGCATATACTTCATAGGAGGGGGAAGACTATTCTATTCCATCTACACATACTATTACATTGCTACATTCTAGATCTATCCCGCTATCATTTGTACAAATTTGCAAAGGGCATCATTCCTACACACACACACCCGAACTACATGGAGTATAAGATGTAGTGCACTGCTCAGTTGTAGGTTAACTCTTTGGGTGACCACTAGGGGTCAGTATGAATCCCTCTTTGTATTTTCCTTTTTAGGTTTGATGTGGTTTGTGGGTATGTGCGGTGAATTTACTTCTTATAGGTCATAAGTACCTTCGGCGATCTAGAGTGAATATCGGGCAATCAACATGAGCTAACAACGAAGACCTTGTGACATAGAAGAAAACATTTTCTAAGCATTTTCAGAGTCACCAAAACCCAGTGCCCTTGTTCGGATTTGTTCTAGAGTTCCAAAATTTAGAGTGAGTAGTAACGATGTTTTCTACAACATGTCCAACACTTTCACCTTCCCATATCACTTCCTAATCACTCCAAAAATCAGGTAAATCCTTTTATCTCCCTCTCTTTCTTAGGGTTTGACAATATTCACACTTATTTTCTTGTGTCATTACCGTATTTTATCATTTATATATCAGTTATTACAATAGTTACTCTATAATTAGATTTAATTAATCCAAATTAAATTAAATCATTTGGTGAACCCGCATTCAAACTCTCTTGGTTCCTAATTTATTAGTAGCTTCACTACCCTAGCATCCCACCACCATGAGTGTCTCCATCCTTTCCTTTATGTAGGCTCATCTTGAATGTGAGAATAAAATAAATATTTTTTGGCTAATACTTACATTCATCCTCATACTTCTCCTGAATATGCGTATCTTTTATGGAAAAACATATTAACATTACATCGATGAACTTTCTTCTTAAAATGTCTTAGATAATGACCCCCCTCTATATTGATGTTTCTATTAATAATGTTTGGGTTAAAAAAATTTAGTTGATAATGGATCCAAGATTAATATATGTAATCCAATGTTCCTTCACAAAGTTGGATTTTTCAAGACTCCTTGATTCCTTCTTCTGTCTCTATTTGTGGCTTTGATAACACTCCTATTTTTGCATGCTAGTAGTAGCTGCCAAGAAAGGTTTTGAAGGAGCCATTAGAGGGCCACAATGGGGAGAAAAACCACTGCTGATCTAATCGAAAGAACCGTTTCCTCCACCATTTACGTCATGTTAGCATTAGCGTCTTTGCTTGGTTGATCCCCAATTGCAGCAACATTCTACCCTACCGATGGAGAGTGAGGTTTAGGTCTTCAAGTGCTTCTAGTCTATGGCTATCGCTAGGCTTCCCTCAAGCACATGTTCTCTTCCCCATTGCTCGACCTTGGACTATGATGGCTGAATAGGGGAAGACGTGTTTTTTTCTTTGGTGCATATAGGGTTTCATCGTTGCAGAACTCCTAAAATTTTAAACCAACTTTATTTTTCAATTTCCAATCACTATATCCTCATTTATCCTGAGATAATTAAATATTTATTATTAAACTATTCATATTCAAGAATTGTGTTTTTGACTTTTCCGTCAATTTAAATATTTTTTCCTCAAGACACTGTAACAATCTAGGACACTTGTATGGGATGATCACTTAAATTTAATGTAGATATGGAAATGGGTTATACTCAATTTAATGTAGAGTAATACAATTTAATGATTAATTTAACTTTAATCATTCCATAGCTAAATAACTAAAAATCATATTAAAATTCATAAACAGTCGAGGGGTAATCAAAGGTAGTAGAATAACATTTGATTTTATCTAAATTTGGAGACATCTCTAAAACTCCATGTCCCATTATTCTTTGATGGATGTTCACACTTTTAATTCCATTTTGTGAATATTTTGGTAAAGATTTATTTTTCTCGGTTCGTATATATTTAAAATCTTTCAAGATTGTTTCACGATATTTTATGTAGATATCATACAGGGGCACCTACAACTACAATATCGACAAAGAACACTTCTAAATAGTCCTTGATGGATGTCCATACCCCATTGTAAATCTCTTATTTTTCCATGAGATGCTAATATGTTGGGAAAAAAGAGCTAATTGGGTTGAATATAGGTTCATTTCTTTTTGTGGTCATCCAAATTGTTTTCTTAAATGCCTAATAATAGAGCACTTGAATTTTTCTCTTTTAAATTAACATTTTTTCCATCTTTATCTGGATGGTTGACATTGTAAGCCAAGTTGGATATCTAGAGAAAACTATATAAACATATGTAAAGCTGGGTCCTTGTGATTGACATAGTCAAGCATATATCTTGTGCGTGGATCATTAACTGGTAAAGGATAAGATCATCTCTCCCTGGTCCCAAGAGCATTAGATGTTTTTCTAATGTAAAAAGACATAAATCTGATAGACATTTATGTATTTTTATAAATAGGATTCTTATAACATAGTATGAATCCATAAAAGATATTCAACATGGATTATTTTTAGATGTTCCAAATATTGTGAGGATGGATTACTATCAGTGATCTGTATTTTGGCACTCCCATAGAATGTTTGTTCACGTGGAATAAATGATATGTGCTTTATGGCCTTAAGGCTACATATACCTACATCCCTCATTTCCACATCTTGCCAATGGTTTAGAATCTACTTGCCCAATATAGATTTGGAGGATGATCGATCATCTCTACACAACTTATTGATCTCACCCATGCCTAGATGTGTGTTTTTCCCAAAGGCTTAGAATTTTTTTAAACAAATGCAATTGAAAGGTGTAAATCCAGACTCCTGACAATTTTTCTTCAGCTATTCTTGACATGCGAAAATGGTTGCTTTAGAAAGCAATGTTGGTCATTTAGTAAATTATAATGAAAGGGGATTTTCTAGATTCAAGTTGTACACATAAAGATATGGATATAAAATGTCATATACAAGTATAGAACTATTTAACAAATTGCATTAAAATAATTTGTGTTATGATTACAAAGGACATGGTATGGACCACTTTCAGAAACTTAATGGATGGTGAATTTTTATGTTGCGATTGTAGATATCCAGATTTTTATATATGTACTCAGTGTAAACATCTTTAGCATGTGAGCTATTTAAAAAATGCTTAAAATAAATGTATCCTTTTGGAATGTGGGGTAGGATATGTAAGGCATGGTTGTAACACCCACAAAATTCCCGCTAAGAATGATTCAATTTAATTAGGGAAACTATGGAATAAATTTTTTGTCTCTTTATAGAATGACGAGATATACTAACACTTGATATCATAATAAAAGGCATTAATTAAGTCATTTAATAAATGTGCTTAGTGAGCATAACTATAACTTATTTATAGTTTGGATAGGAATGAGTAGTAAATGTATAATTAAACAACCCTGATTGTATAAATGGCTATTGCACGCCCTAAATTTATAAAATACATAATCTAAAAAGTTTGAGCTAATTGAAAGGTTTCCTTGAGCTACTGTAGGATTATCTAAACTCTTTTGTGGCCTAAGATTTTGGGGTTGTGATATGTTTGAGTATTTCACATACCCCCTTTTATAGCAAACAATAAACATATGTAAAATGGTTATGACACAAGTATATGCCAGTCATTTTTGGACCTCTCTTTGAGTAGTAATTTTTTTACAAATACATAAAGATTTTATCCCTCTGTTAGTGTGAATTAATTGATATGGTTATCATGGGACCTATATCTTATCATTTTCACTAATTGAACCTTTAAGTTTTTCCGCCTAGCCAGATTAATGAAATACCTTGTTAATGGTGATGTGTTCTAGTTACATTGTACTCCCTTGAACATAGATGTGTGTTTTTCCCCTGGTAGGAGTTTTCGGTCTTGTACTTTGTTTATTCATAGCTTGCTTTTAGGAGAAAGTCTTCATCTCTAAGTTTAAGAAAGACACTTTCCTTGTGTGCGGATTAGGTCATTTTTGAACTAGGTTTATTGGATAGTTTAGGAAATGTTTGTTAAGGATATGAAGGAATTTTGGAAGTTTCTTTTCTTGGGAATCCTTGATGTTGTTTGTTCCACTTTTTTCCTCGGGAAGGGAAAGTACGGGTTATTTTTTCGTAAGTTTTTTGAGAGTATTGGTGTGATGTGCTAGTAGATTTTAGTTGGACCCCCTCTTATAACACCCGTTGACGTTCTAGGAACACGCTTCAACCTAACACTTAACCTGAAAATTGTGACTATTTTTTTTTGTTTAAGTTATAAGAAAAACGAGGTTATAAGGATGTTAATCCCTAGGTACAAAAAACTAACTAACACCACTAAACCCCACTTTTCGATTAAAGAACTAGATCTTGATAAAGGCTAACAAAATCTCAAATTTATCTCTAAGGTCCATTGATCAATCATTCATTAGGAAGGTACCATAGATTAATTTACATAGTTAAATGTTTTCTTCTCTTTAGTTAATATTCAATCCTAGAAATGTTAACCTTATGTTAATTTATTTAAATTTATTATCCTATTAACTTAGAGTTCTTTTTATTGACTTCCTAAGGCTTGCTAAGAACTAATAAATGTTTTACACCCCAAGGCAATAAAATGGCCCCTTTCACCCATCTACACATACCCTTAAGGATTTAATTTAAACATTTAAAATGTATTTCCACCAAACAAAGTAGGGTGAAATCTCCACCCTTAGATCAAATCAATCTTGGCCACTAGATCCTAGGGTTCCAAACTAGCCCTAAATTTCCTTATGAATTTCTATTAAAACCTTTTCTTTATTCTATTCTCCTCATTTGGTCTATTTTCTTTTGTTAAAATTTGTAGGTTGGAGAGGAGGAAGCCATGGGAGCAAGAGAGGAAGAACTATGGAGGATTCTACAGGGGATTAAGATTAGATTGGTTTAGTTTTAGTTTTATTAATGTAATCTATTTCATTCAAGGATTGTGAGGGATTTCCTCTACCAATCTGGTTTTGTTTCCACACTAAGTGTATTTGGGTTTTCAAATTTGGGACAAACCCTACCCCCATTGTTATAAATAAAAATAATGTTTTATCCACCATTTGTAGGTTTTTATTGCTCAAATCCATGGGATTACTCATTGTTTGCTTGTTGGTGATTATAGGTTAAATTTTACAACTTAGAAATTGGTATAAACTAGTTAAAATTTACACATAGGCGTGGATCTAAGGAGTTTTGTTGTAAGTGATAGAACCACCACCCAGAGCAGACCGACGGTCTTGGGACCACCGCCCTACCTGGGTGACAAACCACATACGTTCGCCTTACTGAGTGGTGGTTTTGAGACCGCCGCCTTACCTTGAACAGTGGTTACAGAACCACCGCTATGCACAGGGCGGCGGTCTTGTTTCTAAAAAATAGAACCTTTAATATGAGATTTTCCCAAAGCCAAATTTTACTACAAAGTCCTAAAATACATTCTGAACTTGATTTTATGCTCCTAAAGTTTCCAGTTTTGGAATTTCATTTCATTAGTTCATTTCTTGGTTAAAAATTACTCATTTAAAGCATTTGAAATCCAATAATAACTACTAGATCTATTCCAGTTTGTTCAAGTAAATTTTCTTTCTATTTCAAGAGTAAAATAAAAAAATTTATATCTACTTCTACATTGTTATTTTCTTAAAATGCAACAATTACTTATCTCAAATTTGTTGTCTCTTTCATCTTCACTTACAATTTCATATATAAAAAATGACTATAACAACTTTATTTTACATTCAAGTTTACTATGCACACATTTTAACATATTACAACTTCTATATTTCCTTATTTTCCATTTACAATGAAAAACAACTTCACAATGAAAGTAAACTTTCTTTTCCATTGAAAATAGCTCATATCTTTTAACACAAGAACTACTTTTCTCACAATACAACCAAGAATTCAAATAAAGAGAATTACTTTATTTTATTTTTGCAAAACTAACTCTACAATACAAATCTTTCTTCTTTCTTTTCTTATTTTTTCTTTCCACATACAATACAATTTTAATAGCAATTATTTGAATGCAAATTTCCTTCACAAGATCAATACAATTTCCTCCACTTGAAGTGGGAAAATCATACAATAATGCAAGCTAAAATAGAATACAATATTACAAGTTTCCTCCACTCTAAGTGGGAATAACACAAAGGAAATTTTATTATAAGAAGGATCTTCTTAGGGACTCCACCAAAAGCTCCAAGCTTCCCAACTCAAACAAGATAACTCCTCCATGATATGCTTGATTCACAACAAAATGGGGGAGGCAACACTCTCCACCTAACCAAGATATCCAATGAAGAGGAGAAGCCATCCTCTCCATTGGCCCCCGAGCCCCAACCACATTACAATGGGAGATAATTCCAACACATGGAAACAACAAGCTTCCAAAACACAAAAAAATATTTCACAACCATTTCAACCACATTCAAAAACAATCAACACAAGAAAGGAGAACAACAAAACAACAAAAACAAGGCTTAAAATGAAAGCCAAAGGAGCAAGACCTATGGGAAGGCCACTTATGCCTCCCAATGGGAATGGATGCCCACCTTAAAGCCTCCAATGCATATCTCAAATCCCCTACATACTCTTATGCCTCCCTCAAGTACCCCTTATACCTCCCACATACTCTTATGCCTCCCCCAATCTCTTATGCCTCCCTCATAAAAGAAACAAGAAAGAAATGCAAGCATTCCTTATACAAGGTGGGGCATCCAACCCAAACTCCCTCCAACAAAAAGGTAAAATATTATGCCTCCCTACATGAAATCTCCCCATAGTCTCCTCCTACTCCAAACTTAGGCAATCTACCCACACCCAACAAGCATTCCAAAGAAAACAATACTCAACACAAGCATATAAACACAAAATAAAGCATAACATAAGCAAGGTAAAGCTCCTACCTTTCCATAGTAGAGCTTGTTCCAAGAGTAAATATCCAAGATCCTCAAAACCAAGCAAGCATCCAAAAGCTCCAACAATCCACAAGCACTCCCAAAATCCTCTAACTCTTCCCAAAATGCAAGAGCAAAATAATGAAGTAACCCCCAAACAAGCAAAAGAATTTCAATAAATAGAAAAGGGAGAGAGGAGGATGATGTGGCTCCAAGTAGGATGCCACCTCATTTCCTCTCCACTCCACATCACCTTAGTCAACCTCATATTCCAAAGCACAATTAATAAGTGGTTGAAGGAATGACATTTTACTTACACACACAATCTAAGCCCACACCCCCTAAGGACAAAATTAATTACAAGAAAGGAAGTGCAATAAACATTTTACCTTTTTATCTTCCCAAAAAAACCTAATGGGGTCTAATTTTGACCCCCCAACCCATAGGTAGGGTTGGCATAGCAATTTAAGAGGTGTGGGACAAGTTTAACTTGTCCCACAAGCTTCCAAATTTGGCCTCTAAGGCCAAATTCGAGTTTCCCATGAAGGGTAGAGTGTACAACACTCAAGATCTCAAGCATTCAACACACAACACAAAATCCAAGAGCAAATCAAGTCTAATAAATGAACTCTTTTTGGTCACATCTTTAATTAGTTTAGGACAAGGTTAAATTAGCTTAATTAAGACACTACAACCCATTAATAATAAAGGGGTAAAACATACATCAAAATCTAAATAATTAAAACAAGTAAATTACATTACTAAAAGAAACACATACTAACATTAATAAAAGGAAACTAAAACCAAAGACAACACATGTTCCCTTGGTCACACTTTTCCCCTAACCAAATAATTCTAACACACACACACAATTACATGTTGCCATGGTGACCCTTGTTGAATTCATCTAGAATTCCAATGTGGTTGGTCTCCAATCCCCCCGATGTTTGTTGTGAATAAATTTACCTGTAAAACACATAAATACCTCCTTCGGCCTCGTGGCTGCATTAAAACATCTATGATAAAATATACAATATAAATCTACAATCATCTATATACGAATCAAATATCATCTAGGAAAATACGATATCATTTACAATTTCTAGCAACATTTCTATCCAACATTTCATCCATGTCAAAATGATCACAACATTAATCCAATTATCAAAGCTTACTCAGTGTGGCGAAAGTATATCGCATGTTAGAAATATATATAAATAACCATGTCAACAATATATCAACATCAATATAAAATGTCTCTAATAATCCACATGCATCATATATGAGTCGAAATCAACAACAATCTAGTATCTCTAACATCTAATATCATGCTAAATCAAAAAGCTACAATATATCCATAAGTGTAGTCGACAATATCGAAATCAATAATAAAAAAGGTGTCGAAGGGAAGTGGGCACTACACCTCTAGTTGCCTATTTTTTTCCCTAGCTTCCTTGAGTGTTCTTTTGTATTACAATTTAAGAAGGTTCTCTCTTTATGGTTATTTTGAGCTTGGGAGGATTTAAGATAAATAAATTTCGTTGTGTTATGTAGAGTGATTGGTGTCTCTTGTGTTGATATGCTAGTTTGGGAAAGGATTGTTTATCTTTCAAAGTGGAAATATTATCTAAGTGTTTGAAGTTTCTAAATTAGGTTAGTGTTGTGTGTTTGATTTTGAGGAAAATTTAAGTTATAGAAACCTTGTGGTCAAGATTATGCTTAGTATTACCATGAAAATTTAATTGAGTCCTTTTGAGTTATAAAATTTCTTCCAATGAATAGCCTACATCCTTGTAAACGTTTTTGCTAATTTAGGTGTTTTCCTTGTTGTTAAACCTCATCTTGTGTGATCTTAAATTGTGATACCTATGAGTAGACATGTTTTCTCGTGCAAAATTGATGGTCATGATTGGTAGTTGTTAGCCTTATCTAAAATAACAAACATTGAAGTGTAACCCAACCTAAGTGGAAGTATTAACCTTTATTATTGTAGTGTGTTGTATCCATGGGTGGCTATGTGGTCATTTTGAGTACATGGATTTATCCCTATTATTCTTTCACCTTGGTGGTTATTCTTGAGATTCCATTGGCAATTTTTTGTTTAGATGCTCTATGTTGTATCTTGGTTGACCACATAGAGGTACTATATGTAGAATTAAATTCTTGCAACCTTGCTTGAAGAAATTTTAGTATTCATGCCTAACAATCTCCCTTCTCCTTGTTGAATAGCGTTGGACCAAACTTGGGTTCTAAGAACCCACTTTGTTTGAAATAAAGAAATCCCGTAGAGGGTGTGACTTCTATTCATATGCATTGTTCCCTACCTCTTTTCTGTGACTTCCAGGAGGAAGTTAAATCTAAGGGGAGGGGGATGTAATGCCCACTCCTCTTCAACACTGATTGAACTATGATTTCAATTTTGGTTGATTATAATCTTGAACCTTGCTGCTATATTCTAGTTAGCATACTAATAAGATACGCGAGACATCATGATTACTATTGTGTTCTGATTGTTATTTTGACTGTATGGTTGTAGTGTGGACTTTGATGTACATTATTGTATATGATTTGATTAGCTTATTTGATAGACAATATGGATGTGTTAGACTTTTGACATGATGTGATTTATATGATGGATTATATGCATGGATTGACATATCAATATTTGATGATCTAGTGCTACTACTATACTGACACATTGGACTTGATATATAGATGTTGCTAGATGATTTAGTTGGTTTTGTGATCTTATTGAAAATTGATGAATTAGTAGAATTGAAATGTTGAAAATTTGAACAATTGGTGAATTACTTGGTTTTAGCAATAGTTTAGTTATGATATTTGATGATGTGAATTGATATGTATATATATAGGAGTTTTATCATATCGATGATGTTAATGTGGCCATGAGGCCAGAAAGGTATTGTTTTGATTTTTGTAGGAATTTGTAGCACAACAAACAAAAGGGGATAACATACCAACAATTAAGGAATTTGGGGTATTGGCAACAAGTCACCTTGGCAACTAGTGTAAATGTATGATGTTATTATTGTTAGATTGTTAGGAGGTCCCCATTGGGGTGACCTCAAAAGTGACCTTGGGTAATTTTGTTGTTTTTCCTTTTTTATTTATTTATTGGTGAGTATTTGAATTATTTTAGTTTTGTAAGTCACCTTTATTAGTGTTAGTTAAAATGCTTCATTTAAGTTGATTAAACTTGATTAATTAGTGTAATTTGAGATGTGACCAAAGTGGGGTAATTAATGTGAGTAGGTAGTTCTTAGTTTGTGTTGGATTTGAAAGAATTAGGGTAAGAATGAGTAATAAGAGAACCCATAAGGATTTATAGGGTTCCTTAGTCTAACCTAGATCTAATGGCTTAGAAAGATTTGATCCAATGGTGTAGGATAAACCCTACATCACTTAAGTGATAGGGAATTTGGTGGGAATGAATTTAAATTAAAGGTATGGGTAATGTTTTAATGGGGCCTAAGGGGTTAGCCCAAGATGTGCAACCTTGACCCTTTTAGTAATAAACTAAATATTTATGTGCATGGTTTAAATCTATAGGATTTTTAGACTTGCCTAATTAAATTTTAATTAGGGGTCCTTAAATAAATAAATTTAAAGGGGATTATTGGGGCTAAATAATGAAGAGTAAAGATGAGCAATATTTAAATAAAATATTGGGACTTAATAAGAGAAATTAAAATGTAATATTAATTTTGGGGGTTGGGTCAATATTAACTAATGATTAATTATTATTCGACCGCCATGTTAATGTGTAAAATTTTATAATCGGGATTTAATTAAATCTTGGCTAATACCTTACCCTTTAAAAAAATCATTCCATAGTTCTCCCTAATTACTTATTGAGTTCTATCATGGGTTTGAGCGGAAATTTTGTGGGCATTACAATGGTAATGCCAAGTTCCTCTTAAAATATTTGAGCTAATGAAGCACTAAGAGCCCCTAGAAAATGATTTTCATAAAATATTTTCCTTCACTAGTGGTAGAGTGATAGATACCTTTAGTTTGCATTATATGTATTGGCATCCTTTCAGGAAGAAAAAACTCCCATTACCTACTTTTTATGTGATGAAGTATGTAATGCGTGTTTGTATTAGTAAGGAATTTGGATGAAAAATTTGAGCAAAGAATGTTGTATGAAGTGATGGTTCAAGTAGGGCCATTGTCAGGGGTATCCAACATGAGAAATAAAATAGTAAAAAAATCTTGAAAGCTCATTTAGCTCCTCTTGACTTGAGTTCTCAATATTCAACCCCCATTATTATGATTTCAGGTCTTAATAAATTTGGAAATATTCATGCTTGTTCAAAATAAAATATTGGGATTGGGATTGATCAAATTTCCTCTTCTAGAATACTCCTATCACGTGGAAAAATAAGAGCTTTTGAATAGGGTATGGACATCCTTCAAATAATAATAGAATCTATTGTTTGTCTGATGTTGTAGTTGTAATTGTTATGGTTGATATGAATGAAACATATAAAAGTGTATACAAGGCATGTAAATTATTTTCTGAAATTCCTAGAGACATCATCTCATGGAATGTAGTGATTTCAAGATATTCACAAAATGAGGATGTTGAAAAGGATTTTTTTACACATGTTACAATTGGGAAGACGTTGATAGATTTGTATAAACAATTTTGAATCATACACAAGGTATGAAAACCATTACAATCATAGGATATGAACAAAATAAATCAATTAGATTCCTCACAAGAAAGATAAAGAAAACAAAGGGTTGTGGGATGAGTATGTATGCTTTCTCTGCCATACCCTCTTGTCCTTTCTATCTAAGTGGACATTCACCCTCAGTGTATCTTGGAATTTCTTTGGGAATGAAAACATCATGGCCAAAAAAATCCACCACCTCAAAGCTCCCCAAACTGGCACATTTATACTACTCCAAATCCCACCGCTTCATTGTAGATTTTCCTATTCTTTGATGGGATGCAACTTTTTTAATATCCAATTAGGTACAAAACCCTTAATTATAGAAAAATATATAGTTCCATGTCCTCTAATTTTAAATAAAAATATTTGATTGGTTTTACAATAAAATTTAGATTGTAGATATAGCTAGAGGTATGTTAAAATATGCATCTATTTTTGTATTGGTTATTTTAGTTTATGTTGGAATCATTGGTTTCTCAAAACAAAAACATCCACAACTAAAAGAATTTGGAAACATGACATATATCAAATTAAAAACATTTTTTTCATTCTTTTGAAAATCTAGAAACAACCTTACTACCATGATTGATTAATGTTTTTCATAGGAAATCCCTATTTTGGTACAACTAATTCAACACTTAATAGGGTAGTAAATTTTGTTATGTTTTTAATGGAAACACAATTGAATAATTGTTCCTAAGGTTATCACTTGTAGAATTGAAAGTTTATATAACATATTGTATGCATGTCATTAAAATTCTCCTAAAAAAGGATACCACACTCAAATGGACCAAGGATTGTTAAAAACCTTTGAAAATTTGGAAACATCTCCCACGGGGTTCACTTAGTAAAATTATGGTATAACACGTGCGTTCGAAGGGTATTAAATAATACCCTTAATTCTAGTTTCTACCTCTAATTACTCAATTGTTAATACCCCCTCCTGTTATATTATTAAAATGAAAATACCCCCTATTTTTTCCATGTACCTACTTACCCATTTTTTTATTACAATTTTATTTACCCCTTTTTATTTCTACCCTAATATATTAGACAAAAAATATATTATATTTTTCACTCAATGTTTTTTAATATGCATTTCCTCTCGAAAGATAGTTTGAAGCCATTGAAGACCTATTATAAATCACCTTATATATGTTAATCTTTAATCATTTATCAATAGTTGTTCAAATAATTAAGATGGTGAAATAATATCACTTGTGTTAAAAGCATACTCAATCCTAGTTTTCTACCATCTTATTATTTCTTGGTTAAGAATCTAGATTTCTTTATTAAAAAAGAGAGTATAATTTAATTTATGACCACACTACTTTTTCAATTTTAAGGTATTTACTTTTAAAAACTAGGGTTCAAATGTTTTAGTTTTATATTAAAATCAAACCTCCCTTTCCTTTGGCTCACCTCTCCAACCTACCCCCAATACCTGATTCAAAATATTAATAAATTAAACCCTTTCACCCCCTCATGTCTACCGATATATTGACTTTAATTTTAATTACCTCAATATGAACCCACGTGCTAGGATATTGCCTTGCTAATGAACCCCCCATGACATCTCCTCTGCATGCATACATTACAACCCCACATTCTAACCGGCCACTCATTCTTTACACCTCTTCCACACTTGTATTTTTGGGGTAATTTTGGCTAGCGATGAATAAAAAGGAAAGGAGCATGCCATCTACTATATCAATAATGATTTCCTTCACTATGAGACTCGATATACCTCTCGTTGAATGATCTTGCTTGGACATTTAATTTATTGCTACCATAATTCTCCATTACATGATCTATCAAACCACCTATGTTATATTTGACAATGACCCCCTCTACCACTTCTTCTCCCATGCCATCCTCCCAACGAATGTATCAAAAATGGATGACACTTCTTATGGAATATGATTTACACCTCATTACGCAAAATTATATCAAAGGAAAATTCACTGCGAACCAACCCTCCACTACTCCAATACTCATAATTCAACCCATTCTGATGCTCTTTTTGATGAGGAAATATTACTCATTGAAGGAATAAACCAAGGTCCTTGATTGTTTTATTGGTGGCTACTAATTTTCCAATGTTATAGCTCGTATGGTCCATTACATTTGATCTTTTTCAAATGGAAACCTTAATTAATGAAATTTTAAAATGGAATGTGGTTTATTGTTTCTTGGTGTTAAACACACATTCAAACCCTTATTCTCTCCACAAGGACAACAAACGAGAAGGAATAAAAACATGTAAAAGGATGAGACATTGGTGATGAGAATGAGTGCATCACTTTAGCATGTTTGCGTTATATGGTTCTTCAGCTAGGCAACATCGATTTTTTTATTAAATAATATTTATGTTTGATGATGGATTTGAAAGGAAAATTGGTGGTATAAGAAAATATGATTCACCGTGTTGCCTTTTTTAGAGGAATTTATATTTGATTGTAATGTTGTGAGAAATTATTTTGGAAAATAATTCAATTCTATTTGTATAAAAGTTTCGCAAAATCACAACACATGTTTGGAACAAAATCAAGAGAGAAAGAGACACCACAAAATGTATGTAGTATGTAGCAAGGATTTAAATAAAATTGTGACTAAAATATCTTAGAGTCCTAATATATCATGTACTCACCATCCCATAGGGTATCACATGTCAAATCCGAGGTATGTAAATTAATTAACCATTATAATATTTATCAAACATTAAATGAAAGCATAAATAAATGCATAACATAGTAAATAACACTTGAACACAGTAATTAACGTGGAAAACTCCCGAGGGGAGAAAAACCATGGAGAATAATTTTCATTATGAGAGAAACTTTACAATCCAGAATTATCTCCCTCCTCACTTCTCTCCCTGTCCAATTCACCTCAAGTGAATTAACCAAATATGGCCCGCGACCATATTTAAATGACCCCAAGGGTCATGAACAAATTAAGTGATGGGGTGTGTACCCTAGTTTAAATAAATTAGTTATTAAATAACTAATAAAACATAATCTAAAGTTTATATTAAATAATTAAGAATATTCTAAATTATTTAATTATAAACTAAATATTATAAGCACTTAATATTATGTTCTAACATCACACAAAGAACATGCCCATAACATATATAATACCAAAAAGAACTCATCACATTAAAACAGAGGATACATCATATCCGCAACAAGCACTTCAAAATTACTTTTGCATGGGTTGAATCAAGGATATTTTATTGGTTCTAGGAATTGCATTTACTATGTGCCATTTACCATGACAATATCTTATTTCACAACATCAAGAAATAAGTAAATAAACTTATATAATTATGATATATTTTTATATTGTTAATACAATCTCATGTATTTTTGTCACTTCTATGATGATCGAAACATTATTTGTGAGTTAGATCGAAACATTATGAATAGAATTTGCAAGTGTTAATGATAAAGTTAAGAACCTTTTCCAACATCCTCTTAGCCTATGTCAAAGCGGAGATTTAGAACAAAGCATTTATTTTTATTGGATGTAAAGTTTTTGTGGATTTTTAGATGTTTCTTGTTGGGACAATTGAAATTGATATTAAAAACACACTTAAACCATATTACTAAATGAGAGCAATCTATTTCCATCCCATCCTAAGTATCTTGCAACTCATGTGCAATTGCTAGTTTTATGTTATAGGTGTAGAAGGTTAATGCATACTTATGTGTAGCAACTTTGTTATTGTCAAATTATTTTATATAATTTTAGTTTTTATCATCCTAAAAAGACTTCTAGTAAATCTTGTAATGTTTAGCATTGGTACAACAACAAGTGAAGACGTGTTTGCTGTTTCTATTAAAATTTAAAATCTTAAAAATATTAAAGTATGCCAAAAATTCTGATAAAGTGTAAGGTTATTATTATTAATTTGTCACAAAATATTATATATATAATTAAATTTTTGATTGGTGGAGAGACATAAACCCGATAGGAGATAAAAATTGCCACTACAACTTTTACCTAGTCAAAATATTCGGCTTCAAAGCATGCCCGGAATCATTTTCATTCTTTTATCAAATTACAATCAGTGTACACATGTCAGAGCTAAGATAGACACAATCCCAAAAAGAAAATAAGGAAAGATGTAATTACCCACAGTAATTACAAAAAGCAGGGTGCATGGAGACGAGGCTTTCCAAATCCATTAATATACATATATTTTTTTCTCATCCACGCATTGACAATTTAAATATTAGAGATGCCTGGTGAATGTGATCGCTGCACAAAAGAAGGCAATGGCGGCAGATCCTATTGTAATGTGCACCACTATTATGCACACCTTCATCACCTTCTTCATCTTCATATGAATACAACTCTGAGTAGTTTCCTCCGTATAACCCATGGCCTGTAACAACACCAACACCACCCCCATTGACGAGAAAAAACTGAGTGCGTTCATCACCACAAATATCTTAAATTCGATGCTGTCCATGGCTTCTGTCGCGCGTACGATGCCAAGCTCTCTGTCAAGCCCCATGGGGAGAGTAAATATGCTTAAAAAACTGAAGCAGAGAAGCATCATAGCCACTACTATAACTCCATCACCGCGTCTCTTGTCGCCTGTGCAGATTTCCTCGGTGTCGAAGTCGGTAAATTTGAATAACAACTGGGCTTCCATGTCGTCTGAAAAGACCTTCTTGAAGACATTGTTACTCTTCAAAAACAGAAATGAATTAGACATTATTACTCTTGGGAGAAAGCCCACTGCCTGTACAATGCAATGCACAGCCCATCGCCTGTGCTATAATAATAACAAAATGTGGCGTCAAGAGTTCCTAGGAAGTTCCATGTAGCTTTCGTAGATGATAAAAAAGTTGTTGCCACGCACATTCCACGTAATTAATCGCTGGCAATATGAGTGGTGTTTGTCACCGCCACGCATCCATACGGTGTTTCGCGAAGCCTTCCTGTGATGTTCTTTTCTAACAAATTTGATCGACAGTTATGGTAATCAAAATATCCCTTCATACTTAAGTAATGTCACATCTTCACAAACTTTGATCGCGAACGTTAGTGCGTTTGGGCCGTCAAGAACGCCGTATTGTACATGCAATATATTTTTACTATTCACACTATATTTAATTATTTAAAAGCACACCAGGCAAGAAAATACCTTATTTATTAGTACTGCCCAAAGGCAAGTAAGCTGTCAGAACATTTATTAGAATTTATTTACATCATTTTACTCTCCTCCTCCAACTTTGTTAGAGATACTAACAAGTTTAGAGCCAGCTATTTTTCTCTGCCAGATTATTACCATTTGGCTGATCGTCTCCGCTACTTTTGTGCTTGCTCTATCGCTTTTTCTTCCTGCATCCGCTACCAGCGGGGTCTGAAAGATCCGCCCTTTCGAGACGTTGCACACTTTCTTTGTAATGATTGACACATGAGGAGGCAAACGCCAACAATTCTTACTAAAAATGGTGTGGCTTTTAGTTGTTGCAGTAACAGAACTTAGTGTTCATGAAATCACAACACGAGCATTTCAGTAAATGCGCAGGGGGCAGCGGCTTAGCTCGCCTGTTCATCAACAGATGGGATGAAGACTCCACAACCACTGTCACCATTGCTATTACATCACTGTTCAAATAACTAATTTCCCAAACTAAACTAGACCAACTCATCGGTGTACTGAGTTCGTTGAGGTAAATTGAAGGAGGGTGTGAAAATTATTAGCACTTTTAAACAGAACACAGAAATGCAACTGCAGGTTTTGATCTATTTCTTATTCTTATTTGCTTGTGCTCTGCTAAATCAGAGAATACAATCTTTATAGAATAACAATAAACAGAGTCTTATTCAAACTCAAACTCAAACTACCCTATCTCTACTCTTCATCCTACAGATGGACAACATTTGCCAGCACATACACATATCATCTAATGTGCTGTCAATTACAAAATAACTTCCCTAAATGCTAGCTACAGAATCCCTAAATATTAGGCTAGAATTTCTGCATGTCTAACACTCCCACTTAGCCAAATATTTGTCAACCAGCTTGTATCACATCGAATCCTTCTTTGCAAAACTCAAACTTATTTCTTGGTAATGCCTTTGTCAATGCATCTGCCACCATCATTTCAGTTGCACAATACTCCATTTTGATAGTGTTGTTCTCAATTTGTTCACGGATGAAATGATATTGTATCCCTATATGTTTAACTCTCCCATGATACTTCGAATTCTTCGTCATGGCTATGCAACTTTGGCTGTCACACTTTAATATTGTTGGTTGGGATTGAGTAACCTCGATGTCCTGCAACAATCTTCTCAACCAAATCAATTCTTTTGCAGCTTGACATGCTGCTATATATTCTGCTTCTACACTGGAGAGAGAAACAGATTCGTTGTTTCTTACTTGCCCACGAAACTGCACCTCCACCAAGGATAAAACAGAACCCTGAAGTTGATCTCTTACTATCAACGTCCCCTGCCCAATCTGCATCACAATATCCAGTAAGTTGCAGAGATTTTTGAGCTCCCACTGAATCTTATTCCATGTTTAGTTGTTCCTTGTAGATATCTAAAAATTCTTTTAATTTCTGCCCAATGTTGTGGTCCAGGATTGCTAGAATATTGGCTCACAATACTTATAGCATGTGCAATATCAGGTCTTCTAGAAACCATTGCATACATTAGGCTCCCAACAACATTCTGATATGGAACCATACTCATATAACTTTCTTCTTCTTGTGTTTTGGGACACATGTCCAGTGAAAGTTTGTTTCCTACTTCCATTGGAGTACTTACTGGCTTGCAATTTTCCATCCCAAACTTCTTGAGAATGTTCCTAATGTACCTCTCTTGGCTAAGATGGATTTTTCTCTTCTCCATATCTCTTAAAATTTGAATGCCCAAGCAATAATGAATCTCACCATGATCAGTCATCTCAAATTCTGCAACTAATTGAGACTTAAACATGCCTAACATCTTAAAATCATTACTCATAATGATGGTGTCATCAACATATAAAGCTAAGATGACTAGAGACTCACCAATATGCTTTATGTAGACATTCAAATCAGCATTGCAACTTACATATCCTTCATTTTGGAGAAACCCATCAATACACTCATACCATGCTCTTGAAGACTGTTTCAGTCCATACAATGTTTTCTGAAGCTTGCATACTAACTGCTCCTTTCCTTCTTGTATGTAGCCTTCTGGTTGTTCCATATAAACTTCTTCCTTTAAGAATCCATTTAAAAATGTAGTTTTTATATCTAGCTGATGTACATGAAGATCCAAGGTTGCTGCCACTGCTAACAGAATTCTGATGGATGTTATCTTGACTACAGGAGAAAAGGTGTCATGATAATCCAAACCTGCAATTTGGGTGTATCCTTTTGCCACCAATCGAGCCTTGTAGCGGTCTATCGACCCATCAGACTTGTACTTTTGTTTGAATAACCACTTGCATCCAACCACTCTCCTTCCAGGTGGAAGAATCGTGAGTTCCCATGTCTGATTTTTTATGAGCGATTCATATTCAGCATTCATTGCTTGCCTCCAATCTGCTGCATAAATACTTTGAAGTGCTTCTTGAACACTGAGTGGTTCATCAACCTCTACACTAAGTGCATATGATTTCGATGCCTTTTGAGTGGGTTTCCGTAGTCTTGTTGATCTACGAAACTGCTGCTCTCCTTGTACATCTCCTATGGGTTGTGTGGCTGCAACTTGTAATGGTCTCGCTGGAGTAGAATTCTCATGCTTAGATTCTTCATCAGATCCGAGATCATAAGGCCTTGTTTCTAAATCCTTAGCATTTTCCATCTCTGCTGATTTGTGCAAAACTAAATTTTCGTCAAAAATGACGTCTCTTCTTACTAGAATCTCATGTGTTATAGGATCATAAATTTGATATCCCTTCGAATTCAAACTGTATCCAACCATTATACACTTCTTGCTTTTGTCATCTAGCTTCTTTCTTTCTTCATCTGGTATATGTGCATATGCTATGCAACCAAAAATTCTTAATTCATTGACACTTGGCTTGCTTCCATGCCATGCCTCATAAGGCATCTTCTTATGCAATGCAGTAGTTGGCAACCTATTTTGTATATATGCTTTGCATTGGAGACTGCTTCAGCCCAAAAACATTAGATAATCCACTACTCTTAAGCATGCATCTAGCACTTTCAACAAGAGTCCTATTCCTTCTTTTAGCGACACCATTATGTTGCGGTGAATAAGGAACAATATACTCAAGTTTGATACCTTCTTTTGCACATAAACTTTTGAAATATTTTGAGGTATATTCACCCCCATTATCACATCTAAGTCATTTCAAAGGTTTTCTGATAGCTTCTCACCAAATGCTTTAAAAACCTTAAACATCTCTAATGCACATGATTTATTTTTGATAAAATAAACAAAGGTCATTCTAGAGGAATCGTCAATAAAGGTAATAAAATACCTTGCCCCATTGTGTGACATTGTTTGCATTGCACCGCAAATATCTGAATGTACAAGTTCCATTTGCTCCTTAGCTCGTGTTGCTCCTTTCTTTGGGAAGGGGAATCTATGTTGCTTTCCTAAACAACAACCTTCACACACTCCCAACTCAACTGGTAGATGCAAATTAAAATCTTCCACAAGCTGCTCTAATTTTAATATTCAAAGTGAATGAGGATTTACATGTCCGAATCTATGATGCCAAAGAACTGAATCAGATATTTCATTATTTGTTGTTGTTAACACCACATCAGGTACTACTACACATAACTTGTATAGATTGCCATCTTTGATTCCCGTAGCAACAATTACTCCTTCAACATCCTTTAGGACACATTCCTTGTTGTCAAACTGTACAATTATGCCAGAATCGGTAATTTTGCTCACTAATAAAAGAATTTTTACTAGAGTAGGTACATACCATACATTCTGGATTTTCTTGTATCCACCATCTAGCATTTGCAATGGAATATCTCCAATTCCGATCATCTCACATTTTCTATCATCTCCAAGATTGACAGTCTTACTTTTGGGTGCTTCTGTATATGCCATAAACCAACTTCTCTCAGGTGTCATATCTTTGAGTTGCTCCCGAATCTAAATACCAGCAATTTGAAACATCAGAACTTGGGGTTGTGACAACCGAATTTTTTTTTCTTGGTCATTGCTTACGGTCATGTTAGCTTCAACAACCTTCCTTTTCTTTACCTCTTCTACCCATGCTAACCACTTACGACATTGTTTCTTAAAATGCCCAGGAGCTCCACAATGAAAGCAATTTCCCTTATTTTTCTCCTCCTTTGTGTCTTTACCATTCTTTGAGACATTAGACTATGAGGGATGTGATTTTTGTCACTCTTCCTTTTCACTTTGCCCTTATATCCTGCTGAAAACAGTGCTGTAGGATTCTCATCATTCAAGCCCCATCCTTCCTTCTGATTTCTTCTTGAAGTAGTGCTGCTATTACTTTTGTCAAATCCAAGTTAGATTGGGTGCTTAGTGCTACTACCAGTCTAGAATAGGATTCTAGCAAACTCCCAAGAAGCGACATAACAACATCTTCTTCTGCAATCACTGATCCACATGCTGCCAATTGATTTTTGAGAGACTTAAATTGATTTGTGAAATCTGATATCTTTTGTGTTTCCTACATCTTTAACTGAAAAAATCTTCTTCTAAGATATAATCTTGTGCTAACATCATTTGATTCATATAACTTGATTAATTGATCCCAAGCTTCCTTTGCTGATTTTGCCTCACTTACATGTAAAAGCACATTATCACTCAAACTTAAAAGTATACAGGAATGATCCCTACCTTCCTTTGACTCCCACTTACTGATCAGATCTGCATCCTAGGTGGGTTTAGTCTCAGTCCCTTCAACTATATTGAGTAGATCCTTTCTCTGCAACAACATCTTCATTCTGAGCTTCCAGAGATTAAATCCAACGCCATCAAATCGTTCTACCATCCTGTGAGGATCTCCTGCAACAAATGTGGCCATATCTCTGTCTTTAAACTTCTGATACTTCTCTGCAGCAACACTTCACCAACACTGCTCTGATACCATGAAAATTATTAGCACTCTTAAACAGAACACATAAATGCAACTGCAGGTTTTGATCTATTTCTTATTCTTATTTGCTTGTGCTCTGCTAAATCAGAGAATACAATCTTTATAGAATAACAATAAACAGAGTCTTATTCAAACTCAAACTCAAACTACCCTATCTCTACTCTTCATCCTACAGATGGACAACATTTGCCAGCACATACACATATCATCTAATGTGTCTTTGTCAATTACAAAATAACTTCCTAAATGCTAGCTACTGAGAATCCCTAAATATTAGGCTAGAATTTCTACATGTCTAACAGGGTGGTGCTGGCTGGTGTATGAATCACACCCATTTCCCCTGTATTATTGTTGCGGATGTTGTGAATGAGGATCTAAGAGCTTCCGCCTTCTACATATCCTGTAGACTACGTGGAATCCAAGTTAGAACGTGAGAGATGATGGCTTTTGTCGATGCGATGCCAATGCAAATGCGAGTGCAGATGCAATTCCCGTCAATTGCTGCCAATCACCCATGCCTTTGGCTTGTGTCAAATGTCATGAAATTTGCGCCTCTCCTCACACAAAACCTCACCTTCTTACAGTCGTGGGCGAAAATATGTTAAAGAACAGAACATGGTAATCAAAATTTTTGCCAAGAACAAAAAAATACTTCCACAACTAATATCTTTTGGGAAGAAAAACAAAAAAATAATTTTTTTCAGTGAACTTAAAAGATGAATTTGCTGGTTGATGAACTTGTTGAGTGTCCACCCAGCAAAACCAAGCACTATGACACACATTATGAAATTCAAAATTAGCAACTTGCAGTTACGCCTCTTTGCTTGATTCATTATATTCCCTTCCTCTTTCTCAATTCCTTCAATGTTGTAACAATAACCCAACTAACACTAAACTGATACACAAACCTCTGGAAAATGGCGGTGCAGAAGAACAAGAGCCTTGGAAACTATCCTTTCCAATATTTATCTGGCTGAAGTTGCAGGCATGTTAAATGATGATAAGCTAAGGAGGAATGAGGTGGGGTGGCTATATTTGAAGGAATTTGTTGAATTGAACGCATGATGATTGTAATTTCTTTCTTTGTAGTGATAAGAATGGATGCAATCTCGAGTCTTGTCTCGTTGTTGTGAATACAAGTGTTGGGTAAGCAACTCGCAATGTGCAAGTTTTGGGGTTTTTAAGTTTTTAGCACTTTTTCATGATTTGTTGCTTGTGTTCCATGTTAATGTATAGCTCACCAATGCCACTTAGGCAACAGAATGGGTCATCCATGTCCTAACATTTCGTAGAACGACAAGATATGTTACATCTTAACACAATTCCTTGGTCGAGCGCATCATGTAGGTACTTAGAGTTGTAATTACTACATTTTTTACTTCAGGATTACTTAGTGGGACCCTCCAACAAAGTGTTTGCTAGCCGAGCCGTAACATCAGGTGGCTAGGATTTTTTGAGACAATTATCTATTTCTAAAAAAATGGATATTAAATTTTAATTGCTTAAACCATTTGATTGCGCTCAACTGTGTTGTGTTTGGGGTCACATATTCATCTTCAAAAATATTATATATATTTCATAACCCTCATGGATTTGAGTAAGACTAACAAAATGACTAAATAAGATATGCACACGAAGTGTTTAACAAAATGACTGATCAAGATATCATCTTGTACAATGCGATCATGAGCCAAAACAGTTTCCTCATGAGACATTGACATTGTTTCACCAAATACAAATAGCAGGTGTCCATCCCGATTGGTACGTATTTCTCAACATTTTTCTAGCCTATGCATTGCAATTTTTATTCTGACGACAAGATTTGCCAACATCGTTGTTCTTGTCTGCTTTTGATTGTCAAAAGTTGAGTCCTCTTACATGTATAAATTTTACAACCTAGCAATTACACATGACTTGTAAATTACGTCAAGGGATGTCCACACATAATCTTGTATGTGTACTTCAATCTCATACAACTATCAAGCGATGGTCTCTCCATCATCTCCAAGTAATAAATTCTTGTCATCCCTTTTGTCACATTTATTTTTTGCGAAGCATCTTTG
The DNA here is from genome assembly GCA_018340775.1 of Taxus wallichiana var. yunnanensis. Classification (NCBI taxonomy): domain Eukaryota; kingdom Viridiplantae; phylum Streptophyta; class Pinopsida; order Cupressales; family Taxaceae; genus Taxus; species Taxus wallichiana. Next base: position 252,538,995 of record CM031235.1, on the reverse strand, counting down.
AAAGCATCGATTCCATCAACAAACATTCCATGTCGGTAGCGGGACTGCAAGGCATCGTCGCTTAAATTTCTGATGTTCCAACGTGGCGAAGGGATGGTCACATCATCATGTTTTCAAATTTTCGCATTATGCGTGGGAATCATACATAGTGATGGTCCTATCATTTTCATCCCCCTCCCCATAGCAAATAACGAGCATTAGAGGAACTCATTTTATTCTTGAATAGGTATCCATTCTTTGGAGGAGCTCATTTCTTGCACCATTGCTAGAAAAATCCCTCACCTGCTCATGTCACGACTTCGCTCCATCGGTAAGTACAACATATTTACTATGAATTGATTGAGCATGATTCAAGAAAAATGGTCTTTTACTTGGCATGAATGTGGTTTACGTATAAGTGGTTCTAGGAATTCAAGACTATCACTAATTGGAGACCTATCACCCTTCTCAATGTTTCCTAAATATGGGAACCCGAGAGACTATCACTAATTGGATACCTATCACCCTTCTTAATGTTTCCTACAAGATTCTGGCTAAGGCTCTTGCTCTTCATATTGCTCCTTTGCTTCCTAAGATTGTGTGACTTGAACATACTGGTTTTGTTAAAGTCCAATGCACATTTTGGATAATCTTATAGATGTTTGGGAAGGTATAGAATGGGCCCAAACTTCTCTAAAATGGGTAATTTTCTTAAAAATTGATTTTGAAAAGGCTTATGACCGTATTGAGTGGCCTTTCATCCTTGTTATGCTTCGGGCTCTGGGATTTGTAAATGTTTTCATTGATGTTATGTAGACTCTTTTTCATTGATGCTTCTTCCTATCTCACTATTAATGGTCATCAGTCGTCTGCTATAGGATTATATCATTCCATTCAACATGGATGTCCTCTTGCTCCGACTCTCTTTGTTCTTGTAGCGGATGCGCTTGGATACCTTATCGCCAACAAAGTGGATCAAGGGTGTATTAAGGGGATTTATCTCCCTGATCACAAAACCCAACTCATTAATGGACACTTTGCCGATGAATCTTTTCTCACTCTTGTTGAATCAAAACAAAACATCCAGGAGACCTTCTCTTGTCTCAACATTTTCTACAAAGCCTTAGGGTCTAATGTCCAGATTTGTTAAATCTTTGGATTTTTGCCAAAGTTCTAGCCCATTCCAGATCATTGTGCAACTTACCCGTGGAAATGGATTCAATGAGGATAAATATTTAAGTTTATGGGGATCCCCTTTGCCTTTGATAGTGAATCTTCCACTCTGTGGCGTTTTGGTTGAGCGTTTCGATCGAGAAGTGCACAAATTCTAATTTCCTCACTAAGATTTTAGACCAATTTCCACTAAGATTTTAGGCTTTTACTTAGGTTTATTATGTTGCTTGTTGGTGTCTGTCTCGGTATTTCTATGACAAAATATGGCCAAGCTCTTAAGAGATTTTATTTGTTCAAGCTACATACATGGAGGATTTCATAGGGTCGCTTGGGAAATTTTCACACTTCCTAGGGATCAGGGTGGTATGGGTGTCATTGATGTTTACAGGAGAATATCTCCCTTTGTGCCAAATGGGTTATTTAGTGTATTCATGGCAACAAGGCCTGGAAAATTCTTCTAAGACATTACATTTCATCTGGTTCTCCTTATGGTAAAAATGTTGGAAGAATATTGGCTTTCATACCTTATTAATTATGAGAGTGCCAGTCAAAATACCTGGTACTTTTGTTGTGAAAAGCATCTGGAAAGCCTTCGAATCCATGAAGCATTTGATGAGATGGGTTGGTGATGGCTTCAGATCTGGTCTCTCCTTCAACGATCATAATATATGGTGGTCACCTATTTTCTCTGACAACTTGCCCTTAGTTGAATTGTCAGGCATTAAGGTGGTGAGGTTGTTTCGGAAAGGGATTTCTACCATAAGAGATTTGGTCTCCAACAAAGATTGGCTTCCTTGGCCAGAGCTGAAATAGAAATTCCAGCTCGCCAATTCGGACCTCCCATCTAAATTGATAGTTTAGTCTCTTATACCTGATGTCATGTTGCACAAACTTGGGCTTCAACCACCTCTTGATGGTGGAAAGATTGTAGATGGAATGTGGATATTCCATTATTTAAATATTATTCTAGAGTCATCTAGTCTTTGTTTTCTCCCATTTCTTTTGGTCTTGATAATATCAAATCTCGATGGAACTTACACTCCTCTCCTAATCCATAGGGATCCAGAAAAACACACCACTTCATTAGTTTCATCAGCACCATGAAGGAGAAATGAAGAAATTGAAGAAAATGAGGTAAACAGAGGTTCTGGACAAAAACCACATCTCTGTGTAGAGCAGAGGTTGCAAAACCACCGCCCTATAGGGTGGCAGTCGTGTAACATCCCCCCAGCTAGGGTGGCGTCCAGAAACCATGGGTATGCTTAGGGTGGCGGTCCTGACACTTTTGAACAAAAAAGAAGAATGGATCACAAATGGATGTAAATTTGAAGCGCACGACCGTGTCTCTTCCCTCTTTGACCTTTCCCATTCTCCAGTGCACATGAGGACATGGGAGAAGGCTATAAATAGAAGGAGGAGCAAGAGAATTGATCATTTGGAGATCCCAAGAGATCAAAGAGTAAATTTTTAAGTTTAATGAGAGCAAGTGAGCAAGATCTTTAGTGCTTGAGTGGAATTGTAGGAGAAATGTGTAAAAAGAGAGCAAACAAGCATAGGAAAGGAAAGTTTTACATTGTTGTCTCCATTTTCTACTTCTAGTAATCTGTAATTGTCTACAATTTACTAATAAAAGTGGGAAGAAAGAGTGTTTTCCCTTCCCGACTGGTTCTCCTCCATTGGGGAGTTTCTAGGATAAAATTATTGGTGTTTGGAGTTTGAATTCTTTCCTATTCTCTGCAATTTCCTTTATATAACACTAGATAATCAATCACTAAAGCTCTAATTGTCAATCAATCTGTTATTTTCCAAAGTTGAAAGTAGAACAAAATTTTGGTGTGATTTCGTAGATTTCCAAAGTAGAAGTTTACGATCATTTTGGTATTAGAGTTGATTATATATCTAGGACTATGGTATTTGATTCTTTCTTGTGATTTGTATGACAGTGAAAAGGTCCAAAGGAAAAGAATTTTTACCAAGCGAGCCAGATATTTCTATGAAGAAGTGGAAAAAGAGAATTTGATCTCAAATGGAGGAAGAGAACTTGGTACGTAAAGTCGAGATGTTAGAGACCATGATGGATAGGTTGCATAGAAAATAAGCACTTTCGGATCTACAAAAGATGGCTTTGGTTAAGAAAGATTCCATGGACTTAGTGGTTCAAGCACTTTTGCCAAAAATTTGGTATCGGAAAGAGCCATGAAGAGGAAGAATGGGAAGAGCGTGAAGAAGAGATGCTAATTGTAAGCGAGAAGGTAAAATTTTCTCACACACCTTTTAAAGTTGAAATGAAAGTGGAAATACAAAACTTTGAAGGACAAGTAGAAGAAAAATTTCTTGATAAGTGGCTAAAATAGTTGGAAGTCTATTTTAGTGTGCATAATGTCATTGAGGCACAAATGATTACCTTTGCACGTCTCAAAATGGAAGGTCATGCTCTGGTTTGGTGGGAAACCCATCTAGCCACTTGTGAGAAGAAGCATCCTATTATCAATACTTGGAAGGGTTTTAAAGAGTTGATTAGAGCTAACTTCTATCCTACTGGCCATAAGACTGACATGATGAATAAGTGGCAATACTTTAGACAAGGCAACGATCAAAGCATACAAGACTACACTACAAAATTTCAGAGATAAGCCATTTTGCTCAATATAGACTTGGAGGGTGATGACATTCGACAAGTATTTGGGAGGACTTCACACTCACCTTTAGAGGAAGGTAATATCCACGAAGCCTAAGGATCTCAATGAAGCTTGTATACAAGCATACAACATTGATGATGAGAAGAAGCAAGGAGAGACAAAGCCAAAGGGAGACCAAATCAATAGATTAGCAGGGAAAAAGAACAAGGGAAGGCAAGTAGCGAGGTAAATGAAAAGGTAAACATGTCGCTACATCTCTGCATACTTGTAAAGATCCTAAGAATTTTTGTAATAATTGTGATATAAATGAACATATTGACACCACATGTTGGAAGTTGTATCCAGAATTACACCCAAAGCACCAAACTAAAGATTCCAAGAAATCCATGGGCATTGTTAAAACAAAGGAGAGGTGGAGATTGAGGATGATTCGGATGTAGATGAGAGGCTGGGATGCACAACCACTAACATGTACGGGGGAGCATAAGAAGAAGAGATGAGTAAGCTATTTCAAATTAGAATCCAAATCAAGAAGACTAAGGTAAATGCTTTAGTAGATTCTGGTTCTCAGTTAAATATGATTTTTGATGCGGTTGTAGAAAATATTGGCCTAGATACTTATGCACATCCACATCCATACCCATTGGGATGGGTGAAGAGGGGTGTAGAAATACAAGTTACAAGAAAGTGTAAGTTCAGTTTGGGATAAATTCCCAATACGTAGATGTAATAGAAGTTGATATTATTCCACTTGATGCATTTGATGTTGTCTTCAAAAGTCCTTACTTGTATGCCGGAGATTTTTGTTCACAAGAAGGGAGAACCGTTATAGATGGGTCAAGGATGGAGTTAGTTTCAACATCCGTGGCACACCAAAGCAAATCAAATAAGGCTAAGGTAAGTGCCAACCAAGCACAAAGACTTATTCGGGTAAATCATCATTTTTGTCTACTTTCATTGGAAGAAAAACAAAATGAACTTGAGAACATGGCTATATTCGATAGCACTTGTCGGTTTTGCGGAAGAAGCCACCAAAGGAACTGTTCAATCAAGGATAAAAACAAAATTCCGTATGCGATCACCGTATCTACCTATGGATTCATTGGACCTAACCGTGGGGCAATAAGGAGAAGAGGAGATACAAGGAACAATAGTGACTATAGAAACAACATACATGGAGAGGAATCAGCCAATCCATCTCAAGAGACAAAGATAAGAAAGAAGGACTAAACCACTATAGTATGGGACCATCGCCATACTTGAGCAGGTTGGAAAAGAAACCTTCAGGCCATAATTCATGCGGATGCACACGATAACAAGTTGCAAGATTTGACACCTTCTAACACCATCTATGCATAAAAAAGAAGGAAACATATAGAAGCTTCCTTCCAAAGAGGATTGTACTTGAGGTAACTTGGAGGATGATTTAGCACTGGAGCAACAAACTAGAGATCCACATGAGTCTTGCCAGGTTGGACGAGAGAAGACACCATGGAAGACCCAAAGGTGGTACTCGAAGGATAAAGAGAGGGATTTGATTTTTGTACCACTCCCCCACTAATATTTTATGGGACCAAAAGCCTCCTAAGCGGGGAGGTATGATCTATAGGGATGCAGAAAAACAAACCACTTCATCAATTCGATTAGCACCAAGAAGGAGAAATGAAGAAAATGAGGTAAATGAAGGTTTTGGGCCAGAACCGCAACTCTTTACAGAGCGGCATTGCAGAACTACTGCCTATAGGGCGGCATTTTGTAATCGCCACCTAGCAGTGGCGGCACCTGAAACCACCGGTTTGCTCGGGAGTAGCGGTCTTGACACTTTTGAACAAAAAGAAGAATGGAGCATGAATGGACGCAAATTTTAAGCACCCGACTGTGTCTCTTCCCTCCCTGACCTTTCCCATTCTCCAGTGCATGGGAGGACATGGGAGAAGGCTATAAATACAAGGAGGAGCAAGAGAATTGATCATTTAGAGATCCAAAGAGATCAAAGAGCAAAGGTTTAAGTTTAATGAGAGAAAGTGAGAAAGATCTTCAGACTTTGGAGTGGAATTGTAGGAGCAAGGTGTAGAAACAAAGCAAGTAAGCATAGGAAAGGAGAGGTTTACATTGTAGTCTCCATTTTATACTTCTTGTAATTTGTAATTGTCTATAATTGAAAAATACAAGTGGGAAGAAAGAGCATTTTGCCCTTCCTGACTAGTTTTTCCCATTTGGGGGGTTCCCAGGATAAAAATGTTGGTGTTTGGAGTTTGAATTCTTTCCTATTCTCTACAGTTTCCTTTCTATGACACTAGATAATCAGTCACTAAATCTCTAATCATCAATCAATCTGTCATTTTCCAAATTTGAAAGGAGAACAACATTTTGGTGTGATTTCGTAGATTTCCAAAGTAGAAGTTTACGGATCATCTCCTTCTATCTGGCTTCGACGTCTCCATCGGGCTTGGAATCCTCTATTTGATTCTAAGTTGAATTATTTTCTCTAGTGCCTTATTATCAAGGTCTTCCGTGGGGAACATGTTGGGGTTAGCACACCGGTTGTATAAACAAAATATCAGATCTAAGCATACATGCAAATAAAAGTGGATATTCTACTAGAAGAAATATACAAACCAAGAGACATAAATCAACACCAAATTTAATGTGGTTCACCCAAGATGGGCTACATCCACCCGAAACGAGCCAATCTATTTTCCAAAGCTTTGACAAGATATCATGAATATTTACAATCTTTAACACCTTTTAGATGTACAATACTTTCTTTCCTCAAGCTTTTACTTCATCACCAAGAATTCTCTCTCTCTCACAAACTTTTGCAAGTTCTTTCTAATTCTTGTTAATCATCTTACTTCTAAACCCTAGCTTTTATGCTTATATAGTCATTTATAGACTTAGGGCACTTAGCCATGCAATTACAATCAATAGATATACTTTAATGCTAAAAATAGATCTAATTCTTGAGAGTTAATTAAAACATTCTCGCACGGTAATCGATGCCTAGGTTAGCCCTAACCGATCTTTGGTTCCTCCCTTGCCCGATGATGTCGATCCTGGGTGACCGATGTCGGTTACCCCCTAATTGATGACGGTTACTGTATTTTCTAGCAAGTTTCCAATGCATGCTAAAATGAAGTAATTGAGCTCCACAATTCAACAGAACGATTAAGCCACATTGACATTCCCAACCCCAAATTCCTTTGTTGTGGTTGCCCGGAGTCTTTCAAACATGTTTTCTTGTTTTTCCCCCATGCTTAAAGAGTTTGGCATTGGATCCATTCCCTCTTCCAACCTTATCACCTTGAATTTTTGATTGTAAATCTACTTTTTTTGGGATTATGTCAATTGGCCTCCTTACATTGCTTCCATTTGGCATTTTTTTCGTTATGTTATTCTCTTTCATCTTTGAAAGGTTAAGAATAATGCTTTGTTATAAGCACTACGAGTTCTCTATGGAGTTATCTATTAATGAAGAGGAAATTCTATCTCGTGTGTGTTTGCATTTAGGCCTAGGCTTGCAAAGTGGCGTTGGAGTTTGCTCATCTCCAAGAATCGCTTTGGATCATTGGGCGAGTGCACCATGTATAATGAGCCGAGTTCCCTCCGATGATGATGATCAATGCCCTCTGCCTCCTCCTCCGCCACCTAGACATTGTGACCGCTCGCGTAGCCATTCTTGTAGCCATACTCGAGTGATCGACCTTCTCCACCGCCGCTCGCCCGGGGCCCCTCGTCTTCGGGCGTGGTTAGAGCCCTCCTACGCATGGTAGCAAAGCGGTTGTCGAGTTCTTTGAACCGGGGTCTCTTCTTGTGGGAGTGTCTCGGTTTGGTGGGTCACGTCCACCGGGATGGGGAATCATGGTGTCGCTTAGTGTTCAGATGCCAGACCAGGATGGTTGGATGATCATCCCCCTTCGATGAGCCTCGCACACTTGTCTTTTTCCGCGAGGGACGATATGCCTTCGCCTCCAAGTGTTGCTTCTCCTTGTGCCCAAGTTTTCTTTGATATAGTGCTTTTGTTACGCCCTTATGGTCATTTTTATCTCTGGGCTTTTTTGATTGCCTTCTGGTGTTGGATGTAATACCCTATGGGCTTTGTTTCTTTTGAGGTCGTGACCACTGTCGGCCACCCCCTTACAATGTAACACTTTGTATTATCTTGTTTATAATATAAAGGCGGTTCCAATAGTAAAATTAGAATTCAAAACACTTGATATCCGTGCCAAGTCTTTATTCACAATCCAAAGAACCCATTAAATAAAATTTTCTTTGTGATCCATATTTCTTGATTTTTCCTATTTCTCTTGTAGGAGCTAATGTACTTACCATATAAACAATTTTCCTTTAAATATATTTGGACCAAACCTTTCATTAAGATTTAAACCATATGCCCTCAATCATTCAATTCTTTATTTCATTACAATTGGGTTCCAACCTAATATTGATATACATGGAAGACAACACAATCTCAAGTCCATAAAAGAAAAGATGTGATTATCATTAAAAGTAAATTATCAACATATTGTCGGGCGAAAGACAAGGATTCTTGAACTTTGGGTGGACCGTGTTAGCGGGCTTTTTGTCTTCTCGGGGAGGGGGCGTCTCTCTGTTTTTGTAGGCTTTAGATAGTTGGGGTTTTTTCTATTGGTTGTGGCCATTTTCTCGTGTGGAGTACTTATTGTTTGGGTTAAGTCTATTTAACCTTCTCGGTGCCCCTATTTATGTTTTGTCTCTTATTGCTCTTTCTCACGATGTATCTTTTGTAAGGCCCTTTGGAGCCATCATCCAACTTTTTTACTTTATCTAATAAAAAAATGTCTAACATATTTTAAATTATTCATATTAATTACCCTAAATTTAATATTTTATCACAAGATGCAACCAACTAATACGTTAGGTATTTCTAGACAGCTGAACTTAACTTGCGGGTACATCCAAAACCTTTGAATCTATGACCTTATTTTCCCAAACACATTCTCTAAATCAACTACACTCATCCATACATAAATAATAAATATACAAACCAAGCATATATAAATCACCTTGCATCGAAATCTGTGGGAAAAAAAAACGCATTGGTTGGGTAAACTCTTCCCCTAGACAGCTGAGGATAAGCTGAGACTATATACATATGAAAAGTACTAAACATTTTAATCTTGGTATATTTATTTCTATCCCTAACTATTGATGTCTCGTGAAGGTCATCGTTGCACAAATGAAGGCAATGGTGGCAGATCCCATTGCGAGGTGAACCACTATTTTGCTCACCTTCTTCATCTTCATATGAATACGACTCTGTGTAGTTTCCTCCGTATAAGCCATGCCCTGTAACAACATCAACACCACCCCCATTGACGAGAAAAAACTGAGTGCGTTCATCACCACAAATATCTTGAATTCGATGCTTTCCATGGCTTCTGTCGCGCGTACGATGCCAAGCTCTCTCTCGAGCCCCATGGGGAGGGTAAATATGCTTAAAAACTGAAGCAGAGAAGCATCATAGCCACCACAATAACTCCATCACCGCGTCTCTTGTCGCCTGTGCAGACTTCCTCGGCGTCGATGCCTTTGCATTCGAGTAACAACTGAGATTCCATGTCGTCTAGGATGATCTTCTGAAAGGCATTATTACACTTGAAAAACAGAAAAAATTGAGACATTATTGGAGAAATGTTTAGATCTGAGTCGAGTCGGTGCAATGCAATGCCCATCCTTAGGAGAGACACAGTTGTTGCTGTCTTATAATAATAACAAAATGTGTCGTCAAGGGGAAGAGAAAGTTCCTGCGAAGTTCCATGTAGCTTTCGTAGATGATAAAAAAGTGGTTGCCACGCACATTCCACTTAATCAGTCGTTGGAATACATGGTATTTGTTGCCGACACGCATCCATACGGTGTTTCGCGATGACTTCCTCGCATGCTCCTTTTTAAACAAATTTGATCCGCACTCATATTAATAAAAATACTACCACTACAAACAAAATTTGAATCTGATACTGCCCCTCAAGATTGGGTTTCTATTTACTAATCACTATTTTCATGTTGCTTCAAACTTTGATATCACATCCTAAAAATCCCGACTTTTTCTCCATAGGAAGTTTTAAAAGTTCATTTCTTTCTTTATTGGTAGCATTCTATAGGGTGGTGGTTGTATTATTCTTTCCTTTGTCCTTTACGCTTTGTACTTGAAACACATCCTACAATTTAGGCTGTATAACTTTGTGTAATAGTGTTTGTGAAATTTTGATAATGCATTTAAGTTAATTATATTGATCTTATAGTTCAAATTATAGTTGTGATAATATTTTAGAGGCCTCACATTTTACAAATTTCTACACACTTATAAAATATAATTACATTTAAATGATTTTCCGTATTTAAAATTTCTTTTCCCTCTCATTTACACACCTTAACTCATATTAAACCCAAACAAGATCAACCCAGTCAAGTGGAGGCTAGTGGTGTGGTTCTACCCTAAAAAATAGGGTACACAGGGGACATCAATCTCTCCAAAATCTGCCATGGGTGATGCTATCATGGCGAAGGGTTAGATTTTGTGAAAAAAGTGAGTTGTTATCATTTCTCTAACACTGAAGTTGTCACTTGTAAGTGACGAGAAGTTTCCTCTATAGAAGGAGTGAAATTTTGTGTCCCCCATGTCCCCTTAGCTATTGGTCAAAAAGGTAAAAAAGGGACATAAGAGATCCAAAAGGTCATCATGGTTATATTTCATGAAACAATGGTGAAGATTAAAAAAGGGTGAGTTTATAACACCTTTCCAACACTTTAAATTGTCACTTAAGTGATGAAATATGGCACTCAATGGGGGATAACACATTGGTGTCACCCATGTCCCATTGAAATAAGGGAAAAAGGGATTTCAAGCCTCCAAAATCACCCCAAGATTCTTAGAATGCTGATGTCATAAAAATCAACCTAGAAATAGGCTAAGTAGTGGGTTTTCGAGCACGGGAGTAAGACATGGAGTTTGGTGGGGGGGTGGGGCGGAGGACATTATATGATTTTGACTCAAAAGGACTCAGTGAGTCCATTCCCACAATTTTCAAGACTTGATTCAAATTGTAAATTCCTTTTTTCAATCCATTTTCAACTTATACCTACGCATGTGTGCCAAGAAGTGCGAGTTTCCATCGGATGCTAGAATGAGTATAAAGACATCCAACACATGTAACATGAAAAGGGTCCAATATAATCCCTTTTGACCTTTGGTTCGATCCTATTTTTTTCAGAGGTGTCTGAAACCCTTTGAGCAAGTTCCAATTTTTAGAAAGACTCTTTACGCTATACTTTGATGGACGAGGTTTTCGCATTTTTATGCTCCAAAAGTTCTATATTGATTATTGCACCATGAAGTAGGATATTTTTATTTCCAATTCCTATGATATGGTTTCCCATTACCTCCATAGGCTTTCAAAACCCTTGAAACAAGATGACTAGCTCCTTTGAAACATGTTTTTCACATGGCCTTGCCCAAAAAGACCCAGTTTTTCTTAAAATTTTTCGACCTCTCACGCCTCCACAAAAACCTCATAAACTACCTTTGATCATCTTATTACTTGCCAAAATAAGCTTCAAATGATTTTTGCCTTGCAATTAGCTTCCAGGATGTTCTCATTGTGTGAAGACCAAAAATAACACTTTTAAAGCATCTGAGAGACCTATTCTTTCATAGATCCGAGTAACTTCAAGAATCACTTGCTATGTATAGTTCTCTGCACATGAAACACACTTGAAAATCATGTTAGCACATTCCTCTCAACCATAATAAGGGTGACACAATTGAAATATTGGCCGAGGAAAGGTTTACATTTATCGAGGAAGGTAATTTCAAGTTTGGGATTGGTTTTCATGACCAAAATTTTAAATTTTGGATGCTATAAATTTAACATGACAACAAAAGGTGCGGACCAAAAAATGTACACAACCATTTTCTTTCAATTTATATAACACATCTTAAATATCTCTATATTCTGGTATATATTTTGTTCCATATAAAGCATTTGTGTAGAGGGCGGAGATCAATTCTTGTATGGAACTTTCCTTATGCATCTTGAAGAGGAGAAAGAACCGGCGTGTGTAGGCTGGAGAGGGTTGGCACGTTGGGTTGAGGATGTAGACCCAAACGTGTTCATTTTTGGGATTTGATGTACTAGTTGTATGGCAACATCGTTCGTTTAGTGTTTTTGTTGATATTGTAATGGAAATGGAACTTTGCATTTCCTTGTTCTCAACTCTTTCTCCTACATCTACATTTTGTTTCCCCTTCTCCTTAGTTTCGAAAAAATACATCCTTAATTTTTGTTGTGTTTCTATGTATGTTCCATTTCTTGCTTACGTAATATAGGTATAATCTAGTCGGCTCACATTTGTTAACATATTTTGGATAGATAACTAGTGAATGACTATATATATATATATTCATTTGCATCATTAGAAAACAATTACTTTGATCATATTTATTGATTTTCATAGAAATCCTTATTAGAAATTTATTTAAGATTGAATTGCAAGAGATTTAGCATCTAACTCGGTGGAAGTAGATTGTTCAAAAGCTCTAGACCAATCCCCATTGTAAGTAACATATTCAAGAAAGCTCTAAAATTGTTGCAAGGCTTGTTGGCTTTTGTGAGCCAGGAAACATCTCTAAGGAAATGTTTGAGCTGAATTTCGCTCCACCTAGTGAGAAAAGCCCTTGGCTGTGGAATCCTATTGCAAAGATTTTGGATCTATAATTGATTTTCCTTGTATCTATATCAGGTTTCCAGATTCAGATTTTTTTGTTGAATTGTAATTAAGTTCAACTCTTAATTACATGCTAATATGATATTGTAACCAATTTTCTTATGTAGATATATTAATGTAGACTTTGGTTTCTATTGTAACTTCAATATAGTCGATACAATTGAATGCGTCACGTACTGAGTGTTAAAAGAAATTTACAAATGTACCACTAGGTTATATTGTAATCACTAAATCAAAAACTCGTTTCAAAATATTCAATCAAAATATGTCATGTGTCCTTTGTTTTGGTTCTAGGTTTAAGTTTATTTGAATAATGCTTATTTTTATTTACAAATAAATTCTTTCTTCACTTGATTTGATTAGTTGGGACATGTTTTCCAAGTCATACCGTGTTTAAAAATACTAATTTAAAATTGACCAAGAAAATGCTGAGTTTTGAAAAACTGAATAATCCAAGAAGGCTCGAGTTTCGCGGACTGTTATGGAGAAAACTCTAGATTTGAAGCATATATTTTTTTGGTAAGGCGTGGACCGAATTGGAAAAAGGCCAGAAAAAGTAAAGATGCGGCGAAGGAGATGCGAAGTTATCTCGAATCTGCCTTACGTCATCTACGAGGGAGGTGAGAAGTTGCGTGGAATGTACGTTACACCGCCGAAGGAAGATGCATACAAACCGCTTCTTTGGCACATTACTAATATTAGATGGTTACCAAAACTTTCTCAAACACGAATCCACTCAATTTATGTAGACTGTCTCAGCCATTTGTTTATATGAAAAACCCCAATACTTTACAGCTCTCTTGTGAAGAAGACATGGAATCGCAGGTGGTGTTAAAATGTAATGATGAGAAGGTTGTGGACAGTGTTATGTCGTTAGGTATGGTGGTGATGTGTTTGAGCTTCCCTGCAATATATATGGTCCCCATTGGCCTCCAAAAGGAGCTCGGCATGGAAACGGCAAGAAAAGCGATGAGCAGTGTCTGGTTTGAGATATTTGTGATGACGGACATGGTGAGTTGTATTTTATCGTCAGGGGCGGTGATGATGGTGTTAATTCAGAGCATGGCCGCCATAACAGAGAGTAAGAAGAAGAGATTGATGGGGTTTTACAGTACAGTTTTGTGTATAGCAATGGGATGTGTGGCCGTTGCCTTCGTGGCAGCGGCTGTTACATTTATCACCCATCTCTAATCTTTTATCTTGTTCTTGGACATAGCGTATATTCTGTACTTTTGGCATGAAAAATTATTAACAGGCCAATCCTCATTTCCGCTGTGATATCCTTGCTTAAATATATATTTGTATCGTCTTATTATCGATCTCAATAAGCTTCTTGCGGAGATTTATCACCCGCCAATAAGATGAACTTCCTTCCCAAGGAAACTGAGTTTTATTTGTATACCCATTCAATGCCACATGTTAAGAATCATAAACGTATGGCATCCAAATGCAAAATCTTGAAGGGCCCATTAATATACTCTACACACGCGTGATCATCCTTTCCAAGACATTGTTGGCGTATTCAATTTGTAATCACGACTATTCACCTTCCACCGCCAGATCTGTTGACCTTCCACCTCTCTCGGTGTCCGTTGGCCCCCTCTAATCCTATATATATATATATACAATTAATTTAATAATTATCCAATGTATGTTATATTTTCTCATTTGACACCATTGCTATCAGAGTAGTTGTAGACGCTAGACCAATATGGAAGAATTCAATTCTCTATTTTTTTGGTGTGCTATGTGCAAGAGATCTGGAGAATTGTGTTTTTGGCTATGCACATTGAAGAAACAACCCATTAACCTATTTTGGGAATCAAAGCGCTCCACCTCCTAACAAGCGAGCAAGGCGACTGTCATGCAGTAAGTGGTCGGCAAGGAAATTAATTTGTGCAACCAAAGAAACGGTGCATCCTGCGACTGCTTTTAACCTTTTGTGGCTTCAAATTTATTGGACATTGAACCAATGACACGAGTAGAGTGACCTGCTGTGTGCGAAAATGTGGAAGAAAGGAACCAACATGGGAATTTTAGCCAATGACTTTAGCATCGAAAATAAACGTGTGTGCATGAAGAAAGGTTGGCGCTAGAGGAAAATTCGACTCAGTGGAGACGTGTGGAGGAAGAGGCGACGCTCTAACATCGAGACCAACATGGAGAAACTGATGAAGACCAAACGACCGATAAAGACAAAAAGACCAAGAGAATATGTAAGGAGAACCTTGCAATGACCTCTAGAAGAAAAGATTTGGAGTGAAAAGGTGTGAGGAAGTGTTTTGAAAATTATTTAAAAGAGGCTTTAATTGGAGCAAACAAAAGTTCATTACAAACCCTAACTCCATCAGTTACACTATAAAGCTACAAGAGCACGAGCAACCAATCAATAAGGTAAAGCATGTGATCTAGTGTAGCAATATGAGGGCATGACAATCATGCCCAAAGATGCTAGTAGTACTGCAAGTAACCTTAGGGATATGAAACGTTTGAGAAATTGAAGTCAAGCCCATGAGAGCGCCAGTTTCTACTTTCGATTGCTAAAATTCTCCAAAACTTGAAATTTGAGGACATAGTACACAAAAGATTGCAATATTGAATCTTGTTCGGCGTATGACACTAGACGAAGAAGAGTCGTGCCAAGCTCAAAGAAAATACGATGCAAATGACGAATGTGAAATAAAACGCCCATAGGAGCATCCACGTCTCACTACATGAGCATAACAAGCCCACCTCTTCATCCACAACTTAGGAAATGAGAGCACATCTAGTCGTAGTGATTTACGAAATCTAGATGTCATTCTCACCACAAAAGAAAAATGGAATCGTCACAACTCAACAATACAATGACTCGAAGAAGAAGTACCAATATTAGAAGATGATGATGATTCGGGGTACCTTTGTAAAAACAATGTAATAAGGGGGAATGTTGGCCTATTACACTTGTAATAAAGTTTTTACCTTCCACCACCAGATATGCTGACCTTCCACTTGTAATACCAATATATATATATATATATATATATATATATATATATATATATATATATATATATATATATATATATATATATATCAACAATTAATTTAATAATTATCCAATGCTTGTTATATTCTTTGCATTTGACATCATTGGTATTAGAGTAGTTTCTGCAGATGTTGGAATTGCATGGAAGAATTCAATTCTTTGTTTTTGTTGTGCTCTGTGCAAGAGGTGCCTGGAGAAGTTTGTATCTTGGATGTGCACATTGGAGAAATAAACCATTGACATGTTCCGAAATCAAAGCTCTCCACCTCCCAACAAACCATCGACTGTTTCTTCCTATCCCAAGGTGACTTGTCGATAAGTGGCTAGAAAGAAATTAACTTGTGCAACCAACAAACGGTGCCTCCTGCGACCTTCTTTCAACTTTTGTGGCTTCAAATCAATTGGTATTTAAACTAGTGACCTATGTAGTGTGACCTATGTGCGTGCATAAATGTGGAAGAAAGGAACCTAAAGGGAATTTCATCCAATGACCTTAGCATCGAAAATAAACTGCGTACATGAAGAAAGTTTGGTGGTAGAGGAAAAGTTGACTTGTGGAGATATTTGGAGGCAGAGGAGACATTCTAACATCGAGAGAGCAGCATTGAGGAACCCTTGAAGACCAGCCACCTGCATGATAAAAAGACCAAGGGAACATGCAAGGAGAACCCCTGCAACAACCTCAAGAAGAAGAGACTTGGTGTGCAAAGGTGTGAGAAATTATTTTGAAAATAAGTTAAAAGAGGATTCAATTGGAGAAAAAATGTTCATTACAAATTGTAACTTCATCAATTACATTATAAAACTATAAGAGCACAAGTAACTAGTCAACAAGGTAAAGCTTGTGATCCCGCACAACAATCTGAGCACATGACAATCATGCCCAAAGATTCTAGTAGTACTGCAAGAAACCTTAGGTACATGTAACATTCGATAGAGTGAATTCAAGCCCAAGAGAGTGCCAATTTGTACTTTCAGCTATTAAAATTTTCTAAAACTTGCGAATCAAGGATATAGTGCATAGAAGAATTCAATACTAAGTCTTGTTCGATGTAGGATACTATACGAGAGAAGATTCATGCTAATATCAAAGAATGATACGATGTTGATTATGAACACGAGATATAACCCACAATGAAGCATCCATGTCTCACTACACGAGCATACCAAGCCCACCTCTTCATCTGCAACTTAGGAAACAAGAGCACATTTTATCGTAGTTATTCACAAAAATCTAGACATCACCTCGCCACTAAAACTAAAAACAACATGTCACAACTCAACAAGATAATGACTTAGAAGAAGAAGTGCCAATATTTGAAGATGATGTTGATTATTTGGGGTAACTTTGTAAAAATAATGTAATAAAGGGGGAGTGTTGGCCTATTACATTTGTAATTAGGATTGTTCACCTTCCACCACCCGATTTGTTGGCAATCCACCTATCTTTCTATTCATTGGGTTGGGTCAAAGCATATAAATGTGTCCCACTTTTTGTAGTTTTTGTACTTTGAAGAAACTATGTCCTGACAACCAAAACATGACCAAACACATATAAAATGACCAAACATGCATTTTTAAGAGGCTATAAATACCAAGGTGCAGGGGCATCCAGAATTTACTGATTTTTAAATTTTTATAGTATTTTTAATCATTTATTTACTAGTCGATTTTAAAATATTTATGGCCACAAAGTGGGACACACTTGTATGCTTTAACCCGGTTCCTTCTAATCAAACACACAGACACACACACACACGCACACAAATATCAACAATTAATTTAATAATTATCCAATGAATTTTATACTCTTTGTATTTAACATCAAGCATATTACTTAAAATATGTAATTATCAACAATTCATGACTTTAGTAGTTCTTCACAGCTTTCCAAAACATGTGCTCAAGGTATTATGGAGCTCACATATGCTTGAGAAAACAAACTAGGATTGCATTTCTTGAAAAAGTTAACATAACTTTTGGGAAATAGCACAAGTGTGATGATAAATAAAAACAAATATTCACATATTCCACCATAACACAAATCAAATGTTAAAAATGAAAACACAATTGACAAAAAGAAATACTTCACTCCATGGCCCACTAACAATGTACTTTTTCACTCTGGGGCCTACCAATAATGCACAACATAATGCAAACACAAAATGAATTTAATTATTAAACTATTTTTTTGTTTATGTAGGATTTAATTTGAATTCATATATTCCTTCATCATATACCTTAGGTAATGTCATGTTAGCATTAATACATAGTTGTTAAGGGGCAGTTACAGACAGTTATAAACTATCTCCTTCCTCCTGTAGCCAAATCGCAGCCTATATATATTTGGCTTTACTCTATTGTTTCACATGCATTGAATAGAATACATCTCTTGCCATCATTGGTATCAGAGCTCCATTCTTTCCTTGACCTGCGTGCAGATTTGGAGACTGTTTTTGGCGTGAAGAATTACTAGGCGTCGACCTGTTTTCCTGTGCTGTGCGTGGAGAATTTGCTGAGCAAACGTGGTGGGAGGAAACTTGCAGCGTGGAGTTTTGGAGCAAGAAAACGTTTTTGCATTTTTGGAAATCACCATGGAAGAAAACGTGTTTGCATTTCTAGAAATCACCATGGAACAAAACGTTTTTTTCATTTTTGAAAATCACCATTAAAGAAAACGTTTTTTTTTGCATTTCTTTGTTCCATTAGTGTATGCTGTGTGTGGAGGAGGCAAGCCGCCACAGAAAAACCAGCCGTGAGGAGAAAGCAAATAAGATCTTGTCATTTTCTCGGTTCAGAAGATGGAGAAAAGATACTAGACCTGTGCGTGTAGAATATCAGGAGATTTGCTGAAGTGTTTTGAATCAAATCACCAAATTTCTCTTCTGCATCATTATTGGCAGCAACCTGCGTGGAAAATCTGGAAAATTGCATGGAGTTTGGCACTGAAATTATTTCTCGGTTTTTTTCATGAAAGGAAAAACGTGGCAGCATCAACTTGGAGAAGACTGCTTGAACAACAAAGTAAATCTGCAGACCTGCGTTGGAGGATTTGACTGTGTGTGGAGGAAGACAGCCTGCAAATTCTCCTGAGGTACACATTCACCTCAGGTACACACGCGATCTCGAAACAAGGCTAGCCCGCGTATGTCACAAATTTTGGATGCAGAAAGCACCGCGAGCAATGCACCAAATGTTTGGGCATTGAGCGACAATGAAGACACCACTGGACTGTTCTTTGCTTTGGTCAACGAGCTCCACAACACTGGGAATATTCTCTTTGACAAGATTGTGCGCCGAGGACTATTGGAGTATTTTTGGTTCAACGTTCGATGTCAAGCACGGATTCGTGCAGAACTTGAATGTGGCTATGATGCAGATGATGAACGCGTGAAGTAGAATGCCCACAGAGCATCCGCATCTCACTGCATGAGCCTATAGAGCCCATCTTTGGGATAGGTTCCTTTAGTAAGCATTGTAACCATTTTTGAAAAATAAATAAATAAAATACAATTTTGAGTTTTTGAAAATGTCTGCTCCAAAAATATTGCTATCCGATGCCCAACTCTTGAAAGGGCCAAATTTCACCACATGGAAAACCAAGATGTGATGATTCTTCAATTTGAAGATCTTTGGGGATCGTTTCTGGCAAAGACGCCCCTCCCATAGACGCTGATTTGTTGGCTAAGTATGAAAAGGCCGATGCAAAAGCACTAATGCTTATCACCCTGAGCCTTTCTGATGAGGTTCAACCTTACATTCGGGAAGCAACCACTTCCTCTCAGGCATGGACCACGTTGTGTACCATCTATGAAGCCAAGAATCTGATGACAAAGTTGCATCTTTAGACAAAGCTTCACACAATGAGTATGCATGATGGCGAATCAGTAGAAGCCTTCTTGTGGCGTGTGGCCGAGTTACGCATAGAACTTTCTACTCTCGATGAACCGGTGGATGACAAGTTGCTAGTCCCGCTCACCTTGCGAGCTCTTCCTTCCGGTTTCAGACACTGATCACCACATTGACCATCACTCAACAGGAGGTGAGTTTTGCCACACTAGTGAATTATCTCCAGCAGGAAGAAGCCATTCATAAATGTTCAAGAAGCCTTCGAAGACAAGGCTCTCATCACGAGGCAAAAGCATAAGCCTCGGAAAGGGCAAGCCCCCCAAAATCAGAAGCAACATCCTCAACGTAGTAACCTTCTCAGCGGCCACCACAATGGCCACCCCAGAAGCAAGAGAACAACAAGGTGGATCGATGGTGCCACATTTGCTCCACAAATACACACATGACTGCGAACTGTTATTACAACGGTCATAAGTATGGAAACTCTGGAAAGAGAGCACTTCTAGCCAAGGATATTCCAAGAAATCCTAGATGGCGTGCTCGTAATCAGAGGCAGAAGGGTCACATTGCTACTCAACAGATGCCACCTCCGATGAAGAGGTTCCAGACACAACTCATCTAGACATTGTCCTAGTCTCACAGACTTCACAGCCATCAAAAAGTGTCTGGTTGATTGATTCAGTGCACCAAAAAACACATGACTAGCAATAAGAAGTTGTTCCATACCCTAAGTGACCGCCCACTGAGATCGGATCACCATCATAGATAATCAGGAGTATATTGTGGTGGGGATTGGTGATGTCATCATTCCTCTTGGGACATGAAGATGTACACTCACGAAGGTGCTATATGTTCCAGTTTGACCTCAAATCTCTTGTCTAGTGAGTCAACTTCTTAATCATCGAATGCGGGTTGAATTCTTTGTTGAGAAAGGGGTCAAGTCCTACATCATTTCCTAGGGAGACTCAGTTATTGCTCGAGCATTTATGAAGGGCCATCTATTTGCACTGGATGTGGTCACTTCATCTAACATTGCTCTCTCTACTTCAACGGCAGAGTCCACTGCACTATGGCACTTTCGATATGGTCATCTTTCTCGGGGCTCTGCATCATCTCAGTGCCAAGGAAATGGTAAGAGGGCTTCCTCCACTCTCCCATTCCTTACCTGTTTGCTCAGGATGTCTTCATGGGGAAAAACAACACAGAGGTCCATTCAAATAGAGCTCTTATCATTCTACGGAGCATCTTCAGTTGTACACCCGATCTGTGTGACCCCTACCGCTAGCTAGCTTCCAAGGTTTTGAATACTTCCAGCTCATCATTGATGATTACTCACGGAAAATGTGGGTATATTTTCTCTGGAAGAAGAGTGAGGCATTTGCCAATTTCCAAACCTTTTACCAGCAAGCCACCAGTAGTCTGGGAAGCCTCTTCTTCTCCTCCACTCAGATCGAGGGGGGGAATTTGTATCAAAGAAGTTCTTAGCATACCTAAGCAAAGATGGCATTCAACAACATCTGACTACACCCTACACTCCCCAATAGAATGGGATTTCCGAGCAACACAATAGGACTGTCATGGAGATGGCTCATTGTATGCTCTCCACCACCAAGTTGGAGGATCAGTTTTGGGTAGAAGTAGTCCAGAAATAGTGTATCTACTCAACCGGCACCCACGAAGATCTTACAGAACAAGACACCGGAAGAGGTATGGACTGGTCGTAAACCTTCTATTCATCATTTGAGAGTTTTTGGTTGTACTACATATATGCATGTTCCAGATGAGAAAAGGAAGAAGATCGATCCAAAGACACTACCATGTCTTTTCTTGGGGTATAGTACTACCTCAAAGGCATATCGTCTCATGGATCCTGAGATGAAGAAGATCTACGAGAGTCGAGATGTGGTGTGTGATGAGTCATCCTTTGACTCCCTACCACACAATGGAGATCCAGTACCGACCTCATCACATAGATTGCTCACACATCCAGATGATGGGCAAGATGATTCTTCTCAGAGAGAAGAAGAGCTGAGTGGAGACTTGTTCGTTGATCTAGGCACACTTGGAAAACACATCTTCACATCAACAACAACAACACCAACATCCGAAATGGGTCCAGAATACTATTAGGGGATGCACACCTGAACTCACTTCCAGATACTTCTACGGGAGTCAGAACACGAAGTCAAGCTAGACATGAGGTAAATTTTACACTCATGAGTTCAGTTGTTGATAGCACCAAACCTAACACTGTTCGTGAGGCATTAGACCAACCACAGTGGAAACAGGCTATGGATGCTTGAATATGATTCCCTAATTCAGAATCGATGTGGGAACTTGTCGATCTACCTCCAGGTAAGAAATCCATTGGCTGCAAATGGATTTTCAAAACAAAATATAAGGCAGATGGTTCAATCGACAAACACAAAGCACGACTTGTTGCAAAGGGTTATGCTCAACAAGAAGGAATTGACTATGATGAGACCTTTGCACCCACTGCGAAGATCAAAACCATCGAATTTTTCTGTGCACTAGCAGCAAAAAAAATGGATGGAAACTTCAACAGATGGATGTCAAGAGTGCTTTTCTAAATGGTGATCTCAAAGAAGAAGTATACATGGCCCAACCTGAAGGGTTTGTAGATGAGCATCAACCACACAAGGTATGTCATCTGATAAAGTCACTTTATGGACTCAAACAAGCACCTAGGGCATGGTATATAAAAATTGATGATCACCTATTGCAGCATGGATTCACTCGTAGCCCCTCAGATACAAATTTGTATATCAAGAAGGTAGGAACAAAGATTGTCATTCTAGTTTTGTACGTAGATGATCTTGTGATCACAGGAAGTTCTGACAATCTTGTGGATGATGTAAAGAATGATCTGAAGAAATCCTTTGACATGACCGATTTGGGGCTACTTCACTACTATCTTGGCTTAGAGATATGGCAGAAGAAGAATCATATCTTCGTCTCCCAGATGAAATATGCCAAGACACTCCTGGAGAAGTATGGTATGTCAGATTGTAAACCAATGTCCACCCCTATGGAAAAAGGTTTGCAATTATCTAGATTCTAGGATTCACCGCAGGTAGATGGCACTCACTATAGGCAAGCTTGTGGGGAGTCTCATTTACTTGACTTATACCAAACCAGATCTTTGCTTTGCAGTGAGCTATCTCACCAAATTTATGTAGGAGCCAAGAAATGTCATTGGATAGCAGAAAAGCATGTGTTGAGATATGTCCGAGGTACAATTGACTTTGGTCTGGAGTATCAGAAGAACACTCAGTTCTTCTTACAGGGATATACAGACTCGGACTATGCAGGATCCATTGATGACAGGAAATCCACTTCAGGGTATGTTTTTCATCTCGGATCTGGACCTATCTCGTGGATTAGCAAGAAGCAAACTGTTGTTGCTCTCTCATCCACTGAGGTTGAATACCACGCCACATGAGGAGTTGTGTGCAGAAGCGATTTGGTTACATCGCATTCTTGCAGATATAGGGATTCCTGAAGAGAAACCTCCCATCATTCACTACGATAATCAAGGTGTGTTGAAGCTTGTGAAGAATCCTATTTTTCATGAACGAACAAAGCATATTGAGGTCGAATGTCACTACATTGTGAACAGGTCTTGAACCACCAAATTCAGCTCCAGTACTGCCCTACTAATTTTCAGGTTGCAGATATTCTCACCAAGCCTCTCGGCAAGGTGAAGTTTGATTTGTTTAGGGGGTACATATGTAGAAACAATGTATTAAGGGGGGGAATGTTAGCATTAATACATAGTTGTTAAGGGACAGTTATAGACAGTTACAAACTGTCTCCTTCCTCCTGTAGCCAAATCGCAGCCTATATATATATATATATATTTGGCTGACTCTTCAACACTGTCTTATATTGTGAAGTATTGATGCGATCCTCCACATTAAATATATTAAAGATATGAATGTCTTCAAGAACTTAATCTCATAATCTTTCTTAGAAACATTTATAATGATATTGTATGGTTTAATGTTCTTTGAATTAATTTTATTGGATGTTCCCTAAAAAATCTCTATCTTTGAAAATATAATAAAACCATATATCCAATATGATATTTAATTTCTCTCCTTTTCTCATAAATGGAATTTTTTTATTATACATTCATATTTTCTAATTGATTAGGAACTTGTTAGTGTAATTTTCTCATGTTTTCTATGAATTCCATGCTTCTACACTCCTTTCCTTATTGCATGGTAAGTTTCTTAATCATAGTACTCATATTGGGTTTTTCCCATATTCAATATAAAATGGTTACATCCATATACTTCTATTCACATAATTACTAAGAGAAAATATGCTTCTCTAGATCCAAATTCCAAGTTCATAGATTATCTTCAATCAAACACCTAAGCCAATCTCCAAGGATTATGTATAGAATTTTTTTCTTTCCATCAATTTTTGAATGGTATGTTGAACTAAATTATACTTTTCTATCACAATTCTTCCATAATGTTTACTAATAATGACCAACAAAATTCATATCCCTATCGAAACTATACTATGCAATAATCCATGGAGCCTTCCAATCTCTTTTTAAAATTTCCCAATATGTGTTTCATTATTAGTCTTCCTAAAAATAATTAAATGTGTTATGTTTGATATTTTGTTGACCACTAGAAAATAAAATCAACACCACTTAGTGTTCTGGAAATCCCAAAACAAAATCCATACCTACATTTCCTTTATGCATCTCTTGAGTGGGAAAAGGTTGACAACTAGTAGGAACAATTAGAATTTGGTTACTTTTCCATGTGCAATATCAAATTTGACCATGTGTCCTTTCTAAGAAAATGCCCACATTTGGAATCCAATAGCCTCATATCTCTAGCTATTCTACAACTTACTTATCTTTACATTCTTCTATGTCATTAATTTTGGGAATACTATTTAATCAAATACACATAAAGCACATGATATTAATCAAAAACTATTTATTTGATAATTTTATATCTCTAGTTCAAAATCATAGATATGGATCGAATGTAAGGTTCGATCTTCGTTGACTTGTAAGATTGCGCTCCTTCACAATCACCTACTCTAATTTTAATTTCAAATCATTCTTTCAAGTAATTTCATCTTCATAGGGGCAGCCTTATTATAACATCTCATCTACAAAATGGTATATATGTATCTCATTATCACTTTATAACTCACATAGTAGTGCTACAAACTACTATTATAATATTTTATAAGACTAATCAAAGGTTTCCTAAATATTCCTAAATCGATTACATGTGATCTAGTGTTGTTTGTACTACAAGTCTCAAGCACTAAATCATGTGAACTATACTAGATTCATTCATTTCCGAGCATGTAATGGTCATAGACCCATGTTTTATAGATTAAATTTTAGTAATGAATATTTGTTAATTCACGAATATTCTTGTTTTCAAATTTTCATTTTGAAATTTTTAGGCATAGGAATTAGTATTGGGTCACATGAATTTTTCGTGGTTCGGGTTACTTTTAGGGGTTGTCTCACCTAATATTCACAACAATATTCAATTATATTAATTCAAATAATCATTAACACAAAACTAAAACGTGAAAGATTCACCTTCATATATACTAATTACAAATTTACAATTATAAACTAAAGTACACATAAAATTTTATTCGCAGTTCCTTAACCTATGCATGTGGTCCCGTGGGCATCAACAATTGAGATCGAATGCATATTACAACCCTCAAGTATCAAGGTATTTTAACTATTGATATGCATTATGGATAAATTACATATGTTGTAAAATGTTAGAAATGTTATCGATCAGTAACACATTACATGTTATCGACATGTAGCATAATAGATGCTATTAGTTGATATAATTCATTGGGAAACATGTTAGTAACACAATATATATATGCTACCAACCGATAACAATTATTCTTATACTACTAGATGGTATCACGATAAATGTTACCGACCAGTAGTATATATTATGCTACATGTTGGTAGCCACAATATATGCTTCTTGACTTTGTATACGGCCAAGAGCAATTTTTTAATGCTTTGCGAAAAAAAGTCCAGAAATTTTATTTTTAATTTTTGCAGATTTTGCAAGGATAGATTTCTCAATCAAATGATCATTTTAACTTCCAACATAGATGTTTTTTTAAATCAACATTTTCACAAAAATCGATTTTGTATATATATATTTGTTTATGCCATATTTTATGAGCACAAATTTCTAGTTAAGACAGTTATTTTAACTGTAATTCCCAAAAAATTATTTCATTAGATTACATATGATAATGGCCAAAATTGCTATTGGCCGATAACACAGTTGTCATCCAAAAGTTACCACCAAACGAAAAAATTATCAAATAATTTTCCAATCATTCAAACTAATTTCGTTTTGATGTGTCATGATTTTGAAATTCATTTTCACACATTCACCAACTAATATCTATATTTTTAGGGGTTCCTAAAATTTTTGCTGATATTTTAACAAGAGAAAAGTGTCTCCAAACATTACACAATGGTTTTAATCAATAAAGGGTTAGATCACATAATGAGGCACACCAAATATCACTATTACCGCATTGGGTACATTATATACTATGCAATTAGCTTCTACCTTGGTGTTAAAATAAACGAGGGCACCCTTGGGAGTTTGTTAGCTATATACATAGTTGTAAAAAATTCCTAGGAGAACTACGTGAAGCTTGATATTACATGGAGAGAATGTAGTGCAACATTTGGATTGGTTCAACTATTGGGAGTATGACTACTAATGGTAGTCGATCCTTAAACACATGTAATTTTTCTCCTTTGGTAAATGCTAGTGACATGATGAAGTGTTTTATAGGTTGCTAGGGTTTCTACTTAATTGCAGGTTATTATAGTTCATCCTAAAGTTTTGCGAACAAGAGATACATACACCTAAAATCACGTGCGAGATAAGAAAATGATTTTTTTGTATATCCTAACTATAAAATGGTCCAAAACTATACATCTCTAGGTTAGGACCATATAGTTTTAACCAATATAATACAACATATGTATGGTTTTCCCATTCGCACTTATAAGTTCTAAAACTTCTATTAACCTATACAATACAACATATGTACGGTTTTGCCCATTCACACTTATAAGTTCTAAAACTTCTAGTGTATAATATTTATGTTTATATGTTCCAATTTTACTTCTTTTCTCACCTAGATTCTCCCCACCCTTTCCTAAATAGACAATTTTATCTCTTCTCATGTGTTTTTAGAAATTACTTTTCGTTCATCAAAGATTTCATGTTTGAATGTATTATTTTTGTTATGTATAATTGATGTTTGAAGTTAATTAGATTAGAATAGTCGACTTGTTGCAAATCCTCACATTCTTCTTATTGTTTTGTACTTTCCATAACATAGAAATTAATTAGTGAGTAAAACTTTGGTGAAGCCAACTTTTGAATCAAATGCATTTTTAAAATCCTAGTAACCCTAGGGTATCCCTTTTTTCAGTTTCTCTATGATTTCTTTGTATGCCCTTTTGATGTAGAAATCATCTTAATCAAAAACCTATTGAGCACATTGAGATTTATCGTCTCACCCATTATAAATATTCCCTCATGGCCTTTCCTCCACACTATGTGCTGAGATGATTTCGATTTTGGATTATACTATCCCTAATGAGCCATTTAATGAATTAGAAATCACTAGAAAAAATTGTTCGATGATGATCTTAATGAAGAGGGAATGTGGACTATGAACAAGTTGAAATGGTCTATAATTTCCATACATTCATTAACCATGCTTATATCTATAGTTCTTATTTCATTGGGGTATCTAATCCATTACTTCATAGTATTACCATGACTATCCCTATCACCACTACTATTCCTACATCTCTTATCTACACTCGATTTATTTACAATATTATTCATCTAACACATTATAAATTGTACCCCTTGTTCATAATTTTCAGGATCATATCTTACAAATGCAACAAGGATGATATGTTTCTTATCGTATTATGGTATCTACTCAACATCTTCAAAAACACTTTCACCTAAAGTGGCTTCATACCCTTACCTATAAGTTTTTTTGATCCAAAATTCCTGTCTATGATGGTAAGGGTGATACTAGATAAAACCTTTTTCTGTTTCATGTTCATTTCTTGTCCATTACTCTTTCAACGATACATTTCTTATGAATGTTTTTCCTTGTAGTCTCAAATAATTTATATAATGTGGTTTTATGATTTTCCCATGTGTTCTATAAAGAAATTCACTCCTTTGGAAAATCATTTCCTTGTAGAATTTTCTATCAACATTTACGACATTTTTTTCTATCCTCAAATGGGTAAATTACGATAAGGCGTAGACACTAAAATTTGGCAATTTAGTCTTTAAAAATGGTGATTTTGAAAATGCACTCTTCTAAGATAAATATCACTCTTTTTATTCCCATTTAGTACATAGTGAGGTCTCTTTTCTAGCTTGTTTATCCTTACTCACATATATGTCCTAAACTCTTGAAAATTAAAAATTTATAAAATCCATATACTAAGTCACCTAAATATGATGAAAAACTCATTCATCATGTTTTTCATCCTTAGTTAAGGCCATACAATATGGGAACGAATTTATATCCATTCTTGACATATTTTTATGGTTTTGCACTAACATATCCTCCAAATTTACTTTCAATTTAAAAAAATTCAATGTTTCCTTTACTCTATATGGGTCATCCTTTCTCTGATAATATACCTTTTGAACCTTATATAAGAAATTTAGCACTACCTTATTTTGTATCATGTAAATATAATGACACTTTGCATTGATACAATCAATCTTAACACTTGCAAATGGCACCAAAAGCTCTCCAAATCTTACAAAATATCATGTTCAATCATTTGGGAAGAAATCATTAGAGATATAAATCTTGTTACTAAGTCAAGGCATCAATATATCGCATCTACAAGAAATAAAACATCCCTTCTCCAAGTATTTTATCAATAGAAAAACTCAACTCAAGAATTGTCAAAGAAGTTTCCAAATATAATTGCATTCATTCAAATATCATATGCTAGATGGAGAACAATGTGTTGTTTGAGGTATCTTTAGAGTAGTGCTTGACAACTTGCTTAAGGTTTGATAACTTTCTCAAAATGTTTAGCAGGATTCACAACATGAACAAAAATTAGTGTTTGACAAGGATAACAATTTCTTGACAACAAACGCTCCCACAAAGATATAATGTTTAAATCCGATGAGGTCCAAGATCATATAGTAAGGTCAAGACCATACGAAAAGTTTACAAAGAGTAGTATGGTCCTTCCCCATATCATTTTCTAGTCAGAGTTCTAGGATTAAACCATCATCATGTTTAGATCACCCATTTCTAGTAGTATGCCCACCTATAACTTCTAGGATCCATATGTTAATAGTTGAGTGCAATCATCCTCTTGTGTTTTCAAGTTCAAGTTACATTTAATATATTAGTTGTAAATATAAATGAGTTCTTTTGATATTGGATAATTAATGTTGGAAATTAGTTAATTAAAGTAACCTAATGTAGCTCCACTTACATTCTTTAATGTATCTAATTCACTAATCTAGCTTTCACATAATCTAATAAGGGTGGAAACATATTGATGAACATGACTCATGAATTAATATTTCCATTAAAAACTAGGACCATTTAATCGTATGATTCTTCTTCTAGGATCACTTATTATATTTTTGGTTGTAATAATGGCTTCCTATCCTAGTCAAGCCATCTCATTCCTTGAATATTTAAATCAAAACTACATCTGTAAGGATGTTCTCCTTAAACTTTTCATAATACTCAAATTTATCCTAATACACTCGTTAAGCATGTTCAAGTTATCTTCAAAAGGACATCTCTTTCCCTATTGATGGCCATCTTATTGTGCTTCCTCATCATCTTCTAGTTAACAATGGGATTACTCTATATGTTCAATATTTTATATGTTCAAGTATTTGTATGCACGAGACTAGTCAAACATGTTCTTATTGGTAAAACATCATGCCTTAATGTTTACATAATTTATTTTATCAATTCTTTAAGCCTCTATGTTAATGAAATTTATCATTCTTGTCGTAAATGCAGATTCACAATTCTAACAATATACCTTGCCATGTCTTCGGTTTTATTATTATCCCAATCACTAAATTGACCCTATCGCCTTTGACACTTTTTCTTATGATTTTAAATATACCATCCTCCTCGGGCACCCTTTGTTACATACTACAACCATCACCTTAACATCTAGTGATTTTACATTTTATCATCAAGGCTATGATTATATGTTCAAGTGGGACCTTTCCCCTTATAAATTATATTCTAGATCCTACAATAAGCCTCCATTAATTTGATTATACCCCATCTCTTCATATTTCTCCACATAAAAATAATTTCATGTTTTTACCATATGATAGAAATCTTGTGTTGAAACACTTACTTGTGGACAACTTTGTGTCTCTCCTCCATTGTTTCGAGTTGATACGATTGATGATTCTAGAAAGTAGTGAAATTCCCATGTTTTTGTAATTATCATAGATGCATTGGGTATAATATTGATTATTGTGCATAAAACTATTGCTTTATACAATATCTTATCGATGTGTACATGATTTTGAGTGGGATATTCTTTCGATTCCACTTTGAGACATCTAATTTTACCACATGTTTTGACAAATCACACAATCTATTCATGTCAGTTGTTCCTCAAACTTTACGTCATGTAACTACATATATTGTATCGGTGATATTAGGAGCATATCACATTCCAATTTAAAATGTCACCATGATTATGGCTTTAAAATCAATTACTTGGAAAAATCCTAGATACACGTCTAATTATCATATGCCTCTAATATTTCACACCTAACCTTTATTTTCCACTTTAACAGCGAAAGTCTCCTATCAATTAACGGTATCTCAAGGCTCCTTATTAATATCTCCTAGCCATCTATACACTCATGCATAAAATTTAAATGGATGTTATTATATCTACTAATCTATATCCATTTAAAATGTTTTTTAGGGATTTACACAACTATCTCTTACAATTACAACAAGGTAACTCATTTTTTTATGAAACATCTACACCCATTAGGGTCATTAATGAGGTACATGATACTCCTAATACATCTCTCCACATCACTTAAAATTTTAGTGGTACTTTAGGATAATCTCCATTTTACATAGGAAATGAATCCTTGATTATTATACCACAACCACATTCTCTATCACCATGCAACCTACTTACACATGGCTCCATGTCTTACCACCGACACCTATTTTTCAGGATATGGTTTTGCATCAATAGCTTATGAGTTTCACCAAATTATGTCCTTCTTATGACCCTCATTATATTTGGTGTCACCCCTCTTTCTTGTACATAGATAAGAATAAAAGTTATACTAAAACATTAACATACATTAAAAATACAAAAGGATTCACATATTTGTAAAAATTTAAAATTAGGACTTGCACACTTAGCTTGAGTTGTTTTCACTTTACATTACACATGTTGTTTATCACTATGGCTTTGATATATAACAGATCTATTTACTATTTACGAAATGTGTTCACATTGTATATTGAGCTTGATGCGGGACATACACAAAGTGGTACACGATGAAAATTATTGGAAAATACTTTACCCAAACATCCTATTCACCTATGGGATCTATTATACACTACACATAAGTGATACTATTATATTATAGTTGTCTTCTACTTCCTCATTACACTTGATTACATATATTGTGTACATGTTACATTTTAAGTGAACAAGAATAATACTTTTGTTCTATGCAATGTTGAAACCTCTTTTTCCACATGTCTCTTTCTACATAAGTTGTATCATTTCATCATGTTTTGACACTCTTAGTTTTCATACATACTTTCTTGTTGTGTGTGTTACTACTTACTTCACTAATTGTTTCTTGGGTTCCTTGACTGTCTTGTGACACCATGGGTATCCCATGTTTGTGCCTTTATGCCTATCGTTTTATCTTATTTTCTAACCTATAGGACTTGATTGTATTGTGACATTGTGGGTGTCTAATGTTTGCATCTCTACGCATTTTGTGTGACATTCATTTCCATAATATTGAAGCTCAAGTCACCATTTTTGTGAACTTATTTTCTTATAAATATATTGTTTTTACTGTGGTATTTACTATTTCTATTTTTTTATAATATTTCTCTTCTTATGCATCATAGTTTCCAACGTGTAAAAAACATTATTTTTTATGTATATGTTATTCAAGGTGGCCACCTCTTTAGTGTCATAAAATATTCTACAACTCCTTAGACATCTAGTGCACGGCACACATCTCTTCTTTTGAGGAAAATTATCAATATGGTTTTTTTACACAAGCCTCAAAAGAGGGGGAATTCATTTGGGTATATTATAAACCTACAATAGACAGGATGAAAAATTCTAAGATAAAATATAGGTACTAAAAGAGAACAAATATTAAAAAAAAAATTTATGCATACAAATACAAAAAAGCAGGCATAGGTTCATAAATGCACAACTTGGTTAGGGGACTCAGATAGATGGTTATGATCCTTTCACATGGTTTTTCTAGTGACAATTACATAATTTTTCTTGCTAGTTTCATAGTATCACCTATAACTTCATATTTTTGAGATAGTTTCATGTCCACATAACTCAATCCATATCCATTACAAGGGACATGAACTACTTCACTTATTCACCATGGAAATCATTTGTTAAAACAATTTCGGTATGTTACAATTTCTATTCAATTTCTACTCATTTTTGTGGCACATGGGAAGGGTTTGGTACCACTCATTATCTTTTCTATTATTTGTCCTTATTAAAAAAATTCATTACAGATCCATCTATAGTGGTGTGATTTTTAGGGATACGAAATGCATTCAATTTGATAAGTTTTTCATAGGTATTTATTTCTTTTCTCTTACATTTAAAGGGGATTATTTTAGAGTTGTTGAATGAATTTGATACACAATATTCTTCTTTAGTGATTAAGAAAATATATAATTTTATAGATTCCTACATCTGATTGCAATGTAGAAGTAAATGAATAAGCAATGATGTACATAATTTGATGGAGGCAAATTACGCTAGAAATTATGAAACCCTAGTTGCAAAGAAGAGATAAAAATACTTATACTGTTCGTTGTGATCTCTAAGGTTAAAATAACTAACAAGATGGAAAATACGAAGTGCAAACTATCGTAATAAAACCTAAGAAAATGTAGAACTGTTAGAATATGCTGGACCAGGGTGCCTTGGAGGTTCTAGGGCACCGAGACCTTATTGGGTGCCCGTGACTTCTCGAAACACAAAAAAACAACTTTGTTGGGTTTTTTGATGTTCGCTATCCTTCACTTATTGTCACTATTATCTCACACAATGATTTCTAATGTCACTTGTAACCTGTGATGAACAAATGAATTGCAAGACCCTCAAAATCCCATCAAATCCCAAAAATTAAATAATGAAAATTAGGGTCGTACTTCCCTCAACCGTGAAAAAAGTGATCTTACGACTGAACATTGCACTAAATTTCAGATCCAATGTAGTTCTGTGTGTGTGAAGATATTTTTCCCTAAGTGGATCTTATGTATGTTGCACTTAATATTGATCAAGTATCTAGATGTAAGAAATGTAAAAAAATGTGTGTAAGAAATAATGAACTTCCCCTCCTATGAAGTGTATGCCGAAATATTAGTCCCTTTCCCTTGTGTGTGTGGATGCTAGATGAATGCTTGAATGCTCTTGATAATGGACTTTGAATGTAACCTTAGGCGGTGATAGCTAATGCTTAGAGCTTGGTCCTTTATTATGATCGATAACTTTATATTTATATAATTCCCTTTCTTGAATTTTGTAACTAACCTTGAAAAGGATGACTACAAAAAAAATAAGATACCTAACTAGATAGAAAGGACCCAAAAGATGTGAAAAAAGTATAAAGAGGTCAAGGGTGCGCAAAGGGGAAGTGGGCACCGACACTAGCATCTTGGGCTGGGTGTTATTGTTTAGTATAAGAAATGTCGAGGTATAAAAGGATAGACTAAACCAACAGAGTATAAGATGAATAAAGGAAAAATAAAGCAATAAAAAGTGGCAAAATATGGATCAATTAGTAGTCTTCTCACTTAGGTATCATATGAATAGTATTATGTGATTAGGACTAAATAGATACCCAAAGTACTTGATTTAGTGTGTAAATTTTCCCACACTTTATGTTGTTGAGTGAAATATCAATAACATAAAGTAGATAAAATATGTGTACCTCATAACCATGGAGATCGATGGCGAAAATCATACCAAGAGACATGGAAAGGCATGGAGAGATAAAAATATGAAGCGTGAAAGCTAGAGAAGAGGCGGTGAAAAGTGATGATGATGATGACCCTAGGGCGGGAGCATATGCGTAGATGTCATGATTGTACCTGATGTTAATGTTGATTATTGCTGATGTGTTGATGCGTGCTTGATGTGATTATATGACTACCATTTCCCATAAGGATAGACCTGCAAAATAGAAGAATGAATAAGTAATCAAATACACATGTATGATAAAAATGACTAAAAATGTATGTAAGAAAGTATGTAAAAATGTGAAAAAGGAATATGTGTACCTGATCCATGATGAGAAAAGAGATATAAAGGATCCTAAAGATGATGTAGAAGAACAAGTTTTTGGGTGATCTCATGCCAAGAAATGAAAGAAGTGTAGGGAGAAAAGTATGGTGTCATCCTCCAAGATTTAATCTTCTTGAAATGTAGAACACTGCAACAAATGGTGTGTAAAAATACACCCATTTTGAAGAATTTTTATCGAACGTGAAAGTTAAAAATGTTGTGTATTACATGCATGCCACGTGGTGAAGAATTGTTGTCTGTAAAATCCACTGTGTGAAGTGTTGTAGACTATGCTAAACTGAAAAATGATGTGTAACTATCCCTTGTGACAAGAATCTAGGAAGGGTTAGGGGTGCTCGAGTGCTACTTTCTAGGTTTGGGTGCTAGCATCTCTACTATGCTAAGAACCCAAGTAATATTTTGAGCCCTTTGTGAGAAAAATGATTGTGTTGTTCTCATACTCTTGAATTGTGACTATAGAATGTTGTATGGGCTGACTGATACACCCAAAGGATGCCCTCCTTGTTTAGGGTACATATGACATCACCGAGGAGTATGCAGCCCAAAGGATGACTTATCATTATGCTAAAAATGATACCCTATAGGGGAGGGAGTTTTCTTGGTAGAAATAGAGGCACACACCAAAAAAGTGGCTAGTAGAAAAGTGTTAGTACAAGCAAGATAAAAATGCATGTAGAAGATAATGTGTAAGCTAAGTACACAAAAAAACAATGTAAACACGCAAGAAAACAAAATAGACTATGAAAAGTGGGTTTCAAAAATGGGAGATCACTCACAATATCACAAGATAATCAAATCTCTAGTGGCTGCAAGAAATCAAAGAAAAATAAATACATAGGGAAAATCTCGTAAACAATGGCATACAATGACAAGTACAAGAAAAAAATCACAAACCATGGCAGCAAGTAGACCTACAAGACAAATTCTACACATGAATAAACCATTAACATGTTACAAAGATAGAAACTATGTCAAATTGTTTATAATCCGATAAAGTAATGTGCTATGTAAAATGAAATAATAAAACTTTTAGTATATGAAATTGGATGCCCCAAGGAGTTGTTGTGTGACTAGTAAGAGGTATTACACCGAGCATCCATACTATGTGTATTGATCTATAAAATATGCATCCACAACTAAAAATAAAGTCAAACCATATGTGTGTATGGAAAATATAATGACATAAAAAATATTTGTCTAGCATGTGTAAATAAGTGTACATGTAAGCCTAATTAAGCAAGAGTAAATGTGACAAAGATATGCAATATGTTTTGGAGGTGTGAGATAGAATGGAATGCGGTGTGAGTGTGGTAGGAGTTGCTTCCCCTCGAGTGGATGTGTATGCATGAGAATGAGCTTCATTTATGCATGCCCCCACAACATCAATAATGAACCATAGAACAATAGTGTGTCATTAAGAAATGGTTTTATAGTGCGCTAGAAAGATGTGATTGATAAAGCATAGAGAATAAAAAGCACGTGAGTGTGTGAATGTGTGAGTGTGGTGAGGTCCATTTGAGATGTAGACCCTCAAAAATTGAGTATGGGCCGTGTAACTAGAGTGAATCATAGGGTAATGACCACATCATGTAGAAGTAGATGCCAAATAGATATGTTGTGAATTCATAGAGTAGATGTTGTATAGAAAGAGATGAATGCATGATATGTGAAGTCTTTAGTATGTAACGTGTAGTGTAGTGTGTAGTTTACTTGTAGAGAGTAGTTTTGAGGTTCATGTATGTAGTATGCCCTCAATAGTTCAGTGTGAACCATAGTACATGAGTGCGTCATCGAGTAGGGAAGTGTATAAGAATGTGTATGATGTGTGTGAAGTGTATAATATGTGTGAAAACTACTATTGTGAGAAGTGGGGAATATTAATCATACTTGCCCAAAAGTTTAATATGATGATAAGTATGATAAAGTAACATTGTTTAAAATGTCATCATTGTCCTAATTGAAGGCAACTGGTGATGCGTCGAAACCTAATAAGAAACATTATATGGTGGATCATATAAGGAGTCCTTACAACATAAATGATACACGTGTGTTTTATATTCCTCGTTGGTGAAAGGTTTCAGTGGACATCCATGTGCATACCAACGAGTGAGATTTTGTGAATAGTCTAAAGATGAATCATTACAAATAGAAACTTGGCCGAAGGGCATAGGAAATGTAATGCTAGTGTGGTTAGGGTACAAAGTTCTTCCAATGTAATCTACCCAAGATTTCACAAGTGTTAGTGGATAATTGCAAGGATTGTGTGCCACAAATACTATGAGATAGAAAACATGAAGACCATAGGAAACCATAATATGGACATATCCATGATAGAGATGGAATGAATGGGGCGGTGGTAAGATATCATCCAGTGTAAAGCCAAGATGAGTAAAGCCATCATATGTGTAAATAGTATCATATAAATTAAGATCCAGTGGAATATGATGCCAATAAGAGATTCATGAAGAGCGTGCATGTAAAAGGAGGTTACGTAGATGCAGATTTCCCTTGAGAAGGTACAAAAACGTCTAGAGTATAAACAAACCCTTTATAAAGTACCATAACATTAGTAGAAGGAGGGGGTGTTTTGAATTTGTATTCACTAGGGCCATCAACAATGAAATTATCATTGAAATATGAATCATCGACATCAATAGGAGTAAAGTTAAGATTACCCAATTTTTCATCAGTAAGTTCAACGGTATCGACCTCATCATTAGAATCATCAGTGTTGACATTTTCAAGTTGGATATCCATGTCAAGGATGTTAGTAGGAGGTGCACTAGATGTAGGAGTGAGAGGAGCCTTAACAAGTCGAGAAGTAGTGTGTATAGAAGCAAAAACAATGGGTGAAATGTGTTCAAAAATCATGTCGGGTAGGTAGATCTATGGATAGATAGGCCAACAGCAGGGCATAACCCCTATTTGAGACAATAAAGTGAAACTGGTTTATTGCTATTCTACCAGCAGGAATATTTACAAGTCTTATAGTATTCTACCTTCGGGGGTGTTTTGGGATCTCATCCTGTAGAGTTAGTTCCGATGAAGAATAGAAAGGAATGAAGGAAGGAATATAAGAAAGATGGATCTAAAGGGAGAAAAGAAATGAATTCCAAAGTAGAAAGGTCAGAGGGTTTATGTTTTGGGCTAGTAGTAAACAAAGCCAAACTTACTCACATAAACAAACAAAGAAATACTGATAAACAAATGACAAAAGCATAGGTGAATCCAATAGGATAAGCATGCAGATCTAACTTAAGAAAGATCTAATAGATAACACATGAATTCAACACAAAGTCTCAATTTTTGTATTAATATTTGTCTGTTACAAGAAAGCTCAACGTATTTCTCTCCTCAATTCTATTTTTCATACAAATTTGCTCACTCCCTAATACTACAAGTATCCAAGTATTTATAGAAGGAGAAGGATAAATAAGACAAAAAGGAGCCAACAACTTATTTACAAAATATTTATAAAATATCTAAAAGTCAAATGTGGACTTTGGGGCAATTTGGTGGATGACAACATCCCATGGTGCAATATGGATGATGTCATCATTTGTGCCAACATACTTTTAAATACTTTTACAAAAATGAGATTTATCCCAAGAGGAAGGATCCTATTTGTTTTCATCCTTTGGCTTGAAAGGAGTGCCTTGCTTCTGTCAGGAGAGATAATGTGAAACTGAGCTCAATACTCCATGAACTTGCCGACCATTGCTTGAAGTTGATCCTAAGCGGGACCCTTGGTGTGATCTCTGATGACTTTGCAAGTTTCTCGTTCATCTCTGAGTCTTTCAGGGAGTTTGAAGTATTCGTTTCCTGCCTTTCCAATGAAGTTGTGGCAGGCTAGAAGGTTATTGATAAATTCTACATCAAAAGTGGCCTCTGATGCCAAACCCTGTGATGTGTTTCCCTTGAAAATCTGAATAATATCATCTACCTTCCTCAAGGCGTACGGCACCAAGCAAGCTCCTGAGACATTCTTAAGACGATCTGCTCCATTTGATGCATGGCATCCAGGGCTTCCTCCTTGATTTTGTCTATCTTTTCCAAGACAAACTCCATTTGGTCAACCCAATAGTCTAAAGCAGCAAGGACTTTGTTGGGTGCTTGCGGGTGATCAAAGATGTCAAATTTCACCAAGTCATCAATTGGGTAGTTGAGCATCTTCTGGAATGTCTCGTGTTGCAACTTGGCATGGTCCAACTCTTCGGAGATAGGTCCTACTATTTCCTGGAGTTCCTTGTTCGCTTGATCTATATTTTGATAGAGCTCTGTGAACTTTGTAATCACTTCCTCACTATCTTTGAGGATCTGCTCTCTCCAGGCGGACACTGCTATACCTTGCTCACCGATCTTGGCGTACTCATTTATCTTCTCTTGACTAAGAACTTCGGGAGGGTCGGCGATAGTCATAGGAGGGGCATTGCCCATCTTTTGCAGGGCTTGGAGAAGATGCTTGTTTTGCTCTTTTAATATTCTCTTCTCTTCCTTTACTTCTTAAAGATTCTTGAAAAGGGCATCCATTACAGATAAGGCCTCTCCTTGCAGGCTCTATGATGATGTTCCCATTGTGACCTGAGTTATTGTAAAATCTGTAGGAGACAGATCTTCTTTCTTCTTTGTGAGATCAGGGTACGCGATCTCCATAACCCTTTCACTGAAGTGCTTTGAGAGAAGCGAGTTATAGCCTTTTGCTTCTTAGGCCCTTTAGCCGGAATAACAGAGAAGTCCATAGGTGAATTAGGGACTTTCCTCTTGTGCTGGCTCAGGTGTTCGGAGATCCATTCTGGACTTAGGGGAGTGGGACCAGAGGAAGAGGAGGAAACAGGGGGAAGAAGGAGCATCTACGGTGGACACGGGAAATGCATCGAGACACTTGGCGGTGGCATAGAGAAAGAAGCCAACACTCCAACGCTCACGGGGTTAGGAGTCACTGCAAGAGAGGGAACCACGGGAGTGGAAGGGATCTGTGAGATGAGGGAAGAAATGCTGGGGGACAGATCCACGAGGGAAGAGAAGATGGAGGAAGAGGGAGGGGGAATGGTAGAAGACGGGGAGAAGAAAATACCAAAGGAGCGGCTTGTTGAGTGACTTGAGGAGGGGAATGACGAGTGAGAGAGGGAACGGTTGATACTTCGCCAGTTGTAGATGTGACAACATCCTGAGTGGATGTGTCTGTTGGAGCACTGGCCACTTCTTCTCTTCCTGGGGACACTAAGTCCACAACTTGTTCCTTGGTGGTGGAAGGAGGGCTCTCAGGAACTTCTTTCGAGCAAGTGCTTACCTCTCCTTCTATATCTTTTCCTTTGCCTTTAGGCAAGTGTTTCGGCCTGGTGGGTGCATCACCCAAGGGAGACATGGTAAAGTCTACCCCAAGGTATATGATACCATTTTTCTTGCACCAATGCTCGGTGCATTACAGAGTGCCCTTGACCCTTTCCTCTATAGTTTGAGGGGCCTTGTTTCTATCAATTTTGGCAAATGGCCAATTGTCCCCATCCGTGTCTAGATAAACTTGATCAACTTCTTGATCAATTTCTTGGAAATCCTTTAGGATGATAGCCACACCATATTGAATGATCTCTGTCAGGGCGGTCGGGTGATCCTTTCATCTGAGCTCAACTTCGTGATATAGATCGATGTAGATATCTTCGATCTGAGGGACGTGAATTGGATTGATCTTTTCCCTTGGAAGGCAATCACGAGGATCAAAGGTTGGCCTTGCCAAGAAATTATGCTTCAAATTGAGCAATTCAAGCTCTGTAAACATCTCTCGGGATTTGCTCTATGAAGTACAAAACACTTGCTTGTGAGGGGGAATGGAGTTCCACCCTTCTTCGTTTTCAAACAATTCTCATGGTATGTGATGAGTTGTCTAGATAGCTCCAATAGGATCAGTTTGGGTCCCGCATACCTTGGAAATTTAGTGGGCTCTCCCAAGAAGTTAGTGGCTCTGAGATAGGTGAAAGTGAGGAATTGTGTGAATAATGCTCCCCACTTCTCTGTGGTGGTGACCACACTTTTGGTCATCTGACCGTAAGTCATGTTGGG
Organism: Taxus wallichiana var. yunnanensis; assembly: GCA_018340775.1. Lineage (NCBI taxonomy): Eukaryota > Viridiplantae > Streptophyta > Pinopsida > Cupressales > Taxaceae > Taxus > Taxus wallichiana. The sequence continues at coordinate 252,498,812 of CM031235.1, read as the reverse complement.
CCTTAAGAGGTAGATGATGCCATAGAAGAAGACATCATTGATTTTACTTGAATTGGGCTATGTTGTTCTCCAGTCTTAACTCTGGATAGTACTCGTATATTTTGACCTGGGGCCATACCCCATACCGATTCAATGCTTTGGGTAGTCCCTCTCTGAGGTAGCAACATATACTACATAGGAGTTCATATAGAACCTCCTAGTTGTTGAAAGTTGTTGAAGCTGCTCCGAGATTGTGCTTTGTTGATAATCTCTCCCCATTTAAAATGCTGATCGAGAACATTTTTATTCATTGTTTCTAAATACCTGAGCATCCACTTGTGAAAGTAATGGGCATTAGGAAGCCCAAACACCCTACTCAAGAAGGTGATTGTGTCACTTAGCTCCTCTGAAAAGTCACTGCGATGAATGACTTGTGGCCACCTGCTTGTCACCTTCTTATTTTTGAGGTACACCTCATTCATTAACTGCATACATTTGTCTTCATTTTTAGTCCATGTCTTCATGCAGTCCTCCTGGCTTACTGCTACAAAATGTCGGTGGTGAGGGATACCCAACATGATCTCAAAATGTCGAGCCGTGAGGTTGATTATGACCTCGCCCTTCTCATTTTCGACACATCATGTGTCCTTGTTATAACAACGGCCCACCAACATCATAAATTCATTGTTGATTGTGCTCACCGGGAGCCCCGCAACAAAGTGCGGACCACCTTGACCAATTTATCCATCCATGGGCTGCCTGTGACCTTCTTGGTTCTGGCCTAGAAGTCCTCCATGTCAATGTGCCCGAGTTCTGAATCTCTGATATCAAGATCACACTCTACAAGAGATTCAAGCATCCTGACCCTTTGGTATTTATATTTCATTTCTTGCTCTCTTAGCTTGGCTTTACCATTGGACTTGGTTGGCTTCTTACTCGATGAAGATATGTGTGGATTTGAGTTTAGCTATTGATTTGTAAGAAGAATCAGGGAAGTACATCACAGAAGAGCCATGTTAGCCGTTAAGTCGTCCATAAAAGCTTACAGAATGAAAAGTTAGCAATTTATGAGCCTCTGGGTGCAAGGTGCAACTTTACTACAGGCTACAGGGACTTAGAAAAGCAAGGCACACTTTGGGAAAGTGTTGCATGGGAGAAAACAACACCAAAAGGGGTATGGGGCACGGAAAGGCTACACACAACATTCAAATGTTGGTGTCAAGGGATGTGCGCTTGCGCCATTAGAAGTCTTAGTGGGGCACAGATATGGTTGGTGTAACAGAGTATTATGGTGTGCCAAGGTGCAGATGCAAAAGATGTAACATCAAGGTGAGGTGCGCCAAGGGGTTAAGCTTTGCACGGCATGGGAAGGGTTTACATAACATGAAGTGTTGTTCTTTCTTATAGGTGCGCTCGCGCTGCACCTTAATAGTTTTACAATTTTTATAAGGTGTGGGAAAGGGATTCTATTTGTGAGTTCACAGTGTGCCTTGGCATGACTATTTTTGATGCAACATGACTAAATGGTGCGCTAAAGGGACACTGTTGCGTTTAGCACAACACATATGAAAACTAGCTATTTGGAAGACATCGTGTCGATTCTTTTCATTTTTGTGGTTTTTTACTCTCTTAGTTCAGATTTTGATAGCAAGGGGTTAACCTTGGAAAAGTAGGGGACAGAGGAGAAAAGGGGTAGGGGTCCATTCTGAGGCAAAGCCTTCCAGATTTGCAGATCTAGAAGGAGAGTGACAAACGGTTTGCAGGTGGGTTTGACAAAATGGGTTAGGATTGTGTTATCTTCTTAGGTTCATTGTTTGTTGTTAATGATCCTAATCACCTAAACAAACATAAAAACCACAACAAATCCACAAGAAGGGAAAGGGCCACTTACCAGGAATATATAATGATAAAGGAGATGATGTGGGGTTCATGAACGTGACAAATGGCAACACGTGGGGCTGACAGAACGTTGAAAAACAAAAAGGAATAAATTTTCACATTTTTTCAATTGTGAAAATGATAGGTTGGATGCGCCTATATATAGAAAAAGGTGCAATCAATGCGCAACCAAAATTTTCCTATGGCGCACCTGAGTGGATGTCGACACGAAGGAATTTGTGCCTTGGCGCAACTTTGGGAGTGTTAACACTACGTTTTTAGCACCCATAATGCACTTTAGAAAGTGATAACAAGATGGCGCTTGTGCCTTGGCGCACCTTTGAGAGGTGTAACATTTGGAGTGTTGACACTCCCTAGAATGCACCAAAGGAATAGAGGGACGTAGTTTTGGTTGATGTAATGTGAATGAAAATTGCGCCCAACCCAAAAGGTTGAAAATGACCAAGTTCCAAAAACTAGATTTTCCAAAAGGGATTTTATGCGATTCCAAACATTAAGGGACCTCAACGGGAGACCAAAATGGAAATTTTGGTATGGTTACTTGCAAAATTTCCCTTATCAATTTTACAGGATAACAATTGGCTCTTTCTGGGGACTATCTTTGAGCAAAGCTTAAGGGTAGAGAATCCCAAATCTACATGTGCCTATCCATTGGGCCACAGAGTCAAAAACAAGGACGACAAAAAAGAAAGGAAAACACACAACCAACAGAAAGAAAACACTTGAAAAAAACAAACATACAACTAAAGCAAAATGTACAAAGAAGAGAGCAAGCTCTACTTCATAAATATTTCAAGATGTTTCCCACCGTAGGGAAGTGGGAGTTTAATTCCATCCGGATATGAGAGATAAAATCTCTTCTCTCCATTGAGCTGCTTGATCTTGAAAGGCCCTCTCTAAAGAGAGTTGAATTTCCCATGCATGCCCTTTGGCTCTCTTCACTTGTCCCATAAAAGGACAAGATCTCCCACCTAGAAATCCCTCTGCTTAGCCTTTTTATCGAACAATATCTTGACTTGATTCTGATGTTCGGTGATCCTGTCGACCACTCTTACTCTCTTTTCTTCAAGTTCTGTTAGATACATGATCCTCTTTTCCTAGAGAATTCTGGAAAGTCTCATCTTTGATCGCTCGTGCCAAGTGTAGAGTAGGAAGTTCGTGGAAATGGGGAGCTTAGCATTGATTCCATATAAAATTTGTAAAGGTGACATACCGAGAGACCCCTTCGAGTAATACGGTCTCGCCCACAAAGCATCGTATAATGACTTGTGCGGGACCGCTGATTCTCATTGACCGACTTCCGTATGATGGTCACTAGGTTCTTATTACTTGGATTCTTCCCCGACCATTTCCTAAGGGTAATAATCTAAGGCATGGGCCAAGGTTATTCCGTATTCATAGCAAAAAAATGATAACTTCCCGTGAGGAGAAGTTTGAAGCATTATCAACAACAATCTTGTGTGGGATGGCGAATCTCGCAATGATATTTCCTTTGATGAAGTTGCAAACAACTTCAGAGTTGGCACTCTTAACGGGTATGGCCTCCACCCATTTGGTGAAGTAATCTGTTGCTGTTAGGACATTCCTTCCTTCGCTCCACTAGAAATTTTGTGACCTTTTCAGCATATTTGATATGTAACGAGTCTCTTCAGTGAAGTCAAGAACAAAGCGTCTGAGAAAAATCACCTTTCTGAAGAAGGAGTGAACACCGGTCTTGCTTGTGGGTAAGGTAAGGCTCTGAATAGCCTTAACCATTTCAACGTCTATCTTTGTTTCTTCCTTGCTGACAACATGTCCCAACAACTTTCCTTCAGTGACCCCAAAAATAGACTTTTTTAGATTTAGAGAAATCCCGTGTTCTCGGCATCTAATCAATACTTGCTCTAAATGATCACAATGATCACTTCAATTTTTGAGAATATGGTTAAGTCATACAAGTAAACTACGATGACCTTTCCCATAATACCTTTGAATGAGAAGTCCATCGCTCACTGAAAGGTGGCACCATGATTGGTCAAACCAAAAGGCATCCTGCTATAGGTGAATGTGCCCCAGGGAGTAGTGAATGCTATTTTGAATTGGTCTTCAGGAGAGACTTCAATCTGATTATAGCCCGAAAAACCATCAAGCATGGATAACATCTCTAAACTAGTTATTGCACAGTAGAACTCGATGCATTATGGGTAGCGGTAATTGTCCTTCAAGGACACCTGATTCAGATTGTAAAAATCTATGCATATGCGTATCTCGCCATTCTTCTTTTGTACGGGCACGATGTTCATGACCCAGGTACTATGATGGATAGGAAAGATGATTCTCACATCTAGCATTTTTGTATTTCCACTGGATGGTACCCAAGATCTTGGGATTCTAATGCCTCTGTTTTTGGCGAAAGGGTTTGACATCGTCCTTTAACGGGATGTCATATTGAATTTCCTTAGGCTTGAAAGACTTAAGATCAACATAAGACCATGCCAATACGTCCATATACTTCTTCAACGATTTTAAAAACTTACGCTTTTCTTCGGATGTACAACATTTCTTGATGTTCACAAACTACTGATGTTCTACATTACCGAGGTTGATGATTTGGTCTCTAGAGAGGAGTTAAGTTCTTCTTGACAAAATGATCATGTTTGTCAAACAATCGTTCCAGAGAGACTAAACCTTTTGGAATTTTATTTCCCTTGAGTTGACATATGCCATTGCCTTCTTTTGATTCGTTTGCTTGACCAGTGACAGATTCACGGCATGCAGAAGTAGATCCCTCAAAATGAAGCTCATTGAAGTTATCAACTTTTTCTAGAAAAGAAACAAGCTGATTGTCATCGTTGAATACCTGCCAGTGTTGAGAATTGTCTGCACACTTGGGCGAAAGACTACCTCAATGGTATATGTGTTTGTTTTCAACCCTGGGTGAGGGAGCATAAGAGACGTTGAGATGACCAATGAATCGGCCATGTCATTTTGAGCTCTTGGAATGGATTTTATTGAGAAAGCGTCAAATTCCTCAATGTTGTCCCATACTATGTTGCGGTAGTGCCTGAGTCTGTCATTCTTTACCTGGTACACCCCTTTTATCTAGTTGATGATCAGTTCGAGTATCACCCTGTGCTTTTAGATTCTTGATTCCTCTTTCCTTTGCAGCTTGCATACCAAGTAACAAGGATTCATACTCAGTATTATTATTTGTATTGAAAAACTACAATTTGAAAGAAAGAGGGAAAATCTCTTCTTCAGAGATATCGACGGGCTCTAGCGCCGCATCAACTTGTTGCGTAGATGCCATCAAACTGCAGTGTCCATATCTTGTTAAGGTCCTCCTGGATGAGAATGTCGATTTTATCAGACTCGGTGGATTTGAAGTAGTTCCCCATCCTTGATAATTCAAAGAGAATTTGGGCTTTGGGGTCGTCAGAGTTGGTGACTAGGTACTTCTTTTGTGATTCATGCTCCAATGTATGCATTACACTCTTGACAGGGATTCTGGCTTTGGACCAGTCCATATGAATCTCTCCACTGACTTCTCTACAAAAGCTTCTCCCTAGTAGAATTCCATATGCTACTGGGATATCAACAATGAGGATAGTCATCTTCACCCTTTTCTTTAGGAATGCTACAAATGCGAACTATGCATCTTTGATCGCCAATTAATGGAACCTGTTTGGTTTCCATGGAGTAACATCTACCGAAATGCTTGGTAAGAGTGAGGCCCAAAGCATGAGCAACCTTTGCCAAAGATGACATTATCGGAAGCTCCAAGAATCAATTATGCGATTCTTAGCTTGTGACCATTGATTAGGAGGGAGAGATAAAAGGTTCAATTTTCCCCTGACGCGAAGTCGAGGAAAAATTTATGCGAGATGCGAGGGGTGGAAAGGATTCCTTTTGGGGAGACAGGAGAGGGGACGACAACTTGGCTTTGGATATATTCAGTCAATCTTACAAGCTGCTCAGGGTTAGACTAAAGATACTTAGCTTCAGACATTTGAATCTTGGTCTTTTTAGCGTGATCGACTATGTCGAATGTGACCAAGGGTTGCATTGATGAAGGAATGAGTCCCTCATTTCACGATGGTAGGGTAGGGTTACTGGTCTTTATGGAAATAGAAGAAGGCTGATTTGGAGGAGAGATGGGAGGAAAATATTTCTTCGTAAAAGGTTTAATAGGAGGTTGAGTAGGAAGAGGATTACCTCTTTTAGCAATGGTTGGAGGCGTGTTCGACACAGACCTTCTCCTTTTATATCCTGGCAGCAACTTCTTTTTCTTTTTCTTATGAGAAGGTGAAAACGACGTATGAATTTTTGCTTGCATACCCTTGGGTACCTTCCTCTTCATCAGACTCCTCATCTTCAAATTCCATATACCCGATTGTAGAGTCACCAGTCGGTTCACCGACATCTTGATCATCTTCACCTTGCGATGAAGGTTCTTCATAAATTTTCTCATCTTTTTGATCTCGACCAAGGCATTAATCGGAGGGGCCTCAAGTGCTAACCTTGGAGTAGCAAAGAGGCAAACGCAGCCTTTGTGGGGTGTTGTTGGGAGTGAAGTTCCTCCGTGGGATATCCCGGTACGGAGTGGTAGACGAAGCTTGAGCTAATTGCTTCTTTAATGCGAGCAAGTCGTTTGCCATCTTTTGGAATGCCGGATCTGATGAAGTGGCTTGAGAAGGAGTTGAAGCCTTAGGTTTGGATGACTCTCATTTTAACTCGCTAGATATAAGTAGGTTGTCTTCTATCCGAATGGCCGCAGCTTGAGTGAGGACCAAGGTGGTGATTTGTTCTTGTAAGAGTAAGAAACTTACTCTTGAGCTCATGGCATTCACAAAGAAACACTTTTGATTTTTTGGTGTTGGCAACATGGCAGGTGGCACACGGTTAATCAGTGAATTGAAACGGGTGATAAAATCATGCATGGTTTCATTAGCCTCCTTCTTCAAGTGAGTAATCTTTGATAGTAACGTAAATGTGTCTTCTGAAGGCTTATACCTGTCTTCAAATGCAGTTTGTAATGTGGCCCAATTGGTAATAGATTTGGTCGACAAGTGTTGGAGCCACTTTACTGCGGGTCCTTACGAAGGTCTCTAGAAAGAGGCGTGCTCGACACGTCTTCATGGGTCACATCTAGGATGCTTTGCATGACATAATGAATGCGAGATATATGTGAATCCGTGCTTTGATTTCCACTTCCATCAAATCTTGGGAAATTCTTATAGTTTCCATGAGGGAGTGCGTGAACTGGATGCGCTGAATGTAAGAGGGCACATAGGGTTTCCCCATGGTATTGCCATTTGAAAATATGGAAAGAGGACACAAGCTAGGAGTGTAGTTACTCGCTTAGTAACAGAGGGCACTACAAATTGACGTGGAAGCCCCTTGTAAAAAATGGTTCTTTCGTGGAGGAAAGACACTTGGTGACCGATCAGTGAACTCGATGACGTGAAACATGCTGGTGTAATACTAAAATTGTGCCTCTAAAGTAGATCAAATATAAGATTGACTTATCCATGAGCTCTTCTTTATGAGTAAATGGCTCACTGCCGCCAGTGTATCTATTCAGTCTGCGGTGATTTGGAGTAGATTTATAAAAATCTTTTTGTTTGTACTTGATGATTTTCTGAATTTTCGACAAAAATCAGCAGCATGTACTTTTCTAAATATTTAATTTTATCCCTATTTTGAAAACTGATTTTCGTTTAATGACAAGTGGTAGTGAGGATAAAATGATGGTTAACTTAGTACGCTGATTTCCGGATCTTAGATTTGATTTTTGCAAGGTGAAGTGCCATAATTTTTTCAAATGCAAGCACACTAAATTTTCAGATTTTATATGTAATGCACAACTAAATATTTCAAGTTTTCAAGTGTATATTGCATAACTATATATTGTGCAGATTTCTAAACAAAACAACACCTTCCAACAAGAGACATTGAAGTAAAAAGTTCATGGTTTCATTTTGATCTCAAATGATAATATTACAAGATTTTAGCAACAATAAAAATAAAAACTTTCTTAGTAAAGACCAAAGTTTACAAGAAGCAATAAGTACAATAATGGTTATTTACAAGAGTGTATAGACTTGACAAGCCACATTTATTTACAAAGTGAAGGTAATGTCCACAAAAGATGAGGATGACCAAGATGGCAAGAGGCTCCAACTATCTCCAACTTGAGTGTCCTTCTAAGAGTGTTGAAATAAGAGAGAATGCTTGTTTACCACCCAACCAATAGGCATCATCACATGCCTTTCCATGGTTGGAAGCCATGCTAGCCTCCCCCAAGCCCATGGGAGAGAGGAACAAACTTCCACAATGTGCACAAGTATGAAGGGGAAAAAAAACACATAAGAAAGACATAAAACCATTTAACACTTAGACAAACTACAAATGATAAAACAACAACATGAGGATAACAAGGTCAACCTCACAAGGGGGAAGAGAAGGAGTAGGATGCCCAAATCAAAGGTGTCCAACCATAGGAGCACCAACAAAACATGCTTACAAAACTCCTTATACCTCCTAATCAAGCATCCTCCTTATTCCTCCTTTTTGCTATAGAAATCCTTCTTGGGAGGATTTTCAAACCCAAAAGGGTTTCCTCACCAAGAATGGGGAAAGGTTCAAGCCATATGAACCTTTCTCCCACCTCAAACCATATGAGGGGATGAGAAGGGACCTTCATGGCTTGACCAACAACCATGAGGTTTGAGAGGGAAATCCCTCTCTCTTCCCCTACATTCTCCAAAAACCATCAATCCAAATGATGGTGGAGAGAAACCAAAAAGAAACAACAAGAACAAGAAACAACTACATTCACCATACACTTCACAATACATCATTCCACACACATAATTTCATTGATCAAGCATAGTTAACAAGATAATCACAACTAAGAAAGAAAAGGGTTAGGAACCCTACCTCTATAATGATTTCCAAGACTCTAAGCTTTTCCCTTTTGTCCAAGCTCACCTCTAAGCTCCCCAAAAATTCTCCAAGTGCTCCAAAAAAAATGAACCCAGAAGACCCATTCCTTCCACATGAGGAAGAATAAGAAGAGGAACCCAAAAGTTTCCTCACTAATGGGAAAGTGATAAGCGTCACCCCCTCCTCTCAAGAGCCAAAGATTCCAAAAACCAAATAAGTAAGAGTAAACTCACCTTTTATCCCTTATCACCAAAAATACCAAAAACTAAAATAAAACAAAGTGGAGCAACTTTTAACAATTTCACACAACCCAACAATCTTACATGGATGGTGACTAAAGAGGGCAAAATGGTAGGAAAACTCCATCAAACCTTGAAATAGGCCCCCTACCTATTAGGTAGGGTCCTGAGCCCATTTCCATGCTAAGGGAACTCCTAAACTCAAAAGGGGTCCTTAAAAATGCCCAAAATAACCCAATTTCGGGTTTGGCATGCTTGGGCACAAGGGTAGAGGGTGTGGGGTCCACCCAAGGTTCACATGTGGTCCCCAATCCTTTCTACCAACACACACACACTTTCCCAAAACCAACACTTAACTTAAGATAAGATCATTAAACCCCTAAGCTAGTTTACTTAATAAAACACACCCTAAACCTAATTAATTTTACAAAACATAATTACATTACAATTGAGGGGTTCACCCATGGTGCCCAATTAAATACATCTATTCTAAGGCCTCAAACATTTAGCATGGTTAGGACTCAACCCGTGGGCTGCTTGTGCACAATTGCGTAGCTGCCCTGAAACCCATGCTCTCCTATACCTGTCACCTGCACACTCATTGCACACATTAACCGCATTTGTCCAATATAATAAACATCATCTACACATCACAAATTCAATCTAACTTATAATGTCCTAACATTATTAAACAATTGATAGTGCAATGCATACAATTATTCACATAGTTTGCCATGAATCACCACCAAATAAAATTGCAATGACATACACTTAGGTTAGCATGAAAATTACCATCATTAAATCCAGAACACTATATCATTAATCAAATCAACCACAAGAGACTAACATCTAACCAATAAATCTATCATATAACCCTGTTAGTGTCATCAACATCATAAGAAATATATCAGTATACGAATCTAGTCCAATTGGCGCTACGCGCCCAAAATGCCATAATGTCCATGAGGATAAAATATCATAGTAAAATGTCCAAAGTCTATCAGAGTCTCAATCAAAACATGTCTAGGAATAAAGGAACCAACAGATAATTGGAGCTATAAAAATGTGGGCACTACACAAGGGTTTGAAAATATTTGTAAAACTATCAGAATCTCAGATCTATGAAAATACAAAGATTTTTATAAAAACTCAGTGAACTAAAGGTTTCTAACTGGTCCAGATCTATGGATCTCTTAAGAAAATTTTCAGTTTGGATCACTTTTGCAAAAATTTTGGATTTTAAACAAAGAGTTAAGATTTGCAAACAGGTAGTGATTTTTACAGTTTTATCTATTTTCTTAGTCTCCCCAGTAGCTTTAAAAACTATTGGTGTCTTTTAGCTGACATAACACTCACATAGATCTGGTTCTTTCCCAGTGGAGTCACCAAAACTATTGGTTCAAAAATCATGCCGGGTAGGTAGATCTATGGATAGATAAGCCAACAGTGTGTAGGGCATAGCCCTCTTTGAGACAACAAAGTGAAATTGGTTTATTGCTATTCTACCAAAGCGGGAATCATGCAATTCTTACAAAGATTCTACCTTCAAGGGGAGTTTTGGTATCTCATCTCGGTAGAGTTAGTTCCGACAAAGAACGAAAGGAATGAAGGAAGGAATAGAAGAAAGATGGATCGAAGGGAGAAAAGAAATGAATTCCAAAGTAGAAAGGTCAGAGGGTTTATGTTTTGGGTTGGTAGTAAACAGAGCCAAACTTACTCACATAAACAAACAAAGCAATATTGATAAACAAATGACAAAAGCATAGGTGAATCCAATAGAATAAGCATGCAGATCTAACTTAAGAAAGATCTAACACATAACACAGGAATTCAACATAAAGTCTTAATTTTTGTATTAATATTTGTCCTTCATGAAGAAAGCTCAAAGTATTTCTCTCCTCACTTCTATTTTTCATACAAATTTTCTCACTCCCTAAATACTACAAGTATCCAAGTATTTATAGAAGGAGAAGGAGAAATAAGACAAAAAGGAGCCAATAACTTATTTACAAAATATTTATAAAATATCTAAAAGTCAAATGTTGACTTTGGGGCAATTTGGTGGATGACAACATCCCATGGTGCAACATGGATGATGTCATCATTTGTGCCAACATAATTTTAAATAATTTTACAAAAATGAGATTTATCCCAAGAGGAAGGAGCCTATTCGTCGTCATCCCTTGGCTTGAAAGGAGTGTCTTGCTTTTGTTAGGAGAGGTAATGTGAAACTGAGCTCGATACTCCATGAACTTGCTGACCATTACTTGAAGTTGATCTTGAGTGTGACCCTTGGTGTGATCCCTAATGAATTCGCAAGTTTCTCATTCATCTCTGAGTCTTTCAGGGAGTTTGAAGTATTCATTGCCTGCCTCCATCAGGTATCCAACGAAGTCGTGGTAGGATAGAAGGTTGTTGATAGATTCTACATCAAAAGTGGCCTTTGACGCCAAACCCTGCGACGTGATTCCCTTGAAAAGATGAATAATTTTATCTCGCCTTCCTCAAGGCGTACGGTGCACCGAGCAAGCCTTGAAACATTCTTAAGACAATCTGCTCCATTTGATGCATGGCATCCAGAGCTTCCTCCTTGATTTTGTCAATATTTTCCAAGACAAACTCCATTTAGTCAACCCGATAGTCTAAAGTAGCAAGGACTTTGTTGGGTGCTCACAGGTGATCAAAGACGCCGAATTTCACCAAGTCATCGATTGGGTAGTCGAGCATCTTTTGGAATGTCTCGTGTTGCAACCTGGCATGGTCTAACTCTTTGGAGATAGGTCCTGCTATTGCCTGGAGTTCCTTGTTCGCTTGATCTATATTTTGATAGAGCTCTGTGAACTTTGTAATCACTTCCTCACTATCTTTGAGGATCTGCTCTCTCCAGTGGACACTACTATACCTTGCTCACCGATCTTGGCGTACTCATTTATCTTCTCCTGACTAAGAACTTCGGGAGGGTCGGCGGCAGTCATAGGAGGGGCATTGCCCATATTTTGCAGGGCTTGGAGAAGATGCTTGTTTTGCTCTTTTAATATTCTCTTCTCTTCCTTTGCTTCTTGAAGCTTCTTGCAAAGGGCATCCACTGTGGATAAGGCCTCTCCTTATAGGCTCTCTGATGATGTTCCCATTGTGACCTTGAGTCACTGTAAAATTTGTAGGAGACAAATCTTCTTTCTTCTTTGTGAGATTAGGGTACGCGATCTCCATAACCCTTTCACCTGAAGCACTTTGAGAGAAGCGGTTATAGCTTTTTTCTTCTTAGGCCCTTTAGCGAATAATGGAGAAGTCCATAGGTACAATAGAGACTTTCCTCTTGTACTGCGGCTCAGGTGTTCGAAGATCCATTCTAGACTTAGGGGAGTGGGACCAGAGGAAGAGGAGGAAACAAGGGTGGAAGAAGGAGTAATTGCTTGTGGACACGAGGAAATGTGTTAAGACACTTGGTGGCGGCATGGAGAAATAAGCCTACAATCCAATGCTCATGGGGTTAGGAGTCACTGCAAGAGAGGGAATGCAAGGGGCGGAAGGGATCTGATGAGATGAGGGAAGAAATGTTGGGGGACAGATCCATGAGGGAAGAGAAGATGGAGGAAGAGGGAGGGGGAATGGTAGAAGACAGGGGAGAAGACACAACCAAAGGAGCGGTTGGTTGAGTGACATGAGGAGGGGAAGGAGGAGCGAGAGAGGGAACAGTTGATACTTCGCTAGTTGTAGATGTGACAACATCCTGAGTGGATGTGTACGTTAGAGCACTGGCCGCTTCTTCTCTTCTTGGGGACACTAAGTCCACAACTTGTTCCTCGAGTGGTGGAAGGAGGGCTCTCAGGAACTTCTTTCTGAGTAGTGCTTGCCTCTCCTTCTATATCTTTTCCTTTTCCTTTAGGCAAGTGTTTTGGCCTGGTGGGTGCATCACCCAAGGGAGATGTGGTAAAGTCTACTCCAAGGTAGATGATGTCATTTTTCTTGCACCAATGCTCGGTGCATTGCAGAGTGCCCTTGACCCTTTCCTCTATAGTTTGAGGGGCCTTGTTTCTATCAATTTTAGAAAATAGCCAATTATCCCCATCCGTGTCTAGATAAACTTGATCAACTTCTTGATTAGTTTCTTGGAAATCCTTTGGGATGATAACCACGCCATATTGAATGATCTCTGCCAGGCCTAGTCAAGAGTTATCCTTTAAACCGATCTCAACTTCATGATATAGATCGATGTAGATATCTTCAATCTGAGGGACATGAATTGGATTGATCTTTGCCCTTGGAAGGCAATCACGAGGATCAAAGGTTGGCCTTGCTGGGAAATTATGCTTCAAATTGAGCAATTCAAGCTCTACAGACATCTCCCAGGCTTTGCTCTATGAAGTGCAGGTGTGCCTGTCCACTGTGAGGGGAATGGAGTTCCACCCTTCTTCCTTTTCAAACACTTCTCATGGTATGTGATGAGCTGTCTAGACAGCTCCAACATGATCGCTTTGGTCCCGCATACCTTGGCAATTTGGTGGGCTCTCCCAAGAAGTTAACGGCTCTAAGATAGGTGAAAGTGGGGAATTGTGTGAATAACGCTCCCCACTTCTCGTGTGGTGACCACGCTTTTGGTCGTCCGACCGTAAGTCATGTTGGGCCTCAAGAGGTAGATGACGCCATAGAAGAAGACATCGTTGATTTTACTGAATTGGGCTATGTTGTTCTCCAGTCTTAACTCTGGATAGTACTCGTATATTTTGACCTGGGGCCATACCCCATACCGATTCAATGCTGGGTAGTCCCTCTCTGAGGCAGCAGACATATACTACATAGGAGTTCATATAGAACCTCCCAGTTGTTGAAAGTTGTTGAAGCTGCTCTGAGATTGTATCTGCTAATAATCTCTCCCCATTCAAAACACTGATTGGGAACATTTTTATTCATTGTTTCTAAATACCTGAGCATCCACTTGTGAAAGTAATGGGCATCGGGAAGCCCAAACACCCTACTCAAGAAGGTGATTGTGTCACTCACTCGCCTAAAAATTCACCGCGATTTATGACTTGTGGCCACCTGCTTGTCACCTTCTTATTTTTGAGGTACACCTCATTCATTAACTCGCATACATTTGTCTTCATTTTCAGTCCATGTCTTCATGTAGTCCTCCTGATTTACTACTACAAAATGTCGGTGGTGAGGGATACCCAACATGATCTCAAAATGTCGGGTCGTGAGGTTGATTATCACCTCACCCTTCTCATTTTCGACACATCTTGTGTCCTTATTATAACAACGGCCCACCAACATCATAAATTCATTATTGATTGTGCTCACTGGGAGCCCTGCAACAAAGTACAGACCACTACCAACCAATTTATCCATCCATGGGATTCCTATGACCTTCTTGGTTCTGGCCCAGAAGTCCTCCATGTCAATGTGCCCGAGTTCTAAATCTCTTATATCAAGATCACACTCTGTAAGAGATTCAGGCATCTTGACCCTTTGGTATTTATATTTCATTTCTTGCTCTGTTAGCTTGGCTTTACCCATGGACTTGGCTTACTAGATGAAGACATGTGTGGATCTGAGTTTAGCTATTGATCTGTAAGAAGAATCAAGGAAGTCCATCGCATAAGAGCCATGTTAGCCGTTAAGTCATCCATAAAAGCTTACAGAATGAAAAGTTAGCAATTTATGAGCCTTTGGGCGTAAGGTGCAACTTTACTATAGGTTACAGGGACATAGAAAGGTAATGCGCACTTTGGGAAAGTGTTGTATGGGAGAAAACAACGCCAAAAGGGGCGTGGGGCACGAAAAGGCTATACACAACATTCGGATGTTGGTGTCAAGGGATGTGCGCTTGTGTCAATAGAAGTCTTAGTGGGGCACAAATATGGTTGGCGTAATAGAGTATTATGGTGTGTCAAGGCGCAGATGCAAAAGTTGCACCAAGGGGTTAAGCTTTGCAGCAAAGACGGGAAGGGTTTACATAGCATGAAGTGTTGTTGCTACTGTAGGTGCACTCGCGCCTACGCCTTAGGAGTTTTGTAATTTTTACAAGGCGCGGGAAAGGGCTTCTATTTGCGTGAGTTCATAGTGTGCCTTGGCATGACTATTTTGATGTAGCATGACTAAATGGTGTGCCAAAGGGCGCGACTGCGTTTAGTGCAACACGTATGAAAACCGCTACTTATTTTGGAAGACAGTAGGCCGATTCTCTTCATTTTTGTTGTTTTTACTCTCTCAGCTCAGATTTTGATAGCAAGGGGTTAACCTTGGCAAAGCAGGGGATAGAGGAGAAAAGGGGTAGGGGTCCATTCTGAGGCAGAGCCTTCCAGATTTGCAGATCTGGAAGGAGAGTGAAAAACGGTTTGCAGGTGGGTTTGACAAAATGGGTTGGGATTGTGTTATCTTCTTAGGCTCATTGTTTCTTGTTAATGATCCTAAGCACCTAAACCAACATAAAAACCACAACAAATACACAAGAAGGGCAAGGGCCACTTACCAGGAATATATAACGATAAAGGGGACGATGTGGGGTCCACGAACGTGATAAATGGAAACACGCGGGGCTGACAGGAATGTTGACAAGCACAGAGGAATAACTTTTCACATTTTTTCAATTGTGAAAATGACAGGTCGGACATGCCTATATATAGAAAAAGGTGCAATAAATGTGCCACCAACTTTTTCCTATGGTGCACTTGAGAGGATGTCAACACAAAGGGATTTGCACCTTGGTGCAGCTTTGGGAGTGTCGACACTACATTTTTAGCGCCCACACAACGCACTTTAGAAAGTGATAACAAGATGGCGCTTGCGCCTTGGCGCACCTTTGAGAGGCACAACATTTGGAGTGTTGACACTCCCTAGAATGTGCCAAAGGAATAGAGGGCGTAGTTTTGGTTGATGTAACATGAATGAAAACTGCGCCCAACCTAAAAAGGTTAAAAATGACCAAGTTCTAAAAACTAGATTTTTCGGAAAGGGATTTTATGCCATTCTGAACATTAAGGGACCTCAACGGGGACCAAAATGGAAATTTTGGTATGGTTACCTGTAAAATTTCCCTTGTCAATTTTACAGGATAACAACTGGCTCTTTCTGGGGACTATCTTTGAGCGAAGCTTAAGGGTAGAGAATCTCGATCTACATGTGCCTATCCATTGGGCTACAAAGTCAAAAACAAGGGCGATGAAAAAGAAAGGAAAACACACAACCAACAGAAAGCAAACACATGACAAAAACAAACACACAAAAAAAAAACTGTACAAAGAAGAGAGCAAGCTCTACTTCCTGAATATTTTGAGATGTTTCCCACTATAGGGAAGTGGGAGTTTAGTTCCATCCAGATATGAGAGATAGAAGCTATTCTCTCCATTGAGTTGCTTGATCTTGAAAGGCCCTCTCCAAAGAGATTCGAATTTCCCTGTGCATGCCCTTTGGCTCTCTTCACTTGTCCCATAAAAGGATGAGATCTCCCACCTGGAAATCCATCTACTTAGCCTTTTTATTGAATAGTCTCTTGACTTGATTCTGATGTTCGGTGAACCTGTCAACCAATCTTACTCTGTTTTCTTCAAGTTCTGTTAGATACATGATCCTATTTTCCAGAGAATTATGGAAAGTCTCATCTTCGATCGCTCGTGCCAAGTGTAGAGTAGGAAGTTCCATGGAAATGGGGAGCTCAGCGTCGATTCCATATAACACTTGAAAAGGTGACATATCGAGAGACCTCTTCGAGTAATATGGTCTGCCCACAAAGCATCGTATAATGACTTGTGCTAGGACCGATTCTCATTGACTAGCTTCCGTATGATGGTCACTAGGTTCTTATTACTAGATTCTGCCTGACCATTTCCCTGGGGGTAATAATCTGAGGAATGGGCCAAGGTTATTCCGTATTCATAGCAAAAACCAATAACTTCCCATGAGGAGAATTTGGAAGCATTATCAACAACGATCTTGTGTGGGATGCCAAATCTCACAATGATATTCTCTTTGATGAAGTTGCAAACAACTTCGGGTGACCCTCTTAACAGTATGGGCTCCACCCATTTGGTGAAGTAATATGATGTTGTTAGGACATAACTATGTCTAGCACTTGATTCGGGATGTAGTGCTCTAATAAAGTCAATTCCCCATTGCCTAAATGTAGGCCGAGTCATGAAAAATTTCAAGCAATTTGATCTGCTGCGGTTTGTCAACGCATCGCAAGAAGATGCCATCAATCCCACGCTTGTATAAACCATCATCCCATATGACATATCTGGCTGCCCTGAGCTTTACAGTCTACTTCTCCTTTGAAGTTAGATGAGCTGGACACTCACCGTAAGTGAGAAAGAAAGTGATGTTTGAATACCATTTATCGCTAGTCACGACAAATAGAACCATAGGTAGAGAATCGGCTTTCTCTTCAGGATCTCCCAACTTTTATTTATCAGCCATGAGCTGACATATGCCCCTACCGCTTACCAACTTGGTTGGTTTGATGTCTAGATCATACTCTTGGACCTTTGTGATCCAATTTCCTCGTACACTTCCTAACTCCGGGAGGTAGGAAAGACTTAACCGTCGTGTCGGGAACCAACACTATCGTATGAGAGTTTACGATGTAATACCAGAAATTCTTGACTCCTTTGACTACTACGAAGGCACGTTTTTCTAACTGAGACATCTTCAATTCATGAAGCTTGAGAGGGGAGCTCATGAACGTGATTGGAGATTCAACATCCTCAGAGTTTTTCTACATTAAGATGGCTGATACAGTATGTGCAGATGCATAACTATACATGATAAAATCCTTGGAGAATTCGGGACATACCAAGACAGGTGCATGAGCAATGGAGGCTTTTATATCCTCGAATGACATCTTTCCTTCTTCACTCCACCGGAAAGTTTATGACCCTTTCATCATATTTGATATGTGATGAGTCTTTTCAGTGAAGTTGGGAACAAAGCGTCTGAGAAAATTCACCTTTCCGAAGAAGGAGTGAACACTGGTCTTGCTTGTGGGTAAGGTAAGGCTCTGAATAGCCTTAACCCTTTCGATGTCTATCTTTGTTCCTTCCTTGCTGACAACATGTCCCAACAACTTTCCTTCAGTGACCCCGAAAATAGACTTTTTTGGATTTAGGGAAATCCGTGTTCTCGGCATCTAATCAATACTTGCTCCAAATGATCACAATGATCACTTCACTTTTTTGAGAACACAGTTAAGTCATCCAAATAAACTACGATGACCTTTCCCATCATACCTTTGAATGTGAAGTCCATCACTCACTGAAAGGTGGCACCAACATTGGTCAAGCCAAAAGGCATCCTGTTATAGGTGAATGTGCCCCAGGGAGTAGTGAATGTTGTTTTGAATTGGTCTTCAAGCGAGACTTCAATCTAATTATAGCCTGAAAAACCATCAAGCATGGACAACATCTCTGAACTAGTTACTACCTGTAGAACTTGATCCATTATGGGCAGTGGGTAATTGTCCTTCAAGGACACCTGATTTAGATTGCGAAAATCTATGCATATGCGTATCTCGCCATTCTTCTTTCAATACAATATGATGTTTATGACCCAAGTACTATGATGGATAGGAAAGATGATTCTCACATCCAGCATTTTCTGTATTTCCTCCTAGATGGTACCCAAGATCTTGGGATTGTAATGCCTCTATTTCTAGCAAAAGGGTTTGACATCGTCCTTTAACGGGATGTCATGCTGAATGTCCTTAGGCTTGAAAGACTTTAGATCAGCATAAGACCATGCCAATACGTCCATATACTTCTTTAGCAATTTGAAAAACTTCCGCTTTTCTTCGGGTGTACAACATTTCCCAATGTTCACAAACTACGGATGTTGTACAATACCCAGTTTGACAGATTTGGTCTTTGGAGAGGAGTTAGGATCATCTTGTCACTTCTTCTTGACAAAATGATCATGTTTGTCAAACAATCGTTCTAGAGAGACTAAACCCTTCAGAATTTTATTTCCCTTGAGCTGACATATGCCATTGCCTTCTTTTGATTCATTTGCTTGACCAGTGATAGATTCACGGCATGCAGAAGTAGATCCCTCAAAATGAAGCTCATTGAAGTTATCAACTTTTTCTAGAAAAGCAACAAGCTGATTGTCATCGTTGAATACCTACCAGTGCTGAGAATTGTCTAGCACACTTGGGCGAAAAGAGTACCTCAATGGTATATGTGTTTGTTTTCTACCCTGGTTGGGGGAGTACAAGAGACACTGAGATGGCCAATGAATTGGCCATGTCATTTTGAGCTCTTGGAATGAATTTTATTGAGAAAGCGTCAAATTCATCAATGCTTTCCCATACTGCGTTACGGTAGTGCCTAAGTCTGTCATTCTTTACTTGGTATACCCCTTTATCTGGTTGACGATCAGTTCGACGTCACCCTGTGCTTTTAGATTCTTGATTCCTCTTTCCTTTGCAGCTTGCATGCTGAGTAACAAAGATTCATACTCGGTAGTATTGTTTGTATTGAAAAACTGTAATTTGAAAGAAAGAGGGAAAATCTCTTCTTCAGGAGATATCAGGATGGCTCCAGTGCCACATCCACTTGTTGCACAACTGCCATCAAACTGCAGTGTCCATATCTTGTTAAGGTCCTCCTCCTAGATGAGAACATCCATTTTATCAGACTCAGTGGATAAGAAGTAGTTCCCCATCCCTGATGATTCAAAGATAATTTGGGCTTTGGGGTCGTTAGAGTTGGTGACTAGGTACTTCTTTTGTGATTCAAGCTCCAATGTTTGCATTACACCCTTGACGGGATTTTGGCTTTGGACCAGTCCATATGAATCTCTCCACCGACTTCTCTGCAAAAGCTTCTCCCTAGTAGAATTCCATATGCTCTTTGGGATATCAAAGAAAGAGGATGGTCATCTTCACCCTTTTCTCCGAGAACGCTGTAAATGTGAATTGTGCATCTTTGATCTGGCCAATTAATGGAACCTGTTTGGTTTCCATGGAGTAACATCTACCGAAATGCTTGGTAAGAGTGAGGCCCAAAGCATGAGCAACCTTTGCCGGCATGACATTATCGGAAGCTCCGAATCAATTATGCGCTTTAGCTTAGCTTGCGACCATTGATTAGGAGGGAGAGATAAAAAGGTTCAATTTTCCCCGATGCGAAGTCGATGAAAAATTTATGCGAGATGTAGGGGAGTGGAAAGGATTCTTGTCAGGGAGACATGAGAGGGGACGACAGCTTGGATTTGGATATATTCGGTCATTCTTGCAAGCTACTTAGGGTTAGACTGAAGATACTCAGCTTGAGACATTTGAATCTTGGTCTTTTTAGCATGATCGACTATGTCAAATGCAACCAAGGGTTGCGTTGACGAAGGAATGAGTCCCTCATTTCGTGATGGTAGGGTAGGGTTACTGGTCTTTATGGAAATAGAAGAAGGCTGATTTAGAGGAGAGATGGGAGGAAAATATTTCTTTGTAAAAGGTTTAATAGGAGGTTGAGCAGGAAGAGGATTACCTCTTTTAGCAATGGTTGGAGGCGTGTTCGACATAGCCTTCTCCTTTTGTATCTTGGCAGAAACTTCGCTTCTTTTCCTTGTGAGTGGGTGAAAACAACATATGACTATCCACTTGCATACCCTTGGGTACCTTCCTCTTCATCAGACTCCTCATCTTCAAATTCCATATACTTGATTGTAGAGTCACCAGTTGGTTCACCGACATCTTGATCATCTTCACCTTGCGATGAAGGTTCTTCATAAATTTGCTCATCTTCTTCGATCTCGACCAAGGCATTAATTAGAGGGGCCTCAAGTGCGACACGAAGATAATCGGGAGTATATTGTGGTGGAGATTGGTGTTGTCATCATTCCTCTTGGGACACGAAGATGTACACTAATGAAGGTGCTATATGTTCCGTGTTTGACCTCAAATATTTTGTCTCTCGTCAACTTCTTAATCATTGAATGCGGGTTGAATTTTTATTGAGAAAGGGGTCAAGTCCTACATCATTTCCTAGGGAGACTCAGTCATTTCTCAAGCATTTATGAAGGGCCATCTATTTACACTGGATGTGGTCACTTCATCTAACATTTCTCTCTCTGCTTCAATGGTGGAGTCCACTGCATTATGGCACTTTTGCTATGGTCATCTTTCTACCGGGCTCTGCATCAGCTCAGTACCAAGGAAATGGTAAGAGGGCTTCCTCCACTCTCCCATTCCTTACCTGTTTGGTTGGGGTGTCTTGCGGGAAAACAACATAAAGTTCCATTCAAATAGAGCTCTTATCATTCTACGGAGCATCTTCAGGTTGTACATACCGATCTGTGCAGACCCTTGCCAGCTAGCTTCCAATATTTTGAATACTTCCACTCATCATTGATGATTACTCACGAAAATGTGGGTATATTTTCTTCGAAAGAAGAGTGAGGCATTTTCCAATTTCCAAGCCTTTTACTAGCACGCCACTAGGCGATCAGGGAAGCCTCTTCTTCTTCTCTTCTTAGATCAAGGGGGAATTTGTATTGAAGAAGTTCTTAGCATACAAAGCAACATGGCATTCAGCAACATCCGATTGCACCCTACACTTCCCAACGAGAATGGGATTTACGAGCAACACAACAGACTGTCATGGAGATGGCTCGTTTTATGCTCTCTATCGCCAAGTTAGAGGATCAATTTTGGGCGAAGCGATCCGAGAAGAAGTGTATCTACTCAACCGGGCACCCACAAATATCTTGCGAAACGGACACAACTGGAAGAGGTATGGACCGTCGTAAGCCTTCTATTCATCATTTGAGAGTTTTTGGTTGTACTGCATATATGCATGTTCCAGATGAGAAAAGGAAGAAGATCAATCCAAAGACACTACCATGTCTTTTCTTGGGGTATAGTACTACCTCAAAGGCATGTCTTCTCATAGATCCTAAGACGAAGAAGATCTACAAGAGTTGAGATGTGGTGTGTGATGAGTCATCCTTTGACTCCCTACCACACAATGGAGATCCAGTACCGACCTCGTCACATAGATTTCTCACACATCCAGATGATGGGAAAGATGATTCTTCTCAAAGAGAAGAAGAGCTGAGTGGAGACTTGTTCGTTGATCTAGGCACATTGGAAAACACATCTTCACATCGAAGCAACAACACCAATGTCCGAAATGGGTCCAGAATACTATTGGGGATGCACACCTGAACTCACTTCCAGACACTTCTACGTGAGTCAGAACACGAAGTCAAGCCAGACATGAGGTAAATTTTGCACTCATGAGTTCATTTGTTGATAGCACCAAACCTGACACTATTCATGAGGCATTAGACCAACCACAATGGAAATAGGCTATGGATGTTGAATATGATTCCCTAATTCAAAATCAGATGTGGGAACTTGTCGATCTACCTCCAAGTAAGAAATCCATTGGCTACAAATGGATTTTCAAAAAAAAATATAAGGCAGATGGTTCAATCGACAAACACAAAGTACGACTTATTACGCAAAGGCTAATGCTCAGCAAGAAGGAATTGACTATGATGAGACCTTTGTACCCATTGCAAAGATCAAAACCATCAGAGTTGTTTGTGCAATCTTGACAATGAAAAAAAATGGATGGAAACTTCAGCAGATAGATGTTAAGAGTTATTTTCTGAATGGTGATCTCAAATAAGAAGTATACATGGCCCAACCTGAAGGGTTTGTAGATGAGCATCAACCACACAAAGTATGTCATTTGATAAAGTCTTTGTATGGACTCAAACAAGCACCTAGGGCATAGTATATAGAAATTGATGATCACCTATTACAACATGGATTCACTCGTAGCCCCTCGGATACAAATTTGTATATCAAGAGGTAGGAACAAAGATTTTCATTCGGTTTGTACGTAGATGATCTTGTGATCACAGGAATTTTTGACAATCTTGTGGATGATGTAAAGAATGATCTAAAGAAATCCTTCAACATGACCAATATGGGGCTACTCCAGTACTGTCTTGGCTTAGAGATATGATAGAAGAAGAATCATATCTTCATCTCTCGGATGAAATATGCCAAGACACTCTGGAGAAGGTCCACCCCTATGGAAAAAGGTTTGCAATTATCTAGATTCCAGGATTCATCGCAAGTAGATGGAACTCACTATAGGTAGCTTGTGGGGAGTCTCGTTTACTTGACTTATACCGAGACCAAATTTATGCCTTACGGTGAGATATCTCGCTTGATTTATGCAGGATCGAAGAAATGTCATTGGGTAGCAGCAAAGCATGTGTTGAGATATGTCCGAGGTATAGTTGACTTTGGTCCGAGTATCGAAGAACACCCAGCTTCTTATTACGAGGATATACTGAGACTCGGACAATGCAAGATCTGTTGATGATAGGAAATCCACTTGGGTATGTTTTTAATATCGAGATCTAGACATATATTGTGGGTTAGCAAGAAGCAATATGTTGTTTCTCTCTCATCCACTGAGGCTGAATACCACGCCACACGAGGAGCTGTGTGTGAAGTGATTTGGTTACGTTGCATTCTTGCAGATATGGGAATTCCTGAAGAGAAACCTCCCATCATTCACTACGAAAATCAAGGTGTGTTGAAGTTTGTGAAGAATCCTATTTTCATGAATGAACAAAGCATATTGAGGTCGAATGTCACTACATTGATGAACAGGTCTTAAACCACCAAATTCAGCTCCAGATGTGACCCTACCGATTTTCAGTTGCGAGATATTCTCACCAAGCCTCTCGAAGTGAAGTTTGATTTGTTTATGGGGTACATATGTAGAAAAAATGTATTAAGGGGGGGAATGTTAGCACTAATACATAGTTGTTAAGGGACAAAGTGATAAACTGTCTCCTTCCTCCTGTAGCCAAATCGCAACCTATATATATATATATTTGGCTTTACTCTATTGTTTCACACGCATTGGATATAATACAACTCTTGCCATCATGTCAAAAGGTTGAGCTCTTTTTTAAGAAAGCTAATATTTGTGAATAGTATGTTGAGTTTCATCAGTAGAACATATCCAAGTAACCTCGTAAATATCCTTTACTTTCAACTTGACCAAATAATCACTATAATCCATTGTTTTTGTTATAATAATCATGGTGTCTGTCACCAAATATACTTCATCGAGACACATTTTCAACATATTCCTTCTCCAATATTCTCCTCCATATTCAAATTTTGACTCTTCAATGCTTTCCTATATTGTGAAGTATTGATGCAGATCCTCCACATTAAATATCTTAAAGATATGAATGCCTTCGAAGATCTTAATCTCATAATCTTTCTTAGAAACATTTATAATGATATTGTATGGTTTAATGTTCTTATAATTAATTTTATTGTATGTTCCCTAAAAAAATCTCTTTCTTTGAAAATATAATAAAAGCATATATCCAATATGTTATTTAATTTCTCTCCTTTTCTCATAAATGGAATTTTTTATTATACATTCATATTTTCTAATTGATTAGGAACTTGTTAGTGTAATTTTCTTATGTTTTCTATGAATTCCATGCTTCTACACTCCTTTCCTTATTGCATGGTAAGTTTCTTAATCATAGTACTCATATTGGGTTTTTCCCATATTCAATATAAAATGGTTACATCCATATACTTCTATTCACATAATTACTAAGAGAAAATATTCTTCTTTAGATCCAAATTCCAAGTTCATAGATTATCTTCAATCAAACACCTAAGCCAATCTCCAAGGATTATGTATAGAATTTTTTATTTCCATCAATTTTTGAATGGTATATTGAACTAAATTATAATTTTCTATCACAATTCTTCCATAATGTTTACTAATAATGACCAACAAAATTCATATCCCTATCAAACACTATACTATGCAATGATCCATGGAGCCTTCCAATCTCTTTTTAAATTTCCCAATATGTGTTTCATTATTAGTCTTCCTAAAAATAATTAAATGTGTTATGTTTGATATTTTGTTGACCACTAGAAAATAAAATCAGCACCACTTCGTGTTCTGGGAAATCCCAAAACAAAATCCATACATACATTTCCTTTATGCGTCTCTTGAGTGGGAAAAGGTTGACACTTTGTAGGAACAATTAGAATTTGGTTACTTTTCCATGTGCAATATCAAATTTGACCATGCATCCTTTCTAAGAAAATGCCCACATTTGGAATCAAATAGCCTCATATCTCTAGCTATTCTACAACTTACTTATCTTTACATTCTTCTATGTCATTAATTTTGGGAGTACTATTTAATCAAATACACATAAAGCACATGATATTAATCAAAAACTATTTATTTAATAATTTTATATCTCTAGTTCAAAATCATAGATATGGGTCGAATGTAAGGTTCGAGTCTTGGCGACTTGTAAGATTGCACTCCTTCACAATCACCTACTCCTATTTTAATTTCAAATCATTCTTTTAGTAATTTCATCTTCATAGGGCCAACCTTATTATAACATCTCACCTACAAAATGGAATATATGTATCTCATTATCACTTTATAACTCACATGGTAGTGCTACAAGATACTATTATAATATTTTTATAAGACTAAACAAAGGTTTCCTAAATCTTCCTAAATCGAGTTGCATGTTATCTAGTGTTGTTTGTACTTTACAAGTCCGAGCACTAAATCATGCGAACTATACTAGATTCATTCATTTCCGAGCATGTAATGGTCATAGACCCATGTTTTATAGATTAAATTTTAGTGATGAATATTTGTTAATTCACGAATATTCTTGTTTTTCAAATTCTCATTTTGAAAATTTTTAGGCATAGGAATTAGTATTGGGTCACATGAATTTTTCGTGGTTCGGGTTACTTTTAGGAGTTATCTCACCTAATATTCACAACAATATTCAATTATATTAATTCAAATAATCATTAACACGAAACTAAAACGTGAAAGATTCACCTTTATATATACTAATTACAAATTTACATTTATAAAATAAAGTACACATAAAAATTTTATTCGCAGTTCCTTAACCTATGCATGTGGTCCCATGGGCATCAACAATTGAGATCGAATGCATATTAAAACCCTCAAGTATCAAGGTATTTTAACTATTGATATGCATTATGTATAAATTACATATGTTGTAAAATGTTAGAAATGTTATCAATCGGTAACACATTACATGTTATCGACAGATAGCATAATAGATGCTATTAGTTGATACAATGATTCATTGGGAAACATGTCGAAGTAGCACAATATATATATATATATATATATATATATATATATATATATATATATATATATATATGCTACCAACCAAGAGTAATTATTTTTATGCTACTAGATGGTATCGTGATAAATGTTACCGACCGGTAGTATATATTATGCTACATGTTGGTAGCACAATATATTCTACTTGATTTGTGCTACTGCCAAAGAGTGTTTTTTTATGCTATAGAAAAAGTCCAGAATTTTATTTTTAATTTTTATAGATTTTGCAAGGATAGATTTCTCAATCAAATGATCATTTTAACTTCCAACATAGATGTTTTTTTAAATCAACATTTTCACAAAAATCAGTTTACCATACATATATTTGTTTATGCCATATTTTATGAGCACAAATTTCTAGTTAAGACAATTATTTTAACTTGTAATTCCCAAAAAAATTATTTCGTTAGATTACATATGATAATGGCCGAAAATTGCTATTGGCCGACAACACAGGTTGTCATCCAAAAGTTCCCACCAAATGAAAAAATTATCAACTAAATTTCCAATCATTCGAAACTAATTTCGTTTCGATGTGTCATGATTTTGAAATTCATTTTCACACATTCACCAACTAATATCTATATTTTTAGGGGTTCCTAAAATTTTTGCTGATATTTTAACAAGAGAAAAGTGTTTCCAAACATTACATAATGGTTTTAATCAATAAAGGGTTAGATCACATAACTGAGGCACACCAAATATCACTATTACCGCATTGGGTACATTATATACTATGCAATTAGCTTCTACCTTGGTGTTAAAATAAACGAGGGCACCCCTGGGAGTTGTTTAGCTATATGCATAGTTGTAAAAACTTCCTAGGAGAACTACGTGAAGCTTGATATTACATGGAGGGAATGTAGTGTAACACTTGGATTGGTTCAGCTATTGGGAGTATGACTACTAATGGTAGTCAATCCTTAAACACGTGTAATTTTTCTCCTTTGGTAAATGCTAGTGACATGAAGAAGTGTTTTATAGGTTGCTAGGTTTTCTACTTAATTACGGTTGTTATAGTTCATCCTAAAGTTTTGCGAACAAGATATACATACACCTAAAATCACGTGTAAATAAGAAAATGATTTTTTTTGTATATCCTAACTATAAAATGGTCCAAAACTATACATCTCTAGGTTAGGACAATATAGTTGTAAGCTATACAATACAACATATGTACAGTTTTTCCCATTCGCACTTATAAGTTCTAAAACTTCTAGTGTATAATATTTAGGTTTATATGTTCCAATTTTACTTATTTTCTCACCTAGATTCTCCCACCCTTTCCTAAATAGACAATTTTATCTCTTCTCATGTGTTTTGAGAAATTATTTGTCATTTATCAAAGATTTCATGTTTGAATGTATTATTTTTGTTATGTATAATTGATGTTGGAAGTTAATTAGATTAGAATAGGCGACTTGTTGCAAATCCTCACATTCTTCTTATTATTTTGTACTTTCCATAACATATAAATTAATTAGTGAGTAAAAATTTGGTGAAGTCAACTTTTGAATCAAATGCATTTTTAAAATCCTAGTAACCCTAGGGTATCCCTTTTTTCAGTTTCTCTATGATTTCTTTGTACGCCCTTTTGATGTAGAAATCATCTTAATCAAAAACGTATTGAGCACATTGAGATTTATCCTCTTAACCATTATAAATATTCCCTCATGGCCTTTTCTCCACACTATGTGCTTGAGATGATTTCAATTTTGGATTATACTAGCCCTAATTATCCATTTAATGAATTAGAAATCACTAGAAAACATTGTTTTGATGATGATCTTAATGAAGAGGGAATGTGGACTATGAACAAGTTGAAATGGTCTCTAATTTCCATACATTCATTAACCATGCTTATATCTATAGTTCCTATTTCATCGGGGGTATCTAATCCATTACTTCATAGTATTACCATGACTATCCCTATCACCACTACTATTCCTACATATCTTATCTACACTCAGATTTCTTTACAATATTATTCATCTAACACATTATAACTTGAACCCCTTATTCATAATTTTAAAGATCATATCTTACAAATGCAACAAGGATGATATGTTTCTTATCGTATTATGGTATCTACTCAACATCTTCAAAAACACTTTCACCTAAAGTGGCTTCATACCCTTACCTATAAGTTTTTTTGATCCAAAATTCCTGTCTATGATGGTAAGGGTGATACTAGATAAAACCTTTTTCTGTTTCATGTTCATTTCTTGTCCATTACTCTTTCAACGATACATTTCTTATGAATGTTTTTCCTTGTAGTCTCAAAGAATTTATATAATGTGGTTTTATGATTTTCCCATGTGTTCTATAAAGAAATTCACTCCTTTGGAAAATCATTTCCTTGTAGAATTTTCTATCAACATTTACGACATTTTTTTCTATCCTCAAATGGGTAAATTACGATAAGGCGTAGACACTAAAATTTGGCAATTTAGTCTTTAAAAATGGTGATTTTGAAAATGCACTCTTGCTAAGATAAATATCACTCTTTTTATTCCCATTTAGTACATAGTGAGGTCTCTTTTCTAGCTTGTTTATCCTTACTCACATATATGTCCTAAACTCTTGAAAATTAAAAATTTATAAAATCCATATACTAAGTCAACCTAATATGATGAAAAACTCATTCATCATGTTTTTCATCCTTGGTTAAGGCCATACAATATGGGAACGAATTTATATCCATTCTTGACATATTTTTATGGTTTTGCACTAACATATCCTCCAAATTTACTTTCAATTTAAAAAAATTCAATGTTTCCTTTACTCTATATGGGTCATCCTTTCTCGATAATATACCTTTTGAACCTTATATAAGAAAGTTAGCACTACCTTATTTTTGTATCATGTAAATATAATGACACCGCATTGATACACTCACTCTTAACACTTGCAAATGGCACCAAAGGCTTTCTAAATCTTACAAAATATCATGTTCAATCATTTGGGAAGAAATCATTAGAGATATAAATCATGTTACTAAGTCAAGGCATCAATATATCACATCTACAAGAAATAAAACATCCCTTCTCCAAGTATTTTATCAATAGAAAAATTAACTCAAGAATTGTCAAAGAAATTTCAAATATAGTTGCATTCATTCAAATATCATATGCTAGATGGACAACAATGTGTTGTTTGAGGTATCTTTAAAGTAGTGCAAACATTTGAATTGCATGGGGGTGTCAAAAACCCAACTAATGATAATTTTAAAAGGTTTCCAATTCTTGATTAAGGTTTGATAACTTGCTCAAAATGTTTAGAAGGATTCACAACATGAACAAAAAGTAGTGTTTGACAAGGATAACCATTTCTTGACAACAAATGCTCCCACAAAGATATAATGTTTGAATCCGATGAGGTCCAAGATCATATAGTAAGGTCAAGACCATACGAAAAGTTTACAAAGAGTAGTATGGTCCTTCCCCATATCATTTTCTAGTCGAGTTCTAGGATTAAACCATAATCATGTTTAGATCACCCATTTCTAGTAGTATGCACACATATAACTTCTAGGATCCATATGTTAATAGTTGAGTGCAATCATCCTCTTGTGTTTTCAAGTTCAAGTTACATTTAATATATTAGTTGTAAGTATACATGAGTTCTTCTGATATTGGATTATTAATGTTGGAAATTAGTTAATTAAAGTAACCTAATGTAGCTCCACTTACATTATTTAATGTATCTAATTCACTAATCTAGCTTTCACATAATCTAATAAGGGTGGAAACATATTGATGAACATGACTCATGAATTAATATTTCCATCAAAACTAGGACCATTTAATCGTATGATTCTTCTTTTAGGATCACTTATTATATTTTTGGTTGTAATAATGGATTTCTATCCTAATCAAGTCATCTCATTCCTTGAATATTTAAATCAAAACTACATCTGTAAGGATGTTCTCCTTAAAATTTTCATAAAACTCAAATTCATCCTAATACACTCGTTAAGCATGTTCAAATTATCTTCAAAAGGACATCTCTTTCCCTATTGATGGCCATCTTATTGTGCTTCCTCATCATCTTCTAGTTAATAATGGGATTACTCTATATGTTCATTCTTTTATATGTTCAAGTATTTGTATGCAAGAGACTTGTCAAGCATGTTCTTATTGATAAAACATCATGCCTTAATGTTTACGTAATTTATTTTATCGATTCTCTAAGCCTCTATGTTAATGAAATTTATCATTCTTGTCCTACAATTCACAATTCTAACAATATACCTTGCCATGTCTTCAATTTTATTTATTATACTAATCTATATCCATTTAAAATGTTTTTTAGGGATTTACACAACTATCTCTTACAATTACAACAAGGTAACTCATTTTTTTATGAAACATCTACACCCATTAGGGTCATTAATGAGGTACATGATACTCCTAATACATCTCTCCACATCACTTAAAATTTTAGTGGTACTTTAGGATAATCTCCATTTTACATAGGAAATGAATCCTTGATTATTATACCACAACCACATTCTCTATCACCATGTAACCTACTTACACATGGCTCCATGTCTTACCACCGACACCTATTTTTCAGGGATATGGTTTTGCATCCACACTTATGAGTTTCACCAAATTATGTCCTTCTTATGACCCTCATTATATTTTGTGTCACCCCTCTTTCTTGTACATAGATAAGAATAAAAGTTATACTAAAACATTAACATACATTAAAAATACAAAAGGATTCACATATTTGTAAAAATTTAAAATTAGGACTTGCATACTTAGCTTGAGTTGTTTTCACTTTACATTACACATGTTGTTTATCACTATAGTTTTGATATATAACATATCTATTTACTATTTACTGAAATGTGTTCACATTGTATATTGAGCTTGATGCAGGACATACACAAAGTGGTACACGATGAAAATTATTGGAAAATACTTTACCCAAACATCCTATTCACCTATGGGATCTATTATACACTACACGTAGTGATACTATTATATTATAGTTGTCTTCTACTTCCTCATTACACTTGATTACATATATTGTGTACATGTTATATTTTAAGTGAACAACAATAATACTTTTGTTCTATGCAATGTTGAAACCTCTTTTTCCACATGTCTCTTTCTACATAAGTTGTATCATTTCATCATGTTTCGACACTCTTAGTTTTCATACATCCTTTCTTGTTGTGTCTCATTACTACTTACTTCACTAATTGTTTCTTGGGTTCCTTGACTGTCTTGTGACACTATGGGTATCCCATGTTTGTGCCTTTATGCCTATCTTTTTATCTTATTTTCTAACCTATAGGACTTGATTGTATTGTGACATTGTGGGTGTCTAATGTTTTCATCTCTACGCATTTTGTGTGACATTCATTTCCATAATATTGAAGCTCAAGTCACCATTTTTGTGAACTTATTTTCTTATAAATATATTATTTTTTCTGTGGTATTTAATATTTCTATTTGTTTATAATATTTCTCTTCTTATGCATCACAGCTTCCAACGTGTAAAAAACATTCTTTTTTTATGTATATGTTATTCAAGGTGGCCACCTCTTTAGTGTAATAAAATATTCTACAACTCCTTAGATATCTAGTGCATGGGCACACATCTCTTCTTTTGAGGAAAATTATCAATATGGTTTTTTTACACAATGATTTCTAATGTCGCTTGTAACTTTGTGATGAACAAATGAATTGCAAGACCCTCAAAATCCCATCAAATCCCAAAAATTAAATAATGAAAATTATGGGTTGTACTTCCCTCAACTGTTAAAAAAGTGATCTTACGATTTGAACGTTGCACTAAATTTCAGATCTAATGTAGTTCTATGTGTGTGTGAAGATATTTTTCCTAAGTGGCTCTTATGTATGTTGCACTTAATATTGATCAAGTATCTAGATGTAAGAAATGTAAAAAAATGTGTGCAAGAAATAATGAACTTCCCTCCTATGAAGTGTATGCCGAAGTATTAGTCCCTTTCCTTGTGTGTGGATGCTAGATGAATGTTTGAATGCTCTTGATAATGGAATTTGAATGTAACCTTAGGTGGTGATAGCTAATGTTTAGAGCTCGGTCCTTTATTATGATCGAGATAACTTTATAGTTATATAATTCCCTTTCTTGAATTTTGTAACTAACCTTGAAAAGGATGACTACAAAAATAAGATACCCAACTAGATAGAAAGGACCCAAAGATGTGAACAATGTATAAAGAGGTCAAGGGTGTGCAAAGGGGAAGTGGGCACCTGACACTAGCATCTTGGCTGGGTGTTATTGTTTAGGATAAGAAATTTTAAAGTATAAAATGATAGACTAAACCAACAAATATAAGATGAATAAAGGAAAAATAAAGCAATAAAAGGTGGCAAAATATGGATCAATTAGTAGTTTTCTCACTTAGGTATCATATGAATAATATTATGTGATCAGGACTAAATAGATACCCAAAGTACTTGATTTAGTTTTTAAATTTTCCCACACTTTATGTTGTTGAGTGAAATATAAATAACATAAAGTAGATACAATATGTGTACCTCATAACCATGGAGATTGATGGTGAAAATCATACCAAGAGACATGGAAAAGCGTGGAGAGATTAAAAATATGAAGCGTGAAAGCTAGAGAAGAGGAAGTGAAAAGTGATGATGGTGATGACCCTAGGGTGGGAGCATATGCGTAGATGTCATGATTGTACCTAATGTTGATGTTAATTATTGTTGATGTGTTGATGCATGCTTGATGTGATTATATGACTACCATTTCCCACAAGGATAGACCCTGTAAAGAGAAGAATGAATAAGTAATCAAATACACATGTATGATTAAAATGACTAAAAATGTACGTAAGAAAGTATGTAAAAATGTGAAAAAGGAATATGTGTACCTGATCCATGATGAGAAAAGAGATATAAAGGATCTTATAGATGATGTAGAAGAACAATTTTTTTGGGTGATCTCATGCCAAGACATGAAAGAAGTGTAGGGAGAAAAGTACAGTGTCATCCTCCAAGATTTAACTACTTCCTGAAATGTAGAACAACTGCAACAATGGTGTGTAAAAATACAATCAATTTTGAACAATTGTTATTGAACGTGAAAGTTAAAAATGTTGTGTATTAAATGCATGTCGAGTGGTGAAGAAGCTGTTGTCTTATAAAATCCAATGTGCAAAGTGTTGTAGACTATGCTAAATCGAAAAATGATGTGTAACTATCCCCTTGTGACAAGAATCTAGGAAGGGCCGGGGGTGCTCAGTGTCTACTTTACAGGTTTGGGTGCTAGTATCTCTACTATGCTAAGAACCCAAGTAATATTTTGAGCCCTTTGTGAGAATAATGATTGTGTTTTTCTGCTACTGAATTGTGACTATAGAATGTTTTATGGGGTGACTGATTCACCCAAATGATGCCCTCCTCGTTTAGGGTGCATATGACATCACCGAGGAGTATGCAGCTCAAAGGATGACTTCTCATTATGCTAAAAATGATGCCCTACAGGGGAGGGAGTTTTCTTGGTAGAAATAGAGGCACACACTAAAAAAGTGGCTAGCAGAAAAGTGTTCGTACAAGCAAGATAAAAATGCATGTAGAAGATAATGTGTAAGCTAAGTACATAAAAAAACAATGTAAACACGCAAGAAAACAAAATAGACCATGTGAAAAGCGTGTTTTAAACATGGGAGATCACTCATGATATCACAAGATAATGAAAGCTCTAGTGGCTGTAAGAAATCAAAGAAAAATAAATACATAGGGAAAATCTCTTAAACAATGGCATACAATGACAAGTACAAGAAAAATCACACAACCATGGCGTAAAGTAGACCTACAAGACAAATTCTACACATGAATAAACTGTTAGCATGTTACAAAGATATAAATTATATCAAATTGTGTATAATATGATAAAGTAATGTGCTATGTAAAATGAAATAATAAAACTTTTAGTATATGAAATTGGATGCCTCAAGGAGTTGTTGTGGGACTAGTAAGAGGTATTACACCGAGCATCCATACTTGTGTGTATTGATCTATAAAATATGCATCCACAACTAAAAATAAAGTCAAACCATATGTGTGTATGGAAAATATAATGACATAAAAAATATTTGTCTAGCATGTGTAAATAAGTGTACATTTAAGCCTAAGTAAGCAAGAGTAAATGTGATAAAGATATGCAATATGTTTTGGAGGTGTGAGACAAAATGGAATGCAGTGTGAGTGTGGTAGGAGTTGCTTCCCCTCGAGTGGATGTGTATGCATGAGAATGAGGTTCATTTATGCATGCCCCCTTAGTTGTCAAGAATGAGCCATAGAACAATAGCGTGTCATTAAGAAATGGTTTTATAGTGCGCTAGAAAGATGTGATTGATAAAGCATAGAGCATAAAAAGTGTGTGAGTGAGTGAATGTGTGAGTGTGGTGAGGTCCATTTGAGATGTAGACCCTTAGAAATTGAGTATGGGCCTTGTAACTAGAGTGCATCATAGGGTAATGAACACATCGTGTAGAAGTAGATGTCAAATAGATATGTTGTGAATTCATAGAGTAGATGTTGTATAGAAAGAGATGAATGCATGATATGTGAAGTGTGTAATATGTAACGTGTAGTGTAGTGTGTAATTTATTTGTAGAGTGTAGTTTTGAGGTTCATGTATGTAGTATGCCCTCAATAGTTCGGTGTAAGCCGTAGTACATGAGTGCATCATCGATTAGTGATGATACATGAGTGTATAAGAATGTGTATGATGTGTGTGAAGTGTATAATATGTGTGAAAACTACTATTTCGAGAAGTGGGGAATATTAAGCATACTTGCCCAAAAGTTTAATATGATTATAAGTATGATAAAGTAGCATTGTCTAAAATGTCATCATTGTCCTAATTGAAGCCAACTGGTGATGCGTCGAAACCCGATAAGAAATATTATATGGTGGATCATATAAGGAGTCCTTACAACATAAATTGTACACGTGTGTTGCATATTCCTCGTTGGTGAAATTTTTCGGTGGACATCCATGTGCACACCAACAAGTGAGATTTTGTGAATAGTCTAAAGATGAATCATTACAAATAGAAACTTGGCCGAAGGGCATAGGAAATGTAATGCTAGTGTGGTTAGGGTACAAAGTTCTTCCAATGTAATCTACCCAAGATTTCACAAGTGTTAGTGGATAATTGCAAGGAGTGTGTGCCACAAATACTATGAGATAGAAAAAATGAAGACCATAGGAAACCATAATATGGACATATCCATGATAGAGATGGAATGAATGGGGCGGTGGTAAGATATCATCCGATGTAAAGCCAAGATGAGTAAAGCCATTATATGTGTAAATAATATCATATAAATTAATATCCAAGTGGAATATGATGCCAATAAGAGATTCATGAAGAGCGTGCATGTAAAAGGAGGTTACGTAGATGTAGATTTCCCTTGAGAAGGTACAAAAATTTCTAGAGTATAAACAAACCATTGATAAAGTACCATAACATTAGTAGAAGGAGTGAGTGTTTTGAATTTTTATTCACTAGGGCCATCAAAAATGAAATTAACATTGAAATATGAATCATCAACATCAATAGGAATAAAGTTAAGACTACCCAATTTTTCATCAGTAAGTTCAATGGTATTGACCTCGTCATCAGAATCATCAATGCTAACATTTTTCAAGCTTTGGATATCCATGTCAAGGATGTTGGTAGGAGGTGCACTAGATGTAGGAGTGAGAGGAGCCTTAACAAGTGGAGCAATAGTGTGTATAGGAGTAGAAACAATGGGTGAAATGATAATAGTAGTATGAGTGGAAATAATTGGAGTGCTTAGAGTGGTAGAAGAAGACTATGAAGCGCTAGATTGAACAACATCGTATGTATCAATGTTTCTATATGGCAT
Source organism: Taxus wallichiana var. yunnanensis (assembly GCA_018340775.1). Lineage (NCBI taxonomy): Eukaryota > Viridiplantae > Streptophyta > Pinopsida > Cupressales > Taxaceae > Taxus > Taxus wallichiana. Next base: position 252,462,669 of record CM031235.1, on the reverse strand, counting down.
AGGTTGTGATTAAAGAATAGGAATAGAAGAAATAGGGTATATGCGCGGAATTTGAATGGATCAAGGTCTGCAACAATGGTATGTTCATAACCATCATGTAATAATTTTACACATTGATAAACAGTGGATGAAACTGCACACATTGCATGAATTCAAGGTCTACCCCATAAAATCTTGAACTGAAATGAGGTATCGATAATGAATAATAGTAAGCAAAAATATTAGGCCCAAATTGTATAGGTAATGTAATAGTACCCAAGTATGAGTGAGTAGTTGAATCATATCCATGAATAAGAGTGGAATTATTAGCAATTAGTTTGTATGCAATGTCAATTTTCTTTAAAAGAGAATGAACACATAAGTTAATAAAAATATGTTTTCAATGAGTACATGGTTGATACATGCGAGTTCTAATGATAACAATGATAAGAAAAGGCACACGTTGATTTTCGTTAGGATATTTTGATGTGTCCTCATCAGTGAATGATATAGCACATGGCAGATTTTTGAGAGACTGAATGAGGTGTGTGAATTCTACTAAAGAATTATCACTCTCAATGTGAATAGAACAAAGGAAGAACTCTAATGTCTAACCACATTGAGGTGCATTGTGTAATAATTCATAGAGAGATATTTTGGTTGGTGTATTCTTAAGTTGTTTAATGATATAATAGCCTTTAGAGGTAATAGGAGGAGCTTTAGAAGTAATAGGTGGTGGAATAGAAATGGGTGTAGCCATAGGAGGATGAGTGCAGCGATTAGTTACTGCGTTGATAGTAGGATCAGCCATGGGCATAATAAAGTGATGAGGATGATGAGTATGAACTTTCATGAAATCACCAGCAATAGTAACCATACCCAAGACTTTATTTGGAGAAAAAGAAGGGTAGGAAGATTGATCCATGATTTTATAAGGTGAAACCATAGTTAAAAGGAAGGGTTTGAAATGTTGGGTTCACCAAATGATTAAACAAATATAGAATTTATAGATGCCTAAATCTGATTGCAATGTAGTAGTAAATGAATAAGCAATGAAGTACATAATTTGACCCAAGAAAATTAAGCTAGAAATTATGAAACCCTAGTTGCAAATAAGAGATTGAAATACTTATCTTATTTTCTATAATCTTGAAGGTGCACATAAGCGGAGAGATGGAAAATCTAAACTACGACTATCAAAATAAAACCCAAGAAAATGTAGAAGTGTTGGAATATGATGGATTGGGGTGCCCATGTAGGTTTGAGGGTGGCTACGGGTGCAAGAGACCTTCCCGGTTCCCGTGAATACTCAAAAACACAAAAACTAGGTTCATTGGGTCACGAGATGTTCATTATCCTTCACTTCTTATCATTAGTATGTCACACAATGATCATGATGCCTCCTCTAACTTGCAATGAAGAAATGAATTCCTAGACCCTCAAAAGTGCATCAAGTCTCCAAAAATAAAATTATGCAAATGAGGGGTCGGCCTATTGTCAAATATAAAATGATTGATCTTACAATTGAGAACTACACCACATCTCAAACCCAATGTTGTTCTATGTGTATGTGTGAAGATATTATGCCTAGGTGGCTCTTATGCGTGTTATACTTGATAATGAATAAGTAGCTAGATGAAAGAAATGTAAATAAACACGTGCATGAAAGAATGAACTTCCCCTACTATAAACTGTATACATCAGTATCATTCCCTTTCCCTTATGTGTGGATGCTAGATAAATGTTTGAATGATCTTGATAATGGTCATTGAATGCAACCTTAGGTGGTGATATCTAATGCTTAGTGATTGGTCCTTTATTATGATGACATAACTTTATCTTTATATGATTCCCTTGCTTTAATTTTGTAATTAACCCCGAAAAGGCTGACTACAAAAAATATAAGATGTCCAACCAGATAGAAAGGACCCAAAATATGTGAACAAATTACAAAGAGGCTAGGGGCACCTAAAGCGGATGGGGGTGTTTGAGTCTTGGATGGGCGGTGGTGTCCAAGATAAGAAATGTTGATTTATGAAAAGACATATTAGGACAACATGAGTGTAATACCAAGAAAGGAAAAAGAAAAAACAAATGTGGCCAAAGATAGGGATCAATTAGTAATTTCTTTCTTAGGAATCATATGAATAACAGTGTGTGATTAGGACTAAATAGATACCCAAAGTATGTGATTTAGTGTCTACACTTAGCAGGGTGCTACAGTGCCTCATTCTTATTCTCTATTTCTTTTTCACTCCATGTTGGGTTGTATGCACCTAACACTTTGGTTCTCCTTTGCATAATTGGGGACTAATCACCCACACTTCAGCAAGCTCAAAAAGTAATTCTTCAAGTACAAGTAAGACACACGAGCTTCTCCCTATGTAAAACAAACTGTTGTATTTCTTTAGTATTTGTATCTCTTCACTTTTTTATGAAAATGCAAACCTTACATGTTACATTTTACATTTGAGTTAAATTTTAATTCTTTACTATAAACATTCACAATACTTTATGTTAGAAGCTTCATCATGGAGAATCCCAAGACCAATACAATATCTCTCTACAAAACAAACTCCAAGTGAAGACAAAGTTAGTCAACGAGACTTAATTATTTTTTCTTTTAAGCATGTCATTTTCATTTCATACTTAAAGGAGGTAAAAGGTAGACACTAAAATTTGATGATTTACTCTTTCTAATTGTTAGTTTTGACAACACACTCTTGTTAAGACAAAAACTCTTTCTATTCCAATTTAGTCCATCTCAAGTTATCTTGTCTAGATTGTTTATCCTTACACATTGATATGCCATCAAATTCTAAGAATTAAATATATATATATATATATATATATATATATATATATATATATATATATATATATATCCATATTATATATATATATATAAAATCCATATTACAAGTCTTAACACGTTGTAAACCCCATTTATCATGTTTTTCATCCTTGATCAAATTCTTACAATTTGGTTAGGAATTTATAGTTAGTATTGACCTATTTGTATGATATTACACTAACATATCCTCCATCTTTACTTTTAGTTTCACATTATGCAATGGGTCATTTTCTCCCTCTAAGAAGGCCTTTATTTGATAATTTAATTTTAAAACCACATATAATTAAGGTAACATTGCCTCATTTAATAACTTTGAAATCCAACGAAACTAAATTGACACACTACCTTTCTACACCTACAAAAAGAACCCAAGCCTCCTTAAATCTTGTAAAATATCATGTATAGACATTAGGGAAGCAATAAATATATGTGTAAAGCTTCTTACTATGTGGAGACATAATTATATGTATTCTACACACACTTAAACATCCCTTATCAATGTATTTTAGAAAGATTCAAACCCAACTTAAGCATTGTCAAATAATTTGCTAAATCTAGTTTCATTCATTGAAATATTAGATACTAGGTGCAGAACAAATTATAGTTTGAGGGATCTTCGAGTAGTGCCAACATTGGCGATTACAAGGGTTACCAAATCCCATCTAATGTATTTTTTTCATGGTTTTCCATCCATGGTTAGGGTCTGAGATCTTAATCAAGATTTTTAGAGGGCTTCATGGTATGCCTTAAAAAAAGGTTTGAAAGTGAAAATTTTCCAATAAAGTGGCAATCCTAGAAATTTATAGATATATTATAGAATCTAAAAAGGTGCAAGATCATATAGTAGGGTCAATACCATATGAATGGTCATGATATAGTTGTATTTCATGCTCCATGTCATTTTCTAGTCAAATTTCAAGGGATGAAGCATCATTAGGTTCATATCATCCAATTCTAGTAGTGTTCACATCCAAAACTTCCTCGATCTTTATGTAAATATATAAGTGCACTAATCTTTTTTTTTTCAAGTTCATATCTCATTTAATGCATTAAATTCAAGCATTAATAAGTTATTGTGATATTGAATAATTAATGTTGGAAGTTAATTAATCAGAATAACCTCTTGTAGATCCCCTTACATCCTTTATAGTGTACCTAATTCATTAATATAGAAGTTAATTAGTCGAATAACCTCTTGTAGATCCCCTTGCATCCTTTATTGTTCTCAGAAGGTTCCAATGATCCCATCAGTGATTATGTTCTATGATATAAGACTACACTTGTCAAGATGTAAAAGTTGTTGGCCAATATTGAATAACAAGATATTTTTACTCAAATTTTGTTGGTTCCTTTGCATGAATTAGTTATGTTTGAAAAGTTTCATTCATTCAATTGCATGTTTCATACTTTCAAAAAATAAGAAACTAAGGTCCTTATCATGAATAAACTCAAACATATTTCCCCTCCTCCTAGAACTCTACTTACAAGATCCAAACCAAAGATCCTTTTAAGAAAAAGGCTATTAATGATAAACATGAAGCTAAAACCATAGTAAATGTCCTTCTCAACCTATGAAGCTATAATTACAACCTTCTCACTACTAGTTCACTCAATTACCTTGTGTACCATGAAACATGCCCTAAAAATTACTTAAGTGTAACTATGTATATTTCTCTCCACCACTTGAGGATGAGCCAAACGCACTTTATAGTAAGATATTTGATGTTAATGATCATTGTGATTACCACCTATGTATTGGTCACTCACCTAAAAATTTATTTAACTTTCATCATGTTATCTAAGATCTACTTGATAGTTGAAGCCTATTAATGATAATGGAAACCTTAAAATAATTATTATCTCACTACTAAAAGTTAATGCTATAAAATCTAAAATATAATTCTATAATGCTCATTGTGTTGTCCAACCTCCATTATCTTATGATAACATGTTTGATACAATGATCATAACTATTTTCAACATGCCCCCTTCTTGATTATTTCTTTTGATGATGTTAATATGCCACATGAGTTAGTTTATAATACACTATAAATCATCACTTTAATTAATTGTAGACACAAAATATATGCACTTGGGTACATTTGTAGGTCCTAAAGCATACTAATGTATATATGATTCCTAAGAAAGAAAACTAGTGGTTGAAAACTCATTTTGGCCTTTTGGTTACTTTATATCTTACACTTTACTAACTTTATACATCTTACGATTCTTCTACAAACAATTGATTTATTTACCTTTTAATGGCCTTGGAAAATAACTCTTATGAAAGAAGCACCCATGTTATCTTGTCCCTCATAGGCTCTTCTATATCTATTTTTTCTTCCTTGTTAGGAATTAATAGAATCTAATGCGTAATAATTCCTCAAAATTGCAATAATAAGAAGTATGAATAGAAATTATAGAAATGAAATATGTAAAACACAAAGACAATATTTAACGTGGTTCACCCAATGTGGGTTACATCCACCAAGAACACTTGCTCAGATTTTATTAGAAGCCAACAGTCTTCATAATTACAACAACCAGATCTTGTTTGGAGCTGCGCTCAACAAACCCTCCCGAATTCACACTTGAATTCATACACACTATTCACCTTCAAAAAAACACTCATATTAATCCTATTGTATGTCCATCTATATATAAGTACATCAATAGGTAGCCGAAGAGGTGGTTTTATAAAACAATAGGTACCGAAAAAACCATGGGCCAAAAACCCAGCCCATAACGGTTACCCATTACCCATGGGTTAATAAACCACCCATGAAAATTTGCTTCGGGGGCTTCACCCCGAACCCCTTCGACCCGCTCATTGGCGAGTGGGACTGCCATAAAAATATCCGATTGTAACACATGGAAGGTTTACCAAACTCTAACATGAAAACAAGCTCCACAAACATAACAATCTCCCACTTGAGACCGATTTCCACCGAGCAAGCTTCTCAACCCTTCACTATCATCCGCAAAGGCCAACCAAAGCTGAACTGTCGACATTAAAATTTTCCTTCATAATTTCTATTTTATTAATGTATGTATTAGGAATAGGATGTTGTTAAGTATAATTAGTAGTGGCATCCAATAGAAGATAACGGTGCCATCAATACGGTGCCGCCAATAAAGTAGAGTACAATAACAGTCAAAGTACAATAGGAATGTTGTAAAAAGTAAATATTTGTCGTAAGTGGTCCGGTAATGTTAAAATGTCAAAGTTTGGGTAAGTAGAGAAGTAGGGTCTACATGATTAGGAATTAGAAATATTATATTTGTAATAAGGACAAAGAGTGATGTCATAAATATTTTGTGTATTTTATTTGTGGAAAAGTCTAAAAAGGTGGAACCCATGTGAGATGATAAGGTTTATCTTATCTTAGAAGATAAGCCTACATGTAAAGGTAAGAGTTTAGGCATGGAATATGATTTGCACGAAAGAGATTTCTTATCCTATCTTAGAGATAGGGTGGATAAGCTTGAATTCCTATAAATAAAGAGGCCACCCCCTCATTTATCAAGAAGGAAGTAGTGAGAAATATTGTATGAGTAAGTGTGTAAAGGAAGCCATCATTACAAAGGTGTGTTAAAGAAGCCATTAAGAGGTGTAATTGTGAAGTTTCTACCCACGTTATTGTTGGAAGGCAAGTGAAGTCGATAACACTTGAAGTACCTTATGGGTGAGATTGTAACAATTTCATGTTGATATTATAATTTACACTTATATTTTAGATTTATCATCATATCTTCTTATCATAGTCTATGGTATTCTTGTGTTATGTTTGTTGTTGTGTTTCTAGATTCCATCCACCAAACTAAAAGTTGTGCATTAGTAAATAATCATAGCACGAGGAGTTCCCGGTGAAGAATTATCATAGTGCCGGATTGGTGATGACATTTTGGTTCCGTTGCCGGGACCATTCCTCGTTGGTGGATTTTCTGGAGAGATATTCCCACTTAGTCAGAAAACATTTGGAGGATAACCTTGTTTTTACTATGTATAGTAGTTACTATGGTAAAGTCACTTTTTACCTTGAATAGTATTTACCACAGTAAAGTCACTTTTTACCGTGAATAGTATTTACCACAGTAACTTCACTTTTTAACGTGAATAGTGTTTACCAAAGTAAAGTCATTTTTTACCGCAGTAAGTCAAGTTTTACCATAGTTTACCGTGGTCATTTCTATTTTACTGTAGAAAGGTGTAAAGTAACTTTTTATTATAGTGATTCTAATTATTTGTGCACATAAGTATTTTTATTGTACTTGTGGGTTGGTATTTCACTGTGGTTATTTTTGAAAATGGGGAAGATTCATGTTTTTTCAGCCCAATCTAATGAAGATGCTTCCTCTTTCATTCAAGAGTTTAAATGATCTTGCATTTGTAATGGCCTCATAAGAAGGGAACAATGGACTGAATTTTTTTCTACCTTTTTGGATGGTTCATCCCTTAGGTGGTTTAAAATAGTAGGTGATAATGTGAAAAACTCATGGGATTTATTAACTGAAAGTTTTCTTGAAGAATTTGGTGAACAACAAAAATATGCAGATCTCATGATCGATATCACAAAGCTATCCCAAGGAGAGAGGAGAAGATAAGGGATTATCATGCTCGTGTTTTAGAGCTAAGGAGGAAGCTCGATGCCTAGATCCGAAAGGAAGGATTAGCGGATGGGTTGATGAATGGCATGGATAATCTCCTCTGTAAGCACTTCATTCTTGGGATTAAGCCAGAGATCAGACAACGAGTGAAGTATGACCACCCAACTACCATTAAACAAGTAAAGGAGATTACAAGAAGGCAAGAAGAAAGCATGGAAGAGAAGCCCAAATAAATTATTGCTAAAGTAGAGCCTACACCAACACCTTTGGTCCAGAATCCACAACCACTCTCGGTGAGCACAAATCTTTCTTCTAGTACATCTACCGAGTATTAAGATCTGCTCAGGAAGATGGGCCAGTTAACTATTAATCTTCTTCAAGGAAAGGAATTTAGTTCTCAGGGAGGAGATAGAGGTCCAAAAAGAAATATTTCTGAAGTTGTATGTTATGGTTGTTATAAAAAGGGTCATTATAAGTATAATTGTCCAGATAGAGCTTCTACATCTTGTACACAGATAATGATAAAGGAAAAACACCATGAATTCTTTTGATGTAGTAGATAAGAGCATAAATAATGAAGTAGATGTGTTTGTAATAAAAAGAAAGAAAGAAAAGATAACCAAGATGGAAATGATCTTAAGAAGATGAAAGGAGAAACTAGTAAGAAACATAGGAGAAGAAAGTTGGGTGTGCGGGATTTTTGATTTCACGGGAGAATGACCATACTCCATCTTAGAAGTCTGTCCAAAAGGCCTACAAATATTACATATAGTCAAATCTTGGCTATGTCTTCGAGAAGAGGCGGGAGTTGTGAAGTGGACTTAATGCTCGACGAAGGAAGGAGGTTGAGGTCCCTATTTTGGAGGTAGAGGCGGATCCCTGCGCTCCACAAGCTAAGGTATTATGTAATGGTATTTCAATTCATGATGTCTTAGTTGATGGAGGTGTTGCGATTAATGTAATGACCGAGTCAGTAATGAATATGTTGGGATTAAAAATTAATCACCCCTTAACACTTATGTTAAGGTCATTAAATAAGGAAAAACTAAACCAAAAGGTGTTGTTTCAAATGTGACAATATCTGTTATGAGTGTTGTATGTGTGGTAGACTTTCAAGTGATGAAAAAATAGTATTGTTGCATACCCAATGTTGTTGGGAAGACCATGGCTAAGGAGAGTTCATGCAAGAAACTACTGAATGAAGGATTCATGACACTTGGATGTTGTAGAGAGAGAGTGAAGATAAACGTGATTCCTCGACATCATAAGATAGAGCATGTGGATTCAAGTGATGAAACTAATGATTGGACATCCTCTGATTACTCTAGTACTAGTGAAGTGGACACAAAAGATGAAGAAAGTGAGGTTGATGTTTCGGTCATGGATATCCTTCCAGTCACACCGACTCATGAACCCATAAAATTATCTAAAGAAGAAATTGATGATCATCTCCAACAAATAAATATTGGTGATGCTGTGATGGAGAGTGAGAAGGAATCCTACCTCTAACTCTTTCGAAGGTACATACACATATTCACTTTTGATTACAAGGAACTCCATCCAGTAAGTTGAGTAGAACATTCTATTGAGCTAGTAGATGGTACTAATCCCATAAATAAAATGACATATAAAATGAATCCTAATTTTTCCAAGACTGTAAAAGAAGAAATACATAAGTTTCTTGATGCAGGATTCATATTTACTGTGGAGAATTCAGAATGGGTTTCTCCCATTGTGATATCAATAAAAAAGAATGGGAAGCTACACATTTGTGTTGATTATAGGAAGCTCAATAAGGCAACAAAGAAGGATCATTACCCTCTTCCATTCTCAGATCAGATCTTGGATGAAGTAGCTGGCCAGGAGTGCTATAGTTTTGCTGATGGATATAGTGGATACAACCAAGTTCGTATAGCAGAGAAAGATCAGCTGAAGACCATGTTCACCACTCCTTGGGAACATTTTCTTATAGAGTTATGCCTTTTGGGTTGTGTAATGCTCCGGTAATGTTCCAATGCTTGATGAATAGGGTGTTTGAACCCTACATTGGGAACTTCATCGAGTGGATGATTTTTACATCTATGGGAGCAAGATGGACCACCTGCACCAGATGGAGACAAAATTTCAAAGGTTAGATGAAGCACAAGACTCACTAAACCCTACAAAGTGTGTCTTTAGATGTTCTAAAGGTGTTTTGTTAGGGCATGTTGTATCCAGAGATGGTATTGGTACTGATCTGATAAAGTTTCAAAAATAAAAGAGTTACCATTTCCTATGAATAGAAGTAAGTTGAGATCATTTTTAGGCCATGTGGGTTACTATAGAAGGTTCATCAAGAATTTCTCAAATATTGCACAGCCACTAACCCAGTTCTTGAAGAAGGATGTTACTTATGAACCAGGAAATAAGGCACATGAAGCTTTTGAACAACTGAAATAAGCCCTGATGTCTTCACCTATTTTAAAGAATCCAGATTGGAGCAAGCCATTCATTGTGTATACTGATGCCTTAGATGTATCACTAGCAAGTACTTTGAGCCAAAATGATGAAAATGGGAATGATAATCCAGTTTACTTTGGGAGAAGACAAATGAGCAGTGCTGAGGAAAATTATACTGTAATTGAAAAAGAGGCTTTAGCTATCATTTTTTTGTAAAAGAAGTTTAGAAATTACTTGCTATGATAGAAATTTATAGTTGTAATAGATCATCATTCTCTAAAATATATTGTAAATAAGCCTAACCCATCGGGAGGATAACAAGATGGATAATTTTGCTACAAGAATTTGAATTTGATATTAGAGATAGGCCAGGAAAGAAGTATGTCAATGCAAATGCACTCTCTCGAGCCTATGATGGTTTATGTTCATCTTGTGATGATGATGATTTCCCAGATGCAACATTGTTATCCCTTGACACAATCCCTAGTGAATACATAGATATTTGGAATTATTTGAATGAATTCAAGTTTCCTGATGGTGCCAATGCAAAGACTAAGAGGAAGATTACTCAAGCCAGTCGTTCATATTCTATTTTGCATGGAGTATTATTTCGGATAGGACCTAATGGACAATATAAGAGGGCAGTTGGACGTGATCAAGGGAAGGAGCTGATAGAAGAATTTCACAATGGTACATGTGGAGGACACTTCTCTGGACAACTTATAGCAAGAAGGATCTTGGATGCAGGTTATCACTGGCCCACTCTTTTTAGAGATTGTTATAATTATTGTAAGACATGTGATATTTTTCAAACACATGGTAACCGTAAGACTTCATCAGCTCCATTATGCCTTATTCTTCCACTTGGTCCCTTTGAAAAGTGGGGAATAGATATTGTAGGTCCACTTCCAACTACCCCACACCAAAATAAGTATATTGTAGTTACCATAGATTATTTAACCAAGTGGGTTGAAGCTAGGCCATTGAAAACAACTTCCATGGATGAAGTGGCAAGGTTCATATATGAACGCATTGTCACTAGATTTGGTTGCCCATTAGAAATTGTAATAGATCAAGGAAGCCACTTCATTAATAAGGTGGTAAAAGCCCTAGTCAACAAGTTTTCTATTAAGCACATGAAGGCAAAAACATACAAGCCAAGCACAAATGGACATGTGGAACGAACAAATTTTGTGCTATGTCAAATTCTAGCAAAGATGTAGCCTTACAGGGTACATAAGTGGGATAAAAGGATTCATGCAGCATTGTGGGCATATAGGGCAACATCAAAGTCAGCACAATGATACTCCCCATTTCGGATGGCTTATGGCATTGATCCAGTTTTCCTATTGAGTTTGATATTCCCACTTTGTGAGAGTTATGAAAAATGAAAGGATGGATGAAATTGATTCGAGAAAAGAAAGGTTGGTGCATCTTCATTTTCTAGAGGAAATGAGGGAAATAGCGAAGGATACAAGCTATAAGAAGAAAATGAAGTAGAAGGAATACTTTGATCAAAATATCCGTTGGTCTCCATTTCATGTGAATGACTTGGTTCTAGTATATGATTACGAGACACAAAAAGAAGGTAGAAAAATTTCTTCCCAAATGGATGGGGCCCTACAAAATAAAGCATTGTGCATGAAAATAATACATATCGATTGGAGGAATTGGATGGCACACCCCTTTACAAAATGGGTCAACCACGACAAGTTAAAGATTTTTCAAGCACATAATAGTTTACTCGAGGATGGAGTAGAAGCTAGGAAGGGGGAAAATGTCGACATTAAAATTTTCCTCTGTAATTTCTATTTTATTAATGTATGTATTAGGAATAGGATGTTGTTAAGTACAATTAGTAGTGGAGCCCAATAGAAGATAACGGTGCCATTAGTACGGTGCCGCCAATAAAGTAGAATACGGTAATAGTCAAAGTATAATAGGAATATTATAAAAGTAAATATTTGTCGTAAGTGGTCCAGTAATGTTAAAATGTCAAAGTTTGGGTAAGTAGAGAAGTAGGGTCTACATGATTAGGAATTAGAAATATTATATTTGTAATAAGGACAAAGAGTGATGTCATAAATATTTTGTGTATTTTATTTGTGGAAAAGTCTAAAAAGGTGGAACCCATGTGAGATGATAAGGTTTATCTTATCTTAGAAGATAAGCCTACATGTAAAGGCAAGAGTTTAGGCATGGAATATGATTTTCCGAAAGAGATTTCCTATCCTATCTTAGAGATAGGGTGGATAATCCTGAATTCCTATAAATAAAGAGGCCACCCCCTCATTTAGCATAGAAGGAAGTAGTGAGAAATATTGTATGAGTAAGTGTGTAAAGGAAGCCATCATTCGAAGTTGTGTTAAAGAAGCCATTAAGAGGTGTAATTGTGAAGTTTCTCCCACAATTATTGTTGGAAGGCAAGTGAAGTCGGTAACATTTGAAGTACCTCATGGGTGAGATTGTAACAATTTTATGTTGATATTATAATTTACACTTATATTTCAGATTTATCATCATATCTTCTTATCATAGTCTATGGTATTCTTGTGTTATGTTTGTTGTTGTGTTTTTAGATTCCATCCACCAAACTAAAAGTTTGTACATTAGTAAATAATCATAGCATGAAGAGTTATCAGTAAATAATTATCATAGTGCCGAATTGGTGATGACAGAACATAGATTTAGTTTATCCCTTGTGACCACAATAGTCATCATGTCTATAGGATTCGATTGGTATGAATCTTCTCCAACTTCAACTTATCTTCCTCCAAAGTTGTCCCGATGAAGTGATATCTCAATGTATATGTTTTTTCCTAGAATGGAAAGCGAGTTCTTAGCTAAGTGAATAACACTCATATTATCACTATATAGCTTTTCAACTTCCCGTTTATGCCCCAACTCATCAAGAAATTGTTATAGCTGAATCATCTTCTTGCTAGCTTTTGTAGCAGCAACATACTTAGTCTCAATGGTTGATAAAGCCACAATCTTCTGTAACCGTGAAATCCAGCTCACTATTGTATCACCTACAGTAAATACATAACTTGTTGTGCTCCTCCTACTTGTCCAAATCTCCAGCCATATCTGAGTCAACACATCCACACAAAGTAGTGTCTTGATCCATTGTAACACAAAACAATACCCATGGTCCCTCTCAAATACCAAAGTATCCACTTTATTTGCTTTCTAGTGCTCATTTCTGGATCACTCATAAACCTACTCGCTCCCCTTTGCATGGGCAATATCTCGGCCTAGTGAATACCATACTATACATCAAACTACCAACCACCGATGAGTAAAGCACCTTGGACATCTGGTTTCTTTCTGCCGCTCTGTCTTGGGACAGTGATCCTTTAATAACTTAAAATGGTCTCGCCAAAGGAGTCCCAACCGGTTTAGCATCCCGTATGTTAAACCTATCCAACACCTTCTTAATGTACTCTTCTTGAGATAAAGTTAGCCTCTATTCCTTCCTATCCCGAGTTTTCCTCATACCAAGGATTTTTCTAGTTGCCCCCAAATCCTTCATATCAAAGGATTCACTTAGCTATTTCTTGAGTACTTTTATTTCCTGCATGTTTTTATCTGCAACCAACATGTCATCAACATACAAACACAAGATAATATAACTTCCATCCTCAAATTTCTTTGTATACATGCAATGGTCAGAATGACATCTAATATAACCTTTCTCCATCATGAAGCTATCAAAATTCTTATACCATTGACGTGGAGCTTGTGTCGGGCCATACAAGCTCTTCTTCGGTTTACACACCATCTCCTCTTTACCTTTGATTTCATATCCTTCTGGCTGCTGCATATATAGCTCCTCCTCCAAATGACCATGGAGAAATGCGGTCTTTACATCTAACTGTTCTAAGTGAAAGTCTTTTCTGCCACTATTCCAAGAACAATTACGATAGAATTCGTTTTTACTACATGAGGAAAAATCTCATCAAAATCTATACCTTGTTTCTGTGCAAACCCCTTGACCACCAACTGGGCATTATATCTTTTCTTTCCTCCTTCGTCTTTAACTCTGTACACTCACTTGTTCTGCAATGCTCTTTTTCCTTCCGGTAGGTTTACCAAATCCAAGTCTGGTTCTCCATGAGAGACTTATGCTCCTCATTCATGGCTTGCTTCCACTTCTTCCGACATTTACTGTATTGCTTCATTAAATCTCTCTGGCTCTCCACTATCAGTGAGTAATAAATAATAAAGAGAAGGAGAAAAACGTTCAGGTTCTTTTCTTACCCTAGAAGACCTCCTCACTGTAGGAGTTTGGGGTTCCTGTTGAGTAGGTTCCTAAACTGATTCATGGGTCATTGTCCCATCCGGAAGATCCTCTACCACTGCATATTCTTTCTTGGATTCTTCCCTATTTTCCTACAACTGTTGCTTATACATGACTTTCTCATTAAAGACCACATCCCTAGATGAATGATTTTCTTGTCTTTAATACTCCAACATTTAAATCCAAAGTCATCACCACCATAACCAATAAAAGTGCATTTTTCTGATTTAGCCTCTAGCTTGGTCCTATCATCCTTGTTAATATGAACAAACACCTCACATCCAAAGACTCTAAGAAATGAGTAATTGAATTTCTTACCATACCAAGCCTCCTTAGGTATGCCTCCATCCAAGGCACTTGAGGGTCCTCTGTTTATCAAGTACACAACTGTGCTCACCGCTTCTACCCAAAAATAAAGAGGTAGTCCTACATGTATCCTCATGCTCCTAGCACATTCCATTATTGTTTTGTTCATCCTTTCTGACACCCCATTCTGCTGTGGGGTTCCTGGAACTGTATTTTTCCTATGGATTCCATTCTTAGAACAATAATAATCAAATTCATTGTTGCAATACTCCCCTCCATTATCTGACCTGAGACATTTTAACTTAAGACTTGTTTCATTCTCTACCAAGGCTTTCCATTTAACAAAAATATCAAATACGTCAAATTTGTTTCTAATATAATAAACCCAAACTTTCCTTGTTGCATCATCAATAAAAGTAACATAATAACTTGAACCCCAAGAGATGATACAGAGCCAGCCCCACACATCATCGAATGTACCAGCTCTAACTTACTCTCTTTCTTCATCGGTCCAACCTTGAGAAACCTTACTTGCTTCATTTTCCCATATATGCAATTCTCACGAAATCTAAACTGTTCTGTATATCTAGGTAAATTCTTCTTTATGATGTCCATGCCCTTATGACTCATATGATCGAGCCTATAGTGCCCTAATGTTGTATCTGCATTTGAAGCCACAAGATTACAATCATTAGTACTATTAGTGGTTAAATACAAGGTTCTAACCTTCTTACCTCTTCTACCACAAGAGCACCCTTGGTAACCTTCCAAGAGTCAATTGTAAATATCAGTACAACAATCACTTCCTAATTGCCCCACCGATATCAAATTTCTCCTTAATGTAGGCACATGTCGACATCCTTTAATAGCCATGTATTCCCATTCTACATATTAACTGAATAGAACCTTTTCCAACTATACTTTGCAAGGCTCATCATCATCAAGAAAACATGCGCAAAATCCCCTTGAACATAATCAACAAAATAATGCCTATGTGGAGTAGCATGAAAAGTAGCCCCTGAATCTAAAACTCGAGATTCGATAATATTATGCAAAGAAAGAATCAAAGCATCATGACATACATTACCCGATGCCACATTTGCCTTCTTGTTTCCTTCATGTTGTTTCTTCTTATCCCGAAGCTCCCAAAGATCCTTCTTTGCATGCCTAGACTTTCCAAAATTCCAAAGCATACAATCTTGCTCTTGGATTTTGACTTTGCCCGATATTTCGATTTTCCACGGTTTCCTCTATTCTTCTGTCTCCCTCTAATTTCCACTTGTTAAAGCATTCCTTGAAGTAGAAGATTTTCCAGAGATTTTTCTTCACATTTCCTCACTTAGAATCACCTCTCTCGCAACATCCTCAAACTTTAACTTTGAGTTAGTGAAACCAAGTTGCTTACCGCCATTACTGTGAGGCTATTCCAACTCTTAGGTAAAGAGCAAAAAAATAATAAATCCCTAACTTCTTCATCAAATTCTATTGTAACCAAAGCTAGCATATTCACAATCAGTATTGAAATCATTTAAATGATCTCGCTATTGAAATATTCTCGACATCTTCATATTAAACAACTTTTTCATTAAAAATATCTTGTTAGAGGTAGAGGGTTTTTCATACAACTTCCTAATGCGTCCATTAGATTTTTGTGGTCTTTTCCTTTAAAACATTAAATAATACCAAGATGCAAGACACAATGGATCGTTCCAAGTGCCTTCGATCCAACAAATCTCATTCTCGCATCTATCATACTCGAGGTTTGTTCACCTTCTTAGACAACGGAGTATAAAGATCCTTCTGATAAAGGTAATCTTCCATCTGCATCTTCCAAAGACTAAAATTCTACCCATTGAATTTATCAACCCTTGATCTTCCATCATCTGCCATAGCTCCCACTCAAGCTAAAAACTTTCCCTACGATTCAACACTTGAAAACCAAACCAAATTTCCTCGATACCAATTGTTAGGAATTAATATAATCTAATGCAAAATAATTCCTCAAAATCACAATAATAATAAGTATGAATAGAAATTACAAAAATGAAATATGCAAAACACGAAGACAATATTTAATGTGGTTCACCCAATGTGGGCTACATCCACCAAGAATATTTGCTCAGATTTTATTACAAGCCAATAGTCTTCACAATTACAATAACCAGATCTTGTTTGGAGCTGCGCTCAACAAACCCTCCCGAATATTTAATGTGGTTCACCCAATGCATGCTACATCCACCAAGAACACTTGCTCAGATTTTATTACAAGCCAACAATCTTTATAATTACAATAACCAGATCTTGTTTGGAGTTGCGCTCAACAAACCCTCCCGAATTTGCACTTGAATTTGCACACACTATTCACCTTCAAAAAACACTCATATTAATCCTATTGTATGTCCATATATATATAAGTACATCAATAGGTAGCCGAAGAGGTGGTTTTACAAAACAATGGGTACCGAAAAAACCATGGGCCCAAAACCAGCCCATAATAGTTACCCATTACCCATGGGTTAATAAACCACCCATGAAAATTTGCTTCGGGGCTTCGCCCCCGAACCCCCTTGACCCGCTCACCGGCAAGTGGGACTGCCATAAAAATATCTGAGTGTAACACATGGAAGGTGTACCAAACTCTAACATGAAAACATGCTCCACAAACATAACATTCCTACTCTTTTTGGGTCCTTTTCACTTCTTAGTAACCTTTTAACACTTTGGGTCGGCCTTTCAATTTTCAATTACAAAATTCAAACAAGGGAATCATATATATACTTAGTTACTTCTTATAAATAAGGGTCTAAACACTATAATAATTATCTATCATCGCCTAAGCTTGCACAAATGCACAAGATAACTACAAGGCATACATCTAGCACATCCATATAAGGGACAAGGGATGAATTTATTTGCATACATTGCATATGAGGGGAGTTAATTATTTTCCATCACACTCGTTTATGCATACTCACTACAATCTAGATCTAGCCATCTATCATCGTGTAAATTGCGGAAGGGAAACCTAGGGCACACACACACAAACACACACACACACGCACACACATGTACACACATGCACACACACACACACACACGTGCACACACACACACACACACACACACACACACACACACACACTATTAAATACATAGATTATGAGATGTAGTGCAATGCTTGGTCATAATATCACTCCTCTCCATGATGCATGTTCAATTTGACTCCAAATTTTACATATTTTTATTTGATTTGATCTGGTTTGTTGGCATGTGTAGCTATTCATATTTTTTATAGGTTATATGTTTGATTGGAACCCTAAAAATGAAGTCAAAGTGAAAAAGTAAATAGTGGAGCAAAGATATTCTAATCTAGAAAATTCAAAACCTAAGCATCTAAGCAGACACTAGCGCCTAGTTAGTTCACAAACACCTAGGACACTCTTGTCCTCCTATGGTCACTTATGTCCTACATATTTTTGTACTTTTGAATCTTCATTGAACCATTACGACATTTTTCCTAGTATAATCCGGTAGAGATACATAGTCCTTATTACTCCCATTACATGTAATTAGCTATGTCATCCTCCTCTCTCATTTGTTTGGGGTTTTAAATTATTGAATGCTTGGTGTTTGTATAGTACTTGTATGTAATTTCTAGAATATCATTTATTATAGTAAGATAATCTAAAATAAAGGTTTAATTAAGTAAAAATTAAATCATTTGGTGAACCCCTAATCTTGATCAACTACTTGGATCCTTATTCAAACACTATATCGCAGTCTTGCATATTACCTTCACATCTACTTAAATGTCTTCTCAATCTATTTTAGATACACTCTTTTTATTAAATTTCACATCCATAATATAGGGGTTACATGAGATTTAGTTGATAATGGATCCAGTCTAAGCATTTGTACTTTACCATTCCTTCATCAAATTGGCATCTCTGAAGCCTCCTTAACTCCCTAATCAATTTGTACTTACGGCTTTGATAATATTCCTCAAAAGGTCCTAGATATAATCACACTTCCAATTATTGTTGGGCCATTCAATTTTCCCATACCATGCCATGTAATGTCTAATAATATTAATTATAACAGCTTTTCTCGAGACCTTTAGATCTATGCCATCCATATGGTCCATTCAACCCCTTATGCAATCCTTAAATTCCTATACTAGGGTGTGGTCTACGAGGCCTTATGAGATCCCTCCCTATTTTCCTTTTGCAACATTATTGATCATTCACCGAAGCCCCTACTTCTTCTAAATATCCTTTGAATTTCACAAAGTATGGTCTTGGGTATCAGTATATGCTTCGTTATGGTTTCACTAGAGTGGATTAGGTCGAAATGGAAACGAGTCACATAGCCACTTTCCATTCCCTTATAATTCACCAAACTTGGCATCAAATATCTCCCTCTACCTGCTCCTTTTATTCCCACCACATATTCTTCTAAGGTTTACACTACTTCACATACTCATAAGATTTTCTATTATACCTTGAGATTATTGGTGATCTCACTTCTATAACTTGGCCGAATTGGATACAATCCTTACCGATGATTCTCTATGAAAATACATGGATACTTACGACCATTTCCCCTTACCATCATAAATAGTGTTTCCCATATGTTCTTAATGCTACAACTTAATTAAGAAAATATGATCCTCTGACACATTGTAATATCCACCACCATCACATGGTCTCTCTTCCATCATCAGATAAATCTCCATCACTTCCAAACTTTTGTGGTTTCAAAATTCCCCCATAATCACATGTACTAAGAAGTAGTTGGCTATCCATACTATTCACGTACACATTGCAAAAACTAAATCACATGCTTGTCCTAATCACATACAACTATTCATATGATTCATAAGCAAGAAAATTAGTAATTGACATGTAGTTTTTCCTATTTTCTATCTTTCTCGATTTCCTCTTTAGCCTTACACACCCCACAACCCAATATGATCTTCATTTCTTTATCTTGCTTAACTTTGCACACAAGCGAGTAGATAGGACACTAATGCCCATATGTCATCGTCCCCTCGGGCACCCTTAACCTCTTTGCATCTAACTCACCTCTTTTAGGCCTATTTTATCTTTTAGGCATCTTGTTTTCTTATGGGTCAGCCTTTTAGTTGTCAATTATGAACTTCAAAAAGGGAATCATATAAGTATAAAGCTATGTGACCATAATAAAGGACCAAAATCTATGAACATAGTATCACAACCTACGGTTTCATCCAAATGCATGCTAAGAGCACCAAATCATCTATTTAGATATCATTCAAGGGAAAAGGGACTGCATTTTTCTCTGCATACACTTCATCGGAGGGGAAGTTAATTTTGACATCCACACATCTACTTACATCTCTACATCTAGTTATTTCTTGTTGTCCATTGTATCTTGCACAAAAGCCACCTAGGGCACGATTCTACACACATGCACACAAAACTACATGGAGTATGAGATGTAATGCAATTCTTAGCATGTAAGTGTTATCTCTTGAAAGTGCACCACAGAGAAATGGTTGCATGTTTTCTAATCTTGCACAAATGATCTCTCTCTTTCATAGATACAATGGAAACACCTCAAGTCTGTGGGTATACCTATTTTGAGGTGACTCTCTGGTATTAAGGCTGGTTCCTTATTGGTGTATCCTAAAATGATTTTGGGAGTTTAAGAGTAAAAAAATACTTTGTAAAATGATTAAAATTAAGGTGATACACCAAATTTGTATGAGGGCTTTGACTGAGTATATGCACAACTAATTTGGGAAGGATTCTTGATGCACGAACCAATAGTTTTTCTGCAGAATGTCTAAGGGAAAAACACTTGATTGTATTGAGGGAGAATCACAACAGTACTAATAAGTTAACATGCACATTAAAATTAAGCAAAAAAGACTGAATTTGCAGCAGGGTAAGGTGATTGATCGGGAATTTGCATTCACAAGATTAATATAAAAATACACAAGACTGCAAAATAACTTGGAAAGGCATGGAATACTTCACACTCAGAGGGAAAAACTAGAAAAATTTGCTTCAGTACTCATATATCCAAAAAGTCCTCCGAAGTTCCCCTTGTGCTTTGCAAAGGCACACAATATATAGCAAAAATAAAGTTCACCCTCTCCCTAAAAATAGCCTAAGGCTTGTACTCGCCCATGCATCTTATTTTTATCCTTTATTTAATAATAGATAAAGGGAAAATAGAGCATGCAATTACAAATAGGCATTATTAGCCTTACTTACATTATAGTCAAACTGAAGTTGACTATTCTATTTTTAAGAAAAGAAGGGTGAATAATTTGCTAAAAATAAGATTACTTGCTAGGCAAGTCTCTTTCCATGAACATGCAACTTTGTCATCTTCTCTATTCTATCCTGTTGTGAAGGCATGCAAAATACAACTCCTTGTATGTGAGCAAAATAATTACAATACTTAGCAATATTTGTAAAAATAATTCCTCCTGTGGGGACCACCTATGGTTGAACTTTTGTCTTCATTGGGCTTGGTCACTTTTTGTGGACTTAGCATATACTATGTTTTAAAATCATGAGGGCAACACCCCACCATGCTCGACCATCTTTGATTATGTCAGCCTTGGCATATTATAATATTCACCTTTTCAGTGATCATGATATATGATTTAGTCGCCCCTTTAAAATTATTTGAAGCATGCACTTGGGTTTAGACTTTGAAAATCATTTGCAATGATTAATTCGGTGGACACGTGGGTTGTCCCCTTCCATGGTGACTCACCCCTTGGTGACTTGGTCGGTGGCATCAACTTTGGTCAGGTAACTATAACCATGGTGGTTTATTTTGAAATTTCATACCTTGTTCTTTGTCGTTGATCTTTGTACCCTGTCTGATCGTAGACCGTCGATTTATGACCTGTGATTAGGGTTTTGGCTAGCATTTAATGTGGGTGGTGGCATCCAAACCATGGTTAGCATTGGTTGTTGCCATGATTTGAGGACGTTGATCTTGTGTCCTTGGTGTTTTGATGTCATTGTCAATCTCTGACTGTGGTTGAGTTCGAGTTAACCCACTTCTTGGGTCTGGGTGGTAAAGGGAACTTGACCCTAAAGCATATTCATTTTGGATTTTTCAGTTGTATGGGCGAAGCCATGGAAATTTTTTCTCCAGATGCCATTATTCTATTCATCGAGCTCGGATTTCACTGTACTTTAGAGCTCCTTCTCTATAAAAGACTCTCTGTCATATCGGGTTTCACGGTTTTACGTGCAGTGGTCGTGCTTTGGTCATTTTCAAGATTTTCCTATAAATCCGTTTTTCTTTCCACCATGGTTGTTACTTCGAGCTTGGTCTATTCTATTTGGTATTTTTGGTGAAGCCTACGAAATCTGAGTTTGTTTTGTGAGTTGAAAATTTTATATCTCTGCCATTTATTTCTTTTGATCTGGAATCTGAGATAGCTCTGAGAAATAGTTTCTTACAATGACCTCCATGGCAAGTTTCTGAAGCTCGATTCTTCTCTGTTCTTCGATATCTCCTTGGTCTATTGGCCACCATAGTCGTTTATGGGTTAAATAATCTCTCTTGCATACGTACACTTCTGTTTTCTTTTCTTATTCAAATGTATCACTAAACTCTTGGAAATATTTGTGGGTTTTGTGATTTGTTTCTCCTGATTGACTCCCGAGTTCGAAACTTCACGTGGGCTTGTGGACCTCTCGCTTCATCATCCAGTTTGCTTGAAAGTTCGACCATTTTATTATCTATAGTGAGTGTGTTCTTCCACCCAATCTACATTATGAATTATAGATATGTATTTTCCGAGTTCTGGTATTTGTAGATATGTGACCTTGAGAATTTTCAACTCTGTGTGGAAAATACCTGTAAAATCTCGAAGTACTGGTTTCATCATGTACTATAATTGTATTTCCCCAGTTTTCTTGTATCTGTCATGTTTGGCCATTGCTAAAATGAACTTCGAAAAGAGTCTATGATTATGTGTTTGTTGTTATGAAACTCTGATTTACTTTGTACCTTCCTTTGTTTTACTTGTGGTGGACATAGAGTATTTTCTTCTTTCTGGATATTCATACTTCAACCTCTTCTCTGTATGAGTTATTTGTGCTAGGACAACTGTTATCTCATCATTTGTTGAGAATATTGTAGAAGATGGTTATGATTTTCTGCAAATATAGTTCTGTACATTACTTCAGGTCCATTCTAAAATATTTGGCTCATTTTGTATTCTGGAGAATCTATTTGTTACAATTCATTGTTTCAGGATCAACTTGATTCTTTGAAATCCTATAGCATCCTTTGAGAATACTTGCTTTAATCCTTTTCAAACTGAGATCACTTGAACATTGAATTTCTCCATGAGATGAGTGTTTGAAATGCAATTGTTTTCTAAAAATCACATCTATTGAATGCTTGACTGTAACAATATTCTTGACTTTCTGAAAATAATGTATACTATTTTCTGAAACTATGCATAACATATTATTTCTGGAACTCTGTTTACAAATCCTATATGTTTGGACAATTCAATTTTTGTCAAAATATAGTTCCATTTTCTTTTGTGCTTCAATGTTGTACTTGAGATTCACCTGTAGCAACTAGCTTTATTTTTATCTTTCCCGTAACAACTAAAAATTTATCTTCCCGTAGCAACTAAAAATTTATCTGCCCATAGCAATTGAAAATTTATCTTTCCGTAGCAATCTGAAAATTTATCTTCCCATAGTAATCGAAAATTTATTTTCCGTAGCAATTGAAAATTTATAGTGTTGATTTTTATGGCGAAGCCCTATCAATTTTTTTCTAGAATCTTGTCTTCATTCCTTTCAACTGTGACCTTCTCTTTTAGCCAAACATCAGCTTTCAAATTCTACTTTTCCTTTTGTTGCATGTGCTTCTATTACTAGTCTTACTTCTATCATCGTAACTTCTTTTTTAGAGCGAGTTTATTGGAATTTTGAGTTACATTCTTCCTTTTATTGCATGAACTTATGACTTGTGTATTCTTTGCTTTGGCTATAACTTGTACTGCAAACTTAGAAAATAATTAGGATTTTTGGCCTCTCTTATGTCCATGTTTTTCTTCTTTCTTTTCTCTTTCTTCTTTCTGAGTGAATAAAGCATGCATGCAGTTTGTTCTTCAAGTAGAATACATATCCTGTTAGGAAAAGATTCATATGCATGAAGTAGGATAGTGTAGGAATATGAATTGATCCTGAGCTCATAACTGATAGTTATTTCTTTTCTTCTTTTCTAGATACAATGGCTTCTACCATGAAGATGAAGGAGAACCAAAAGATGGAGATGAAGATATTGCAATAAAAAATAGAAACCCTAAGGCAATGATGGGTTCACTCATACTCCTTTGCTTTCTCTTTCATGCATGTGTACCTTTCTTTTTAGTAGCTGTACTTTACTTTTCAGTTACATCCCATGGCTTGTGTGGGAAACATTTGACTCTCCTTGTGAATAAAACATTGAATTCTAAAAATGAGTTGTGTATTTCCTTGTGCATTCTAGCTTTTCTGTATGGATTATATAATGAACTAAACAACTCAGTAACATAATTGAATGTCTTAATCATGAAGGAAAGAACATTGATAAGAACTTGTAACATTCAATAATGAACTCTGATTTTCTGTAATCTGCATTTCTGTTTTGCTACTTCAAAACTCAGCACTTCACCTAATTTGTAATTTGTCATCTTCATCAAGACAACATAGTTTTCCTTCGAGGCTTTGTGTTCTTTTGCTGAAGATGACATGAAATTACAGACTATGTGATATGTTCTGTTTTGAAACAGCACACATAACTTGCAGATTTCATTTAATCTTGTAACTAATTTAGCAGTAATAAATAACATAAAAACTTCCTTAGCTTAGGTATACTTCACCCAAGACTTTTCATCATAACGATAAAGTTTCGAGCTGCCCATTTTTGCACAAGTGCAAAAATTGTCAACATTTTTGGCGATCCTGTGGGGAAAGTTGCTTGCTAGCTTAAAGACTAGTGCCTTGCTCTTGTCCATTGGGCATGGAGTCTAAGAATGTAACCAAAATTTGCCTTTTCCGAAAGGTCTAACCCTTCCAAAACAAACTAAAGTTGGGAAAGGATATGGTAAATAGATCACATGCATGAATGCACTTATTGAATTAAAAAACATTGCAATGTGCAGGAACTGCACTTATTAAAGGAAATCCTACTCTAACAATCACTATAAGATTTTCAATAACAGTGTTTGAGAAACATACCATTCACAAGAATGGGAAGTTCCTCTCCATTCAGCTTTGAAAGCTGAAAAGCATTGTGTTCTTTGCAAGCTGAAATCATGTAAGGACCACTCCAAAGTGTATCAAACTTTGAGTGTCTTCTTGGATTTGCACGATCAACATCCCACTTTAACACAATATCTCCTTCATTGAAGACTCTAAATTTGGCTTTCTTGTCAAAATTCTTCTTCATCTGGTTTTGATTCTTCTCCATATTCAAATGGGATTTATCTCTTAGCTCTTGTAATTCCATTAACTCTGCATAACGAACCTGTAATGGTTCATTCTCAAGCAGCTCCATTTGATGCAATAAATATAATGCAGGTAACTCAACTGAAATAGGCATTCTTTCTTCTTTTCCATACACAAGTTTGTATGGTGAATTACCAACTGATATTTTAGGAGTCACTCTGTCATTAAAGTGTTAAATTCAACATAAGATGCCAAGCTCTTTGATTATCCTTGATCATTCTTCTGATAATCCTTAACAGATTCTTGTTAGTACTCTTGGCTAAGCCATTACCTTGTGGGTAATAATTAGATGAAGAACTTAGATATATTCCATGTTTGACAGTCCAATCTATTATCTTTGCACCAAGGAATGCTAAAACATTATTTGATACGATAGTTCTTTGGGACACCAAATCTGCAGACTATTCCTTCATAAAAGGATAGTATCGAAGCTTCATTAGCATCCTTCAAGGCTATTGCTTTAGTCCATTGTGTAAAATAATCTGTAGCATGTGATTCGAGATCCACTTGTGTCCTTGTGATGATGGTGGGTTTATCATGCCAATAAAGTCAAGACCCCACTGCATAAAAGGCTAATCAACTGAAATAGGTTGCAAGGGCAGCGAAGCTAAACGTTCTTTTCCAACAAAGAAAGCACATTTTTTACACTTTCTAATCCATTCAAAATAGTCTTTGAATATGCTAGGCCAATAATAGCCATCTTTCATAATTTTTAAGGTTGTAGTACATGCTGAGAAGTGACCTCCTGTAGGTCCTTCATGGAATTCTAATAGTATTTTCTGAACTTTATCATAATCAACACACCGCAGCAAGATTCCATTTATATCTTTTTTAAATAACACATTATCAATGAAGATATAAGGTACAACTTGTAATCTGAAATACCTTCATTTATTTTTGTCCATACCTTCGAATAGGTGCCTTGCTATAGATAATTAACCAAATCAGTCATCCATCTTGATTCTTGAATCTTGTGAGTGAGCTCAGTTGTTGATTTTCTAGTTGAACCATAATTTTTGATTGCTGATATGCAATTTCAGCATGTTGTTTTGAATCATCTGGTTCTGCAGCTTGCTTGTTTTTCCATATCAACAATTAGATGCTCACATACATATTTCCCTCGAACTGTCTTAGTAACCTGAATATCAACATCATATTCCTTGACCTTTGTTATCCAGTTTTCTCTTTTCTTATTCAATTCCTTATTTAGTAAGAACACTTTCACACTTGGATGAGAAACAAGGATGTGGATTTTATTTTTCGAAAGCATATACTTGAAATTTTTTAGTCCTCTCCACTCTTAAAGTACCTATTTTTCAAGAAATGTATACCTTGTTTCATAATCATGCTGACTCATCCAAAAGAAAGTAATAGGTCATGTGCAACATTTTTGTCATTGACTTGAGTTAATATAGCTGAGATTGTTTCAGCTCCTGCAAGTGTATACATTGTAAAATCTTTATCAAAATTTGGATTTACAAGAGTAGGAGCCTGAGAGATAACTACTTTGATTGTTTCAAATCCTTCTCTTCCTTCACTGGTTCAAGAGAAATTTTTCTCTTTTTTCGGATAGCTGTGAGTGGTTTAACCAATTCTACAACATCTAGAAAAATCTCCTAACAAAATTGATTTTTCCAAGAAAACTCTATAATGCCTTCTTATGATGAGGAAATGATAGGCTGTGATATGGCTTTGATCCTGAAAGGATCAATTGCTAAACCCTACTTAGAAACAATATGACCAAGTAGCTTGCCTTGATGTATTGAAAAGATAGACTTCAAGTGGATTCAAAGATATTCCAAATTGCCTGCACAACTAAAAAGTCTGCCTTAAGTGCTTTAGATGTTCTTCAAAATATTTTGAAAATACAGTAACATCATCTAAATAAACCAGGATGCATTTATTTAATAAGATGTGAAAAGCCATGTCCATTGCATGTTGAAATGTTGCACCAACATTTGAAAGACCAAAAGGCATCCTTTTGTAAGCATAAGTACCCCACTTGGTGGTAAAAGTTGTTTTGTATCTATCTTCTTCTCGAACTAAAATCTAATTATATCCACTTTGTAACCATCTAGAAGAGATAGTCTATCTAAACCTGAGACTGTTCTTAGAATTTGATCCATATTTGGGAGTGGGTAATGATATTTTAATGAAGCCTTATTAAGATCTCTGAAATCTACACATAGTCTGATTTCACCATTCTTCTTCCTAACAGGAACAAGGTTGGCTACCCAACTTGAATGCTTAAATGGAAAGATAATACCTGATTCAATCAACTTAGATAATTCTTTCCTCATCAGAGGCTCTATTTTGGGATTCACAAGCCTCTATTTCTACCTAACAGGTTTAGAATTTGGCTACAACTCAATTGTATGTTGTGCTAGACTGGGATCAAATCCTTTTAGATCTTGGTATTTCTAAGTAAAAACATCCTTAAACTCTTTGAAAATATTAATAAATGACTTCTTTTCAGTTAAGGAACATACCTTCCCAAGAAATAGCTTTTTCCTTCATCAACCAAGATCTCTTTGTAATTGTCAGCGTGAGTTGACATTTTAGTCTTGACCTTTCTTAACTGATCGTCAGTGTTGAAGATGTCTTCTAATGTGACTAGATCATGAGGTAGTTTATTTGTCTTCAACTGAACAATCTGGTCACCATATAAGTGCTATAATTTATTGTGATTAATCGAGAAAACTCGACTTCTTTTCCTAAAAACCTACAGATTTGATCATCACTTTCAAAACTTGCCAATTTGAATCATTATCGGTATTGAGGGCTCCGACAATTAAATTTATATGAGGCTAGATTTACGTATTTTCAATCTGTTCCAAAGACTTCAAAACTAGCCCCAACCTGCTGCAAGTCTCATGTCTCGCATGCTTGTTTTCAGCTCTAGGAATAGATCAATATTAATAGCATTGAAATCTTCCATTAGATATGAAACTCTATGTCCTGTAAGAATTCATTAATAGATTCTTACAAAAATTGAAATTTTTGACTTGATTAATAACCAACTCGAGTCACCAAAAATCAGAAGCAGATACGATACCTTTCTTTTCAAAATTTAAAGTAAGCCATGAATTAAAGCTTCGTATTCAGCTACGTTACAAGTACATGAAAATTGGAGATTCAAAGCTGAGAAATACCTCTCATTTGTTGGGGAAGTGAGCATCAGACCTACTCCCTGTCCCTTCTTGTTCTTAGCTCCATCAAAATGAAGCTTCCAAATCCCTTCTACTAATTCTTCTTTTTGGACAACAAGGGAAGTGGTGTATTCTCTTCATGCATACAATACACACCAAATAGGTGTTCTTCAACTTCCTTAAAAGGATCATGAGCGTGTTCTTCCACTATTTTTTCATCCATAAACATGTTAGAAACACCATCCAATGCTAAAACATGAGCTACCTCATCAAAATCAAACTGATCTAAGGCTGAATAATTAGCTGCTACATTTGAAGAGTGAGGCTCAATGTGAAATCTGGCCAATGGCTCTGAATTGATAGTAACTTTAGTACCATAACGAGTAGTGAAAAATAAGGACCAATTTGAAGAGAGATAACCTCCTATTTTTGCTATGAAATCTCTAGATAAGCATAAAGCAAAGTATGGAGGTAAGTCTACAACAGTAACATCTTGTAGAATAGAAACATTTGGGAAAGCATGTAACGTCACTTCTAAATTTTTGATTATACCAAATGTATTAGTTCTGCCCATCAAGGTCGTAAGATGCTCCTTTCTATAGGCTCATACTATGAAACCCAATTTTTCTGCAATCACTTTTGGCATAATCGTACTTGCACTTGCACACTTATCAACCACACAATTTTGAACTAGATTTTCACTAATAATCAGTGATAAATAAAATGGTGGTGGTTTCTTGATGTCGTGAACATTCATAACTTTCTGAACCATCCATTTAACTTCTTTAATGTGATCTTGTTCAAACGTTCCAAGTACCATGTCGTCTTCTGAACTTCCTTTTCATTGTACTTGAAGAAATCTATAGCTTAGCTAGTTCATAAGAAAGTAAATCTTGTTGTCTAGGAATACGTAAAGCATCCCACATTGAGATATTAACATTATTCTTTTTCATTACATCAACAATGTTAAAATAAGCAACTATTTTAGAGACAAAATCAACTGTCTTAAAGTAGGCCTTAGCAAAAAATAATTCTGCTTCAGCTGCCTTTGATATCTGAGGTATAAATAGTCTTCTTGGATCAGGTTGTAGTTGTATTTGATGGCTTCTATCAACTGGAATACTTGCTATTTTTGAGAAACAACAGGGTTGCTAGTTGAATTTGGAGCTATAGATGTTGTCTTATCAGTGACAGTAGGAAGGATAGGCCTATTTTGTTGCTTTTGATTTTTAGCAGCCTTCCCTTGAGCCCTAGTAGTGACTGCAATGAAGTACTCCTCATTAAAACCGACTACCCTATGTTTAGGTGCTTTCTAAACATGAGTTTCTTGCTGCCCACCCTCCATTTGAGGCATGAAAAATGTTTCAGATTGAGGTTGTGTAACAATATTTAGATTCAGGAAAGCATTTGGGCAAGTTACGGCTAAATGAGGTTGATTGCAAGGTTGAAACCACTCTTCTGTAGCCATATTAACTAGGACTAAATCGTTAGATGAACTAAGAGCCTTTGGGTCAAACTGCCTTTACTAGTAAGGTTGCCTATAATTTTGATTCATTGGTAGGGCTGCTGTTTTGTTGATTATGTTGATAGGTCTAATAAGGAGCCTGATAGGGTCTACTAGGTAATGTAATTTTGTTCTCAATCAAAGTCAATTTATTTCCCATAGTCTGCAAAGCTTTAAATACATCATCTGATGGAGCTACAACAATAGGATCTATGATAGTAATAGGCTAAGGAATAGGTGCTAAATCTACCAAGAATGGCATTGATGGCCTTGGTGCTAATTTTCCAGCTTGAATAAGACTATTTTCAGCTCGGATAGCAATATCATAAGCATCTGGAAGTGTCTCTCCACCCATTGACTGAATCATAGTTGAGATATCACTGTTTAATGCTCTAAGATAATAAAGAAAAGCATGATCAACTTGAGGCTTGACACTTACTGGAATTCTCTCCCAAGTTCTAGCAAAACGGATATTGAAGCTAGACATAAATTCATTAGGAGCTCTTTTAATAGTAGACAACTATTCAATGAGAGACAAATGATCTAAATTATCCTGGAACTGTTTCAAAAAAATTCACCTAAGTTATCCCAAGTTCTTATGCTTCCAATTTCTAGGTTTCTATACCATTGCAAGGCCTGCCCTTTAAAAGATGTAGCTAAAAGTCTTAAAGCTACATCTTCATGAGTGATATTATGGATTGCACATAGGGCTACAACATCTTTGATATGTTTAGCTGGTGTAACCTGATTTTCACCGTGAATGATGGCAAAATTTTCATGGTAACATTAGGAATGTCATGGTAAACTGGGATTACTAATGGACTACCATTAGTAAAGGTCACAAAATTCCTTGGTGGTTGGATAGCCATTTGAAAAACTGGGATATTAATTGAGAAATTGATACGTGGTGAAGGAATATTAGGAGGAGGATTACCAAAACTAGGTCTATTATAAGGTAAAGTATTACCAACTTTTCTCCTTATAATACAATTCAAAGGTAAAGAAACAAACTTAGAAGGAATTCCTCTTACCGATGATCTTGTAGTCACTTTAGGCATGGAACATGCTGCAATACTGGTATGATATCAGCTTTAAATGGAGTCGCCAAAAGATCCTAGAATCTTTAGAATAAATTGTTGTAGCTTATTCCTGACAGTGACTTTTAATTTTTGTAATCTGATATAGATCTACTATAGAAATTGTAATTCACATGTAGATTTGATTCTTTGTCCCACCAGGCGTGCCAAAAACTGATTATCTCTCAAAAGTGCACCCTGAGAGATGGCTACATGTTTTCTAAGCTTGCACAAATGATCTCTCTCTTTCATAGATACAATGGAAACACCTCAAGTCTATGGGTATACCTATTTTGAGGTGAGTCTCTCGTATCAAGGCCGGTTCCTTATTGGTGTATCCTAAACTGATTTCTGGGAGTTTGAGAGTAAAAGATGACTATAAAATGATTAAAACTAAGGTGATACACCAAATTTGTATGAGGGCTTTGACTGAGTATATGCACAACTGATTTGGGAAGGATTCTTGATGCACGAACCAATAGTTTTTCGTAGAATGTCTAAGGGAAAAACACTTGATTGTACTGAGGGAGAATCACAACAGTACTAATAAGTTAACATGCACATTAAAATTAAGTAGAAAAAACTGAATTTACATCAGGGTAAGGTGATTGATTAGGGAATTTGCATTCACAAGATTAATATAAAAATACAAAAGACTACAAAATAACTTGGAAAGGCATGAAATACTTCACAATCAAAGGGAAAAACTGGCAAAATTTATTTCAGTACTCATATATCCAAAAGTCCTCCAGAAGTTCCCCCGTGATTTGCAAAGGCACACAATATATAGCAAAAATAAAGTTCACCCTCTCCCTAAAAATAGCCTAAGGCTTGTACTTGCCCATGCATCTTATTTTTATCCTTTATTTAATAATAGATAAAGGGAAAAATAGAGCATGCAATTACAAATAGGCATTATTAGCCTTACTTACATTACATCGATCGAAGTTGACTATTCTATTTTTAAGAAAAGATGGGTGAATAATTTGCTAAAAATAAGGTTGCTTGTTAGGCAAGTCTCTTTCCACGAACATGCAACTCTGTCATCTTCTCTATTCCATCCTATTGCGAAGGCATGCAAAATACAAATCCTGTATGTCGAGAAAATCAATTACAATATTTAGCAATATTTACAAAAATAATTCATCCTGTGGGGACCACCTGCAGTTGAACATTTTTCTTCATTGGGCTTGGTCACTTTTTGTGGACTTAGCATATACTATGTTTTAAAATCATGAGGGGCAACACCCCACCATGCTCAACCATCTTTGTTTATGCCAGCCTTGGAATATTCTAATATTCACCTTTTCGGTGATCATGATACATGATTTAGTCATCCCTTTAAAATTATTTGAAGCATGCACTTGGGTTTAGACTTTGAAAATAATTTGCAATGATTAATTCGATGGACACGTGGGCTATCCCCTTCCACGGTGACTCACCCCTTGTTGACTTGGTTGGTGGCATCAACTCTGGTCAGGCTAACTATAACCCTGGTGGTTTATTTTGAAATTTCGTACCTTGTTCTTTGTCGTTGATCTTTGTACCCTGTCTGATTGCAAACCATCGATTTATGACCTATGATTAGGGTTTTGGCTGGCATTTAATGTGGGCGGTGGCATCCGGACCATGGTTAGCATTGGTTGTTGCAATGATTTGAGGATGTTGATCTTGTGTCCTTGGTGTTTTGATGTCATTGATCTTTGACTGTGGTTGAGTTCAAGTTAACCTGCTTCTTGGGTCCGGGTGGTAAAGGGAACTCAACCCTAAAGCACATTCATTTTGAATTTTTGGTTGTATGGGTGAAGCCCTAGAATTTTTTTCTCCCGACACCCTTATTCTGTTCTTTCAAGCTCGTCTTTCACTATACTTTAGAGCTCCTTTTGTCACAAAAGACTCTCTCATATATCGGGTTTCACGGTTTACGTACGGTGGGTGTGCTTTGGTCATTTTCAAGATTTTCCTATAAATCTATTTTTCTTTCCGCCATGGTTGTTACTTCAAGCTCGGTCTGTTCTGTTTGGTATTTTGTGGTGAAGCCTATGAGATCTGAGTTTGCTTTGTGAGTTGAAAATTTGATATCTCTGCCATTTCTTTCTTTTGATCTGGAATCTGAGATAGCTCTGAGAAATGGTTTCTTGCAATGGCCTCCATGGTGAGTTTTGAAGCTTGATTATTCTCTGTTCTTCGAGATCTCCTTAGTCTATTGGCCACCATAGTCGTTTATAGGTGAGATAATCTCTCTTGCATATGTACACTTCGATTTCTTTTCTTCTTCAAATGTATCATTGAACTCTTGGAAATATTTGTGGGTTTTGTGATTTGTTTCTCCTGATTGACTCCCGAGTTCGAAACTTCATGTGGGCATGTGGACCTCTCGCTTCATCATCCAGTTGCTCAAAATTTCTGACCATTTTATTATCTATAGTGAGTGTGTTCTTCCACCCAATCTGCATTCTAAATTATAGATTTGTATTTTTCGAGTTCTGGGTATTTATAGATATGTGACCTTGAGAATTTTCAACTCGTGTGGAAAATGCCTTTAAAACCTCAAAGTATTGGTTTCATCATGTACTATAATTATATTTTCATGGTTTTCTTGTATCTTTCATGCTTGGCCATTGTTAAAATGAACTTCAAAAAAGTCTGTGATTATGTGTTTGCTATTATGAAACTCTGATTTACTTTGTACCTTCCTTTGTTTTTCTTGTGGTGGACATAGAGTATTTTCTTCTTTCGTATATTCATACTTCACCTCTTCTCTGTATGAGTTCTTTTTGCTAGGACAATTGTTATCTCATCATTTGTCGAGAATATTGTAGAAGATAGTTGTGATTTTCTACAATATAGTTCTCAAATTACTTGAGTCCATTTTGAATTTTTTGGCTCATTTTGTACTCTGGAGGACTCATTTGTTACAATTCATTGTTTTAGGATAAACTTGATTCTTTGAAATCCTATAGCACCCTTTGAGAATACTTGCTTTAATCCTTTTCAAATTGAGATCACTTGAACATTGAATTTCTCCATGAGATGAGTGTTTGAAATGAAATTTTTTTTGAAAATCACATCTATTGAATGCTTGACTGTAACAATATTCTTGACTTTTTGAAAATAATGTATATTGTTTTCTAAAACTATGCATAACATATTATTTTTGGAACTTTGTTTACAACTCCTATACGTTTGGACAATTCAAGTTTTGTCAAAATGTAGTTCCATTTTCTTTTGTGCTTCAATGTTGTACTTGAGCTTCACCTGTAGCAACTAGCTTTAATTTTTATCTTTCTGCAAAGAATCGAAAAATTTATCTTCTCATAAAGAATCGAAAATTTATCTAGCCATAACAACTGAAAATTTATCTTTCCATAGCAACTAAAAATTTATCTTCCCATAGCAATTGAAAATTTATCTGCCCGTAATAACTAAAAATTTATAGTGTTGTTTTTTATGGCGAAGCCCTGTCAAAGTTTTTTCAGAAACTTGTCTTCATTCCTTCAACTGTGACCTTATCTTTTAGCCAAACATCATCTTTCAAATCTACTTTTCCTTCTAGTGCATGTGCTTTTATTACTTGTCTCTCTTCTATACTGTAACTTCTTCTATTTCAAAGTAGTTTGTTAGAATTTTGAGTTCCATTCTTCCTTTTATTGCATGAACTTATGACTTGTCTATTCTTCTCTTTGGCTGCAACCTGTACCTGCACACTTAGAAAATAGTTTAGAAAATAATTAGGATTTTTGGCCTCTCTTATGTCCATGTCTTTCTTCTTTCTTTTCTCTTCCTTTCCTCTGAGTGAATAAAGCCTGCATGCAGTTTGTTCTTCAAGTAGAATACATATCATGTTAGGAAAATATTCATATGCACAAAGTGTAGGATAGTGTAGGAATAT
This sequence comes from Taxus wallichiana var. yunnanensis, assembly GCA_018340775.1. Taxonomy (NCBI): domain Eukaryota; kingdom Viridiplantae; phylum Streptophyta; class Pinopsida; order Cupressales; family Taxaceae; genus Taxus; species Taxus wallichiana. Next base: position 252,428,030 of record CM031235.1, on the reverse strand, counting down.
GAATTGATCCCTGAGCTCATAATTGATAGTTAATTATTTTCTTCTTTTCAAGTACAATGACTTCTACCATGAAGATGAAGGAGAAACAAAAGATGGAGATGAAGATGTTTTAATTGAAAAACAAACCCCAAGGCAATGATGGGTTCACTCATACTCCTTTTCTTTCTCTTTCATGCATGTGTACCTTTCTTTTCAGTAGCTATACTTTACTTTTTAGTTACATCCCACGGCTTGTGTGGGAAACATTTGACTCTCCTTGTGAATAAAACATTGAATTCTAAAAATGAGTTGTGTATTTCCTTATGCATTCTAGCTTTTCTGTATGGATTGTATAATGAACTAAAAAACTCAGTAACATAATTGATTTTCTTAATCATGAAGGAAATAACGTTGATAAGAACTTGTAACATTCAGTAATGAACTCTGATTTTCTATAATCTGCATTTTTGTTTGCTACTTCAAAACTTAGCACTTCACCTAATTTGTAATTTGTCGTCTTCATCAAGACAACATAGTTGTCCTTTGGGGCTTTGTGTTCTTTTGCTAAAGATGACATGAAATTGCAGACTATGTGATCTGTTATGTTTTGAAATAACACACATAACTACATATTTTATTCAATCTTGTAATTAATTTAGCAGTAACAAATAACATAAAAATTCCTTAGCTTAGGTATGCTTCACCCAAGACTTTTCATCGTAATGACAAAGTTTTGAGTTGCCCATTTTTGCATAAGTGCAAAAATTGTCAATAGTAAGTTCACTCTGTTGGGTGACCATCGGGGTTAGTAAGACTCCCCATTTGCATATTTTATTTTTAACATTCAATGTGTTTTGGGGTTTTGCAAGAAATAATTTATTTTGTAGGTTACATGTGAGTTTTGTAGACATAGTACAACATATAGGTGACGAATAAAGAAGGTTAGTGACATTGGTTGTGACACAAGAAAAATATTTTTCTGATATTCTCAATGCGAGATACATGAACCTAGAAGTAGTATTTGGTACCTAAGGCGCCCCACGACCTAGTACGGTTTCCCAAGTCCATATCATTATGATAGTTTTTAATTTTCTCGAGTGCGGTTATGACACATTCCGCCTCCTTTTCAAAAAAATTCTAAATCAGCACACTTTGGGATTTATTGCAAATCAGCTAAGCCATATATGTTTTCTCTTGCACTTATGGTTTAATTTATATCTATCTTATTATTTAGATCATATATTTACTTTAGTGTTTCATTTATCACATGTGACTCTGCAATTAGGATTTCTAAAAATTCAATATTTGTTAAATCATTTTTTGAACCCAACCCGACTTTTACGTATTTTTTCATCTTTTTATCAGGCTCAATCTTATGGACCGTTTACTGAGACTACCTTCAATAGCTTAATGATCATATTTCAAAACATCCCCAAGATATAGATTTTCTTTTATTTGTTTCTCATGAGGAGGCCACTAATCTTGTTGAGCTTAATGTTCCTACATACATCCCGCTTCCATGCCTATTGCTACTTAAAACCCTTCTTCCACTCTTCCGCCTACTTCACCTATTATTGTATATTTTCCTACTCCCACCAACCACTTCACTTCACCTCTTGTTTCTCACATGCAACAAGTCTCTTCATTGGCACTCAAAATCTATCCTCTCTTTATAAAGATCTCCATGTTCAAATCTACCAACCGTAGCAGGCTACTTCTCATGCATCTCCATCTCTTGATTCCACATTACTACTTCATACTCCTTTCACACCCACCATTTCCACTTATGCACTCCCGAGAATTTTTTGTGGCATGTATAGATTATGTGTATGATCATACTTTACTAACAAAGATATTTCCTAGAAGTCTTCATTATTATGTAATGAGTTGGTTCTGCGAATTACAAGTTAATTCGGTAATATCATTTATGTAATTGGCCATTTCTTTTCTCACTCATTTTCAATCAATATCAGCTCTAAGATATCCTATGCTCAACTCGCATAAATTAAACAAGGATCTAACGAGCATCTAGTGGACTATGTTTTACAATAAAAGAACAAATTATCTAGGATGCCTAATGTCCTCACGGAATATGAACTTTAAGATCTATTTTTCCAACATCTCTTACCTCCTCTACAAGAGAGTGTCATCTTTGAGACATCTCCTTCATTTGATCAAATTTGCGATACTCTTATACTACACAAAAGAAAACTATTATCTATGGGAAAGATTAAATATCATGATTAAGCTTCATCTTCTACTCAATTTTAAATTAAATAAATTTTCAAGCCATCTACTAAGACTACTAAAGAAAAAAATATTTTTAATGCTATCTCTACTCAAGAAAAGCTTCGGTGGTAACCTCCAAAGCATACATTCACAAAGATTCCTTATGATCCACATATTCTATTACCACACCTTGTTGACAAAAATTTTATTACACTTCCTCCTCCGCTCAATTTGGATCCATCTCAACCTAAAGGACACAAAAATAATGAAATTTTTAGATTTGACTATCATCATTGTATTAGGCATTCTACGATAGATATTTCAAACTTCGACATCTTATTCAAGTTCTCATCAATAATAATGCAATAAAGATTCTAGAGCCTTCTGCATATACTTCATTCAATGAACACAAAAATCTCAAAATATTCAATGATCACCTCCCTAAGCACGACAAGAAATTTTATTCTTCAGCGAATCACACATATCACACAATGCCTTCTCCTTCATCGGGGGATCTTGATATCTTAGTTTCTCACCCTAATACATCGCCACCATTCATTACATTCTCTGCTCACAATTATCATGCTATATCCTCTTTTAACACATTACATATCAAATATTCTAATAGACATAATGCTATCAATAATTTATTGATTGACCTATCGATTCATATGAGTATGTGCTCTATTTCACTTCTAGTCTCTATTAACTATCCGTTATCTCATATTTCATATCTTGTTCCTAAATAATATGGTTACGTTAATGTTCCAAAGATGCTGATTGGGCCTCTTACCATGATTGTGCCATTCTTCGAGGGCTATTTTATTCAAAGGTTATGACATGCTCTTAGGTCTTCCTTGGCTCCATACCACTCAGGATATCATTTCAATGAATCACTTGTGTCTAAAGTTCATTACAAACAAGAAATTAATCACCATCAAAGGTGTTTTGTGATGCACACCATGGCCATAACCTCCTCTCAAGTTTTATGTTTCAATCAATAGATAATCTAGGTCCTGAGATATCTCAAATCTAAAGTGCAATCTTCTCCTAGCTCTCATATCTACACATGACCTACTTAGTCTCATCGGTCCACTAGTCTATCCCATCAGTCTCGGTCCACCACTTGGATAGATCCTTCACATAGGTATACATCACCTCCTTGGTCTCCTTCACATAGGTTTCTGTCACCTCTGTACTCTCCTTCACATAGGTACACATCATCTCCATCTTATCCTTCACATAGGAGTACATCACCTCCTTGGTCCACTTCACGCAGTTTTCATCACCTCCAGGCATCGTATACGTAGGTCTCATTCAATGATACATCATTTGTCTCAGACATCACCGATATCAAAACATGGTCACACGCCTTTATCTCCATAAGAATAAGGTGGAGGACCCTTCCCCTTTAATATTTTTAGATAGCATATTCATCATCATATGCTTATGGGGCATCATGTTTACTCTCCACCTTTTAGAATTATCAGAGCCTCACATTTCTACTATTTCACTTCGTTCTTCAAATCTAGTCTTCGTCCTTCATCGTACACACATTAATATAGAAATATTGTATCATAAGTACCCTATGATATATTCTTGTGCTACTGATTCAAACTTGACTATTGAGGGAATACAAAATCCATGAATAGGTCACATCAATGACACATTGACCACTTTACGCATTCATGACACATCTATCTCGGCATCACTTTCTCATACATTACAATTCCCTATGACACACTCTAGTTCCACAGTTCATACTCGAATACTGAGGGTATAAATATGAAATGAACCTAACTCACACTCTTTAATCTCCATGCTTCATTGATCATATCTATCTAGTGTACAATATCAAACCATTTCCCGATGATGCACTTTTGTTCTATGGTTCTTTCTTGATTGTTGAGAGTTTTTATAAAAGAACCTCATTTGATACACATATGTGCACATTCACTTTTAGGGCACACTGATCCTATCACACTCACTTTTCATTCCATTCCATTCAAACTCACATTATACTGCATATATTGGTTGCACATACTCTTTCTTACTTATACTAGTTACATGTACAATTTTTTTCATGCTAGACAAATACTTAGTATGTCATTATATTTTCTATATACACATGTGTGTTAACTTTTTCTCTAGTTGTAGATGCATACTTTACAAATATCTTTACATGTAGCATGGATGCTTGGAATTATACCTCTTACCACCCGACCGATGCTTACAGGGGCATCTAATTTCACACACACTACAAGTTCTATTGTTTCCTTTTATATTACTTGATATCCTTCCTAGTACACTACTATATCGATTTATACACATCTTCACATACTCTTTATCTTTCTAACATGCTAATAGGTGCTTCATGTCCAAAATTTTCTTTATAGGAACTATTTTCTACCATGGTTGTCTTATATTTTGCTTGTTACTATTTTTCATTGTTTTCCATTGTTGCCATTGTTTGTGGAATTTTCACAATGTGTTACTTTTTCATTGCTTGTATGATTTTGGCCGTTTTGACCCTAATTGTATTGCGAAATTGTGAGTGATGTCCCATGTTTGAAACCCTATTTTCATGGTCTACATTTTCTTCTTTCTTGTTAGATTACAAATTATATTCTATATGTGTATTTGTCTTGATTGCACTAACACATGTTTCCAGCCACTTTGTTTGTGTGTGCCTTGGTTTTTACCAAGCACATGACTCCTATAGGGTATCAATTTCATATTAGAATCAAGTCCTATCCTTTAGGGATGCAGCCTCTTAGCGATGTCGCATGCACCTAAATTTGGGGATGTAGGCACAAAATCTTACACTTTAGGTTATTATGTAGTCCCGATTGCATACTACTATTCATATGATTCCTAAGCAAGAAAAGTACTAATTAACCCATGTCTTTGGCCATATCTATTTTGTCTTTGTTTCCACTTTTGTCTTACACCATTACTTTCTTAGTCTACTTTTTAATACTTCGACATTTATCATCCTAGACACTAGCACCCAACCAAGACGCCAACGCCGAGGCGTTATCATCTCCTCAGGGAACCCCTAGCCTTAGTATACTTTTCTCAAATATTTTGGGTCCTTTTTATCCATTTGAGCATCTTATCTTTTTGGTAGTTAGAATTTTTGGGGTTAATTACGAAATTCAATTTAGGGAACCATATAAATATAATGTTGTGTGATCATAATAAAGTACCAAGCACTAAGCATTAGCTATCACCACCTAAGGTTGCATCCACCAAGAATCTAAGATTTCTATTGCATCCATCTAGCACATCCAAGAGACATAAGGTTTGGTTATTCTACATACACTTATTAGGAGGGAAGTTCATTCTATTCCATGCACACATATTTTACATTTATTTATATCTAGCTACTTTGCTCACTATCAAATGTGACACACACAAGAGCCACCTAAGCCACAATTTTACACACACTCAAAAAAATACATTGGGTCTGAGATGTAGTGCAACGATCAGTCATATGTTCACCATTGCAATAGCTAAGGATAGTATAAACCCTAATTCTACATCTTTCCTTTTTAGGATTTGATGTCTATTTGATAGTTTTGCGAGATCAATACTTCATTGCGTTTCCATTGAATTCATAGATCACTATGCAACCTCATACTGACCAAATTATAACAACAAATACCTCATGACCAATCGAGGAGGTTTCTTGAGAATTTTCGTAGACCCAAGTCCCAAGAAATAGGTCTAAGGCACTGTAAGAGCCTCTCGTCCCTCTCTAGGGACCCCAAGACAACTTATTATTCAAGATATGCATATATCAAAGCTTGATGTGATGGTTGATGCTTTTTATTTGATGTATCCATTCATCACATCTACACACATTCAACCATGTTAATAAATCAATTCAATCACTTACTCTAAAGATTTGCAATTTAAGGAACTTTAAGAGGCCAAGTTAGATAAAACCATGCATATTAGATCTAATTATCTTAAAATTACTCCACAGTCTATTTCATACTCCTCAAATCTTGTAATTTGTACCATTATTATGGTCCTTAGGCAAGAAACAATCAACTCTTCTTATATGCTAAACTCGGCCTTCAATTTTCACTAATAGTTCCTAGGTCTTAACAAGAAAATTTAGGTTCTTAGCTTCAACTAACTACATACTTCACATGTACCCTACTCTAGTATCAATAAAACAATTAATTTGATCTCATTTCTTTAAAACGATAACAACTCTCTTCTTTCATCAAGACTGCCCTGTACTCTCCTCATACTAGTTCTCCATTTTGTAAGATTATTTATGTCTTGATGCCATTAAGGTATTCCTTTACTCATTCAAATTATTCAATTTCTTCCAATAAGTGTTAGCATAACCATTAAAATGACACAAAAATTTCATAAAATCAACTCGAGCTATACTTATCAAAATTGTTCCTTCATGTTCTCAAGAACTAGATGTTTGTAAGGTACATGGTTTGAAGACTCTAAATCTACCCAAAATCATATGAAGACTTCTTTAAAGGTATTTTAACATCGTGACATGATATCTAAATTTTAGTACTCAACTCTTAGAAAAATAATTATATCCTCCTTTTTATGATTTTGTCTCCAAACCCTCCATTAGGTCTTGTTATGACATACGATTATGCATATATTTTTGGATCTTAGGTTTCAAGGTAGGAGAATATGTTTTATACGAACCAAATATGTCAATCTTGTTATGTTTAAAGTTTTAGGAGGTGGATCAAGTACAAATATTAATTATTAACAATTTATCACTTAACACTAAATTTTTCCACTATCGTTCAAGTCCTTCATGAGGACTTTGTAAGGAAATAGAAATATTGCACCAATATAAATTGAAAATTTATTTTGAAGTGCTTAGGAACTCATCAAAGATGTTACCTTAATATTTCTAGGGACAACTTCATCACATGTGAATTTATGACACCGTTTCTTTTTGGAAACCCTAACTTTTCTTGGTATGATCCCGAGATGCTACAATTTGATATAACTAGCACTATATTTCAATTCAAATCCTCAATTTTTGCATAAATATTTGTACCAATAATGTAAGGATATAATCTTACCATTATAATGAAAGAAGCACTTAAAGCCACATTTTCTCTTATATCTCCTTAGCTCTTACTTGTAGGATTCATTTAACAAGTGAGGTTAAGAATGCCACTCACACTATACCAACATTATTTGTATTCCTAAAAAAATGGTCAACCTCGGTCTTGATTTTATAAGCCTTCTAATGCCTCTACGGATCTTAGGAAATTATTCTTCTTGTCAATAAATTTAGAGTAATAGACCATATCAACAAGTACAAAAGATGATGCTTAGGAAAGAGTTATGCTTAATAGGGTATTTACATCCACTAATGGTCCCCTCTCTCACCGATTTGATCTAATACAAGTTTATCAACGTATCCGGACAAAAGGCTATCAAAGTTATGAAGTTGCACTCAAAACCTAACAGAGGTGTTCAAATTTTATTAGAATTAGTAATGTTTCATAATTAACCAAGAATTAATTTATTCACGAAAGTCCAACATTACATATCATCAACCACTAAAAATAACCATCCAAGATGAATACATTTGATCTTCCTCCTATAATAGCATTCGGACTTGTCTCTCAACTCTATTTATGCACACATAACCACAATTTTCAAGAATTTCATCATACATTAACTAAAAAAAATATCAATATTTACATGAAAAGAGTAAATATATAAATATTTGCATGAAAAGAGTTAACCCCTATCATATCCTTCTCCTTACTATTACAAACCTTTTGCATTGAGTTTCATAGGTACATACACACAATTTTAATTTTAATCATTGAATCACACAATCCACAACACTAATTTACAATCCAACACTCTCAATTTCTTGGAGCTCCAAGTTATCCTTAATGAAGACCATTCAAATTATGATCAAATTGGCTACATAAATAGGTTTTTATATCCTTTTTGAGCCTTATCAATGAACCTTGACTCAAGAGACCCCTTAAGATAACTGATTTTCATTTTTTCTAATCAAGATTCAACCTATAAACCTATGACCTAGGTACTAGGTCACAAATAAGACTCAATAACCTTAATGTGACTTATGAAAATATTATACAACCTTGAATAGCCCAAGAAGTACATTAAAACACTAATTCAACCCAAAATTCCCCTCAAGGATTCAAATTATCATTTTGGAGAGAAAATGTAAATTTCAATTTTTTAATATCCTAGACTCCCATTGGCACACCTAACTAACATCAGATGACCACAATGACCTATGAACATACCTAAAAACAAATAAAATATTCCTTCATGGCTTATTCATGTACATGGAGTGATGCTCCTGCATCATACTCCAGGGGTAGAAAAGATTAGGACTCATAGCTTTGTCTTCTTCTTCTTCTTCCAATTTATTTGTTTCTTTGTCTTCACTCTAATCTTCTCTTTTCCTTCAACCTGCTCATTCTTCATTTTCTCAGTCCTATGCATTGTCCAGCTTCTCATTTGGTAGTTGGTATTTATAAAGGAAGTTTTATTATTCATAGGTTTCTTCTTCTTCAATCTCCATATCTTCCTCTTAATCTTGTTTTATGTCCCAAGTTCTTCTTCTACTCTCTTGTAGTCTTCTTCATTTTTAATGAGGTATGATTTTTTTTTCTTGCGTATGATTTTCTTACACAATAGTTCCTCATCAACTGTCAACTTCTCTTCTTCATCATTTATTTCTTCATTTTCAGTTTCTTCAACCTCTTCACTAGAAATTTTCTTCATTTCTATACTTTCATCTCTATCACCTGCATGCACACACTCAAAAGAAACATTAGAACAAAAACAAGGAGGACTTGTAGCCTCATAAAATTATTCATTAATGATCTATTGCTCATATTTACTCTGTTGCTCCATTTCATCATCCTTTCCTTGATATTTTAAGGCAAGATAAGAAGCTTAAAATCACTTCTTCTTCATCTATATCTTGAATTGCTTCATAAATCACTTCTTTGTCAACCTCTCTCTCTTGTCTTCTCATCCTTTTTTCTTCTTTTCTCAACTTCCTCTCTTCTTCTCTTATCTCTCTTCTCAGCTGATCTCTCTTTTCTTCCTTACAAGTATCTCTAATGGCCACTTTACCTTCTTCTTTACCACTATTCCAATCAGTTCTTCTACTTCCTTCTGAATCTTTATCATTTCTAACAATTGTTCCACATCCTTCTTCAATTCTTATATCTTGTCTTGCATTTTAAATTCTCTCTTTTGAAACGACTCCTTTCTTTCCTGTTTATTTTTCATCTCTCTCTTTTCTTGACCTCTTCTCTTACTACTATTGATTCCCTCACCAAATTTGGAATCATGTATCCATGGTCCATGAATGATTTAACATTACTATCTTCACTCATCTCCATTATCACTTTTCACTATACACACTTCCAAAATATTGTTAGTAAAAAAGTATTCATTCAAATTCCACCGCCAATCTATGATACCACTAATTATGTATCCATTCATCACATTTGCACACATCCAACCATGTTAAGAAATCAATTCAATCACTTACTTGAAATATTTACAATTTAAGGAACTTTAAGATGCCAAATTAGATAAAACCCCGCATATTGATCTAATTATCTTGATAGTATTCCACACACTATTTAATATTCCTCAAATATTTTCATTTGTACCATTTTTTTATTGAGGGTAAATTGAGGGTGTTTGAAAGGACCCACATCCTTGTACACTTGAGGATTTTTGAGAGGATCCACAACCTGGTTACAATGAAGGGGACCACTATTAGGAACCCAATTGAAGCAACCATGAAACCAAAGTGAAGATGCAGCGACCATCGAAAACGATCGTAGCGAGTGGGACAACTATTAGAATAGCCACCAACGTCGGTAGCGAGAGGAGTAGCCACTAGGATCAGCAGCAAGCGAGTAACCACAAGTGTCAGCAGCGAGAGGAGCATCCACGACTGTAGTGAGAGGAGTAGCAGAATAAAGGGCGAAGCAACCACTAGCATCGGCGGGGAGAGGAGAAGGAGCCACCAGCATCGATAATGAGAGGAGTAGCCACCGGTGCCAAAGATGAGCAGAGATGCCACCTCTAGTGGCGAAACCACCTCCGAGGAGGATCGTGCCTCGGGGGGATTTGAAACTGGGTGGGCAAGCACACAACCATGTGACTTGACCGCACCACTCCCACCCCATCAGCATTTTCATTTGTACCATTATTATGGTCCTTAGGAAAGAATTAATCAACTCTTCTTATATGCTAAAATGACCTTCAATTTTCACTACTAGTTCCTAGTGTTTAGAATAAATCCTACCTCTTCAACTTGAGTTAATAAAAAGAGAGTAAAACTTACTAAACCTTAGGATGGCGGGGTTTACAAGTACCCATGGATTTGCATGGATAGTGTTTTATTGTTATGCCGCATATAAGAATGATTTATCTCCTATCCTCTGAATACATCTACAATCATAGACGTTACACGAGATGTGATTAGAAAATTATATTGTGGATTTCCTAGCTAAGGCCAAACCTTGGAAGTCAATGGAATTCCTTGCAAGGATGTCAATCCATTGTCGAGAAATTAATCAAATAATGATAATATGATAATAAAATGATAGCAGATGATATAACCAATCAATGCAAAGGCAAAGGGACTGATGCGGTCCAAGGCTATATGTTGGTCTGATGGTGACACCTGATCCAAAGGGAGTCTAGGGAGTCATAATATGGCTCAAAGGAGCAAGGATATTGATAATTTATGTGCTCGCAAAGGTGAATGAGGTAATGTGTTGGATCAGCTGACTGAAAAAATGTTGTGGATGATTCAAGAGAGCTTAATAATCTTATGCAAATGTAGAATGATAACAAGGGATAGGGTACAAATAATTATATAGAGTCACATGGGCAAGAGAAATGGTAAGTCTATTTTGGTTGATAAATAAGTGTTGCAGTTGGCTCAAAGGAGGTTGATGGGATTGATAAATGCTCACAAAGATAGAGTGTTGATTAGAATTGTAGTTTGAATGTCTGAACAACAAGTTGTAATGGTAAAGGCATTTGATAGACAAAAATTGTTAGTGATTAGGAAAATCACTGGTGATTTGAGCCGAATATACACAGGTTGACAAAGGTTGAGAAAAGATTGTTAGGATGTAAAAATTAATTAATGATTGATATGAATATACATAAATAAATTACCTACATGGTTCCAGACGATAGGAAAAGATGATAATAGATGTTACACAAAGCTAAAATTCTATGGATGACAGAGGCTCATACATGATTGCTAGATGCTCTAAATAATCTAGAAAGAAGAAGATCATGGATGTCATAAGTCTGCGAGATTGACTCTTAGATGTTTGAACAACTTCCAAAGACTGTAGTAGTATTTCGGATGTTTGGAAGACTCACGTGTACTAGATTGAAGACCTCGAAGCTCCCGAATTCTAGAATAAGATCCCTTGATTGGAGATGATGAACAAAGCGGTGAAATTTGCATCCCGATGGTGATTAATAAATCTTGATAGGATCCAAAATGGTTAAAAAAATTCATGACGGATGAAAATTTCATATAGTATTATGTTGTTGTTGATGCAATAGAATAATACACTTTAATAGAAGAGTTAGACTCAAAAATATGAGAATTTCCTCCTGAACAAGGGTTGGGAATTGGGCTTAAATAATTGTTGGTGATTTAACCAATCACCGATGATTTCAGCCAGTTCGAGTTTGTTTAGTAATTTGTTGAAACAATTTGCTAATTCAAGTTTATTTGTTTGTGTATTCGAGGGATAGGATATGGGTTTGTTTTTAAATGTGTTTGTTGTCGTATGAGGTGTCGTGTTTGTTTAGAAAATAGTTAGATTATGTTCTATTTTAGCCTAGGTTTGTTTAGGATATATTTTAGGTGGTTTAGTTAGATATATTAAACATATATCATAGGATAATGTCTAATAATAATAGATTATGTTAGGATATTTAAATAAAACAAGATCTTATGAGTATATGAAATAGTCCATGGTAAATATGTCGAAAGAAAGGGATTAGAGATGATTTTAATAGATTTTAATTAAGAAAAAAATATCATGGAATTTGATATTGGTGTATATGAAGAAATAATTAATTAAATAAGAATGGGTTTAGGATATAGGATGCTAATTTAATATGAATTAGTATAGGGATTATATGTGATAATGAAGGGGTCTAGCGGACTCGGACATGGGGAATATTAAACTTAGGATAAATTATTTTGATAATATGGTGTGATTAAATAGTGTGATAAATATATGATTTTCATAAGAATAATATGATGTGGTGAGTGTATGGATTTGTGTAAGAAATAATGGTATAGTGAAAAATGAGTGTGTGAATTTTGAGTGTCTACATTTTGCCCCTTTTTGTTGAGTGGTTTTAACACAAGCCACAAGACAAAAATGAGGTGTGATGGAAGTGAGGGATGATGGAATAATGTCCCAAGATGAGGTAGAGAAATAAGATAAATGTCATCATAAAATCAAGTGATAGGGGAACCAAAGGGTTTGTGTCCTACAAACATATGACCTAATGATGAAAATGATGTTTTGATAAGGTCAAAGGACCAAATGATAGATGTTTCCACAAAAGTGGGCTTACAAGGCCATGAATCAAGTGATAGGGGAACCAAAGGATTCGTGTCCTATAGACATATGAATTTCTAATGATGATGGATAAAATGACAATTTGATGAGGTTAAAGGAACATAATTTGATGAGATCAAAGGACCATAATTTGATGAGATCAAAGGATCATAATTTGATAATTCCACAAATGTGGACTTATGAGGACTAGATGGGGGTCACGATGGTGACCAGAAGCGTAGTACCCAAGGAGGCATCAGTTTGACAAATGTCGATTTGATTGAATAAATGTGATGTTTTAGACACAACAAAGTCATGTTGAGATGTATTGAAGATTATGTTGATGTTAAGAGATGTTAATATTTTATATTTTATTTTTTTGATGATGTTGATGTTGATATTAATGATATTTTAGATGTTGTTGGTATTTTTTGGGTGATGATGTTGATGTTAATGTTAAGATTCATTGATTTGATCTTAATATTTGTCATAAGAATGAAACGTGGATTGATTTCTTTATACTAGATTTGATACATATGTGATGGGAAGCAACAGAATAAATGTTCTTACACTTATGACATGTACAACAACTATTAACAGATGATTAAAAAATGCATAGTCACATGTAGGATCTTGGATCTAGAGATGATAAAAATGTACCTTCCTAGGACATGAGAAAGGATTACATATGTAGGTTGTTCGAGAGAATAGGATCTCTTTTCAAAGGTTTCATAGGGAAATGCCCTAGCTTTTACATTATTTGATTTTGAAGTAAACTAATCAATACGGAAGTTTTCTATAATGGGAAAGTTGATCGATCTATGAAGCTCTCTTGGATGCTTTTTATATTTTGAATTTTGAAGGTTGATCGATGCAGGAAGCCTTTTTACATAGGTAGCCATCCTTCGAGGGTATGGTCTACATTTTTGTCTTTACATGAATGGTCTTCCTTCAAGGGATTGGTCCATAACTTTCTTTTTTGATAATAATTTTGACTTTGAATAGTTTTCCTTCAAGGGAGCAGTCTATTATATTTTGAATTTTGAGAAATGCATCCAAATAATTATTTTTGACTCTATCTTGAGTTGAGGGCAAGACCCTAATAGTCATTTCAAGGAGGGGAAGGAAGATATGTGCATGACCTACACATGTGTTCCCCAAGACATGTTTTTGGTTGGTATATAAGGTAGGATGGAAGTAATGATTGAGGGGTTCCTACTAAGGAGGAACTTATCCCTGTGAAATATGTAATGAACAGAGCCATGGTGCTCATCTTTAAGGTTTGCAAGGATAGTGATGGAAGACCACATGCTTTAAAATCATTAGAATGATAATATGGCTAGTAGATGATGGAATAAAATCTTTGATGTGACTACTGTCATGACGGTCAATGTGTTAATAGTAGAAAGGTCATAAGTACAAGGTGTTCAAAGGTTGACCCATGCTATATGGACTAATCCAATTAGGGGAAATATTTTCACATTTAATCCTTTCCATAGTAATGAAATTTTGATTTGATTAGACAAAGTAAGTTTATAAGGATGTGTGAAGTGAGATTTCCGAAGTCTAGTATATAGGATCCCTCCTAACATAATGTGGTAGATAGCACGTGCTAAAAGGAATAATATTTTTAGGATGTTGGAAATTTTTATTTTGATTGATTGAGTATATGGTAAATGGAGGGGGATGTGGAACCTTTAACGAAGGAGTCGACGAGGATTTGGTTCTACCTTTTCTTCATATGTATTGATTTTGTGTTCATATAGGTGGATAAGCCATACTATTCTAAGATGAAGGAATTTTATTGGATAGTGACAAGAAGACACACGAGATGGATTTGTCGAGACCTGATTGAAGATGACTCCCTGGTTCTAGAGATATCGATGATGATACCACCAATGTATTGGGTGTAGGTGTTGATAGTGTTGACAAACCCTCAAGGGAAGGTACTGAGTGCATAAATGGACCTTTAAGGGAAGGTGCTAACATGATTGAGGGACCTTCAAAGGAAGTTACTAATGAGTTTGATGGACCTTCAATGGAAGGTGTTGAAAAGGTAGATGGACCTTCAATGGAAGGTGCTAACGTGATTGAACGACCTTAAAGGGAAGCTGCTAATAGAATTGATTGACCTTGAATGGAAGGTGCTGACAAAGTTGATTGACCTTTAATCGAAAGTGCTAATGAGGTTTTCAATAAATGTTTGTTCATGGTAGAAGAAAGATGTCCCCCTTTCCCTACAGATGTCGATAAGCATATTAACGAGGGTAGATGTGTTGGTGATAGCTTAGGATGATCTTATTTTGGGAGAAGATCATCGACAAGGAAAATTTGTTGGATTATGGATTTTAACACTTTACAACTTTCTGTATCATGACCTGGGATTCTATGATAGGCACAAGTTTTGTTTTAGTCATACCATGTGGGTTTTCAAGTATGTGGATTAGGTGTTTTGATGGGTGGTAATATGATAAGAGATGTTTTTATGAGCCTCTCAAGGATATTAGTATAAGTCCCTTTTGGAGGGTTTGGATTAATGGATTTTGATTTTGATTTTGATTTATGAGAACACTTAGTAGGATGTGTATTTTGTTTGGACATAGTTGGATTAAATGTCATATGGTGTTGCAACATCATAGGAATGTTTTGAGGTTGATAAGAAGGATAATGTGACCTGAGAAAGGGGTTGATAAAATTGGATGAGGGATGAGGTCCCAAAATGGATGAGGAGGGATGAATAGGGTATGACTGTGTGTAGTATTGAGATAAAGGATGGGGTCCCAAAATAGATGGCAAGTTTGATGACATGCACTTTGGCTTTGTAACTTTGATTTTAGGAAAAGGAGGAGTTTTTATGATAGACAAAGAGGATGAGGTGGCAGATGTGATAGGTTTTGAGTCTATAACATTTATTTCAGATCTATGAGAAGGACTCATGTTAGATGACGAGGGTGTGGTTTTGGATGTGATGGTATTTGATTGCATAGTGTCTGATTCAGGACAAGGTTCCATGTTAGATGGTAAGTGATGAGTTATAGATAATATTGGATCAGAATTGGATGAAGGAGACATTTCCTCTAGAGATGATTGAGGTGGATTAAATAATTTTTCTAATTCTTTTATTAGTTCAATGAATGGTGGGATATCGGGATTTTCAATTACAAAGGATTCTTTAGTAACAAATTGTAAAGTGGAATTTTAAGATTGCAAGGAGGTAATAGGTGTTTTAACAAGGGAGACTGGTAATTTCAATGTATGAGTATCATTGGAAGGAGGATCTAGGGACGTTGAATCTTCGAAAGGAAGAACTGATGATGAAGGGGTCTCCTCATCGAGGAAAAATTGTGTAATAACATTGATGGTATGACTGGAAGGATGTATAGTATCCATATGAACTAATTCAATCGAGGGTGTTGGATCAGGAAGCCAAGTAAAGTCATCATGTGTGATATCTTCATTATGAGAAGATATAGGGGAGTCATATGCAGCTTGATCTGAATCGTAGGAAGTCCTAGGGGATTTAGGTGGAACATGTGTAAATTGAGGATCAAGATGAGCCTCTTCAAGGGCTTGGATTTCTAACTTCTTGGCCATGGTGAAGGCTTCATCAAAAGTTTGGAATGTATGGATTTGAAGAGTGGATGAGATGTAATGAGAACATGATCGAGTGAAAAACTCAATTAGTTCTATTTTTGGAAGTGGAAAGGAAAATTGATTAACAATGTTTTTCCATCTAGCGAAATTTTTTGAATGGATTCATTTTTAAATTGTTTGATGGTAGAAAGATCAAATATGGTGATTTTGCGAGTGACATTGACAATGAATTGATTGAGGAATAACGTAACTATTTGTGCAAAATAGACCAGAGAATGTTGAGGAAGGGACTTGTACCAATCCAAGGCAATTCCCGTCGGTGACATAGGAAAGGTTCTAAGAAGAAGATATTGATCATGGATGATAGGATAACACAAGTGTCTAAAAAATAGTATGTGTTTTTTAGAATCCTCCTAGCCATAGAACAAGGTGAACTCAGGAAACTCCCAATGCAAAGGCTATCATTTATACGATCGATGAATGGATGGGTTCATTACAAACCTGATCATAAGTGAGGATATGTTTGGATGCTCTGGTAGCGATTTCTAAATTATCTAACCTATTGGATAGAGCTTGTAAAGGATCATTTGTGGGAGTAGATGTGAAGAAGTTAACAATATGATATAATTGATTTGACTGATATGAAATATGATGATTTTTTTAATGTGCTTGATATAGAGGTTGATTAGGGATAATTACGGGAGATATGGTTTTTAAATTGGGTTGTGACAAAGGGATATGTGGAGATGTGGAAAAGGTTGAGTATGTTGTTTTTGTTGGATGGTAAAAATTGGCTAAGGTTGAGTATGAATATTTGCATAATTTTGGGATGTCTGAAGCATTGAAGATGGGATTGAGGTAGAAGTGGGTTGGTTAGATGAAGGATAAGAAATATTAAGATTTGGATGCAATTGTGATGAAGGATAGGTTGTGGAAAAGACTGTTTGATGAGATACATTAGATATGGGTTGAGAAGCCATAGTTTGGAAATAGCTTGATTGTGAAGGATAGCCATAGGATTGTTGGATGGAATTGTTATATGATGGTTGGATTGGTTGAAGGGTGGAAGTTCTATAAAATACATAGGATGGTTTGGATGGCTCTGGTAACATTCAAGAGCTAAATTATGTTGAATAAGATGTAGTGGGTTGATAAGACTGATAAGGACTAGATTTTGTATAGAGAATGTTTTGATTTTGATTAGAATAAAAAGGTGATGCATAGTGATTATGAGGATATAGTGATGTAGAATATTGATCCATATTAAACAATAATCAATTATCAATGATACAAAAAAATCTCTAAGAAAGATACAAATTTAATAGACAAGTCAAGAAGAAGAATTTTTAATTATCTTAAATTAATTAAGAAAAGGTGAAATGTGTAAGATGGATAACAAAGGTCCTAGGAAATGGTTTTCTAAGACTGGTTTCAGGAATGTTTTGGATGGAGTCCTCGATATATCTCGAAGGTATGTGAGGCCCAACTATGTACTGTTGTCGGTATGGGCATTGTATTAGGGCCTACCCCCTCACTTTACATTCCCATTGCGATAAGGGAGTCAGGTGTTAAGCCAATATATACCAAAAATAGGATATTATACTCGGTCAGAACACCGAGTCAACTTCTCCTCTTGGTGATCAAATCCAAGTAGGTATCCACCTAGGTGGGAAATGTTTGAGTGCAAATTATGTTTGATTGTGATTTGGTTG
Source organism: Taxus wallichiana var. yunnanensis (assembly GCA_018340775.1). NCBI lineage: Eukaryota > Viridiplantae > Streptophyta > Pinopsida > Cupressales > Taxaceae > Taxus > Taxus wallichiana. The sequence continues at coordinate 252,409,885 of CM031235.1, read as the reverse complement.
TGTGTGGGGGAAGAATAAGTGGATGCAGCCAATTTACCTTCCTAATTAAAGCTATGTGATAAAAAGGATTTGTTTGTTCATTTTAAACCCAAAATGAAAGATTGTTTTCGATGAGAACAAACAAGCAAAAATGCAGTATAGAAAATAAAAAGAAGGATAAGGACTCACCTCTAATAACACTTCATTTTTATTTTATTTTAACAATTTGTGAAGCAAGAAATTCCAAAATCTAATAAATGAGCCTTGCGAGAAACAATACCATGCAAACATGTTAGGAAAATAGAAACAAGAAGCAAATTGCAAATTTTTAGGTTTTGAAAAACACACAAGGAAATCATGAGAGATTTTTCCTAATAACATGCAATTTAGCCAATCATAGGAGATTTTTTACATAGAGAATCAGAAAAATAAAATAAAAATTATATTTTACTTGTTAAAATAAATCAAATAAACAAGGGACATGGTCCTACTTTGAGCGTGTAAATTTTTTTAGAATAAATCCTACCTCTTCAACTTGAGTTAATAAGAAAGAGAGTAAAAATTACCAAACATCAAGATGGTGGGGTTTATAAGTACCTGATGTGGATGTATAGTGTTTGATTTTTTTGCCATGTATAAGAATGATTTAGCTCTGTCTTGCGAATATAGATGCAATTATAGACACTACACAACATGAAATTACACAATTAGATGGTAGATTTCTTGGATAAGGCCAGACTCAGAAAGTCAATGGACTTCCTTATAAGGATGTCAATCCACTACCAATCAATTAATTAAATCTTGATAAGATGATAATAACATGATATCAAACGATATAACCAATCAATGCAAAAGTAAATGGACTGACGCGGTCTAAGGCTATATGTTGGTATGATGGTGACACATGATCCAAATGGAGTCTAAGGAGTCACAATATGGCTCAAAGGAGCAAGGATATTGATGATTTATGAGCTCACAAAGGCACACGAAGTAATGTGTTGGATCATATGACTTAAAAAATGTTGTGGATGATTCAAGAGAGCTTAATAAGCTTCTATAAAGGTAAAATGATAACAAGGGATAAGGAATGAATAATTATATGCACTCACATGGGAAAGCGAAATGGTAAGTCTGTTTTGGTTGATAAATAAGTGTTGTATTTGGCTCAAAGGAGGTTGATGGGATTGATAAATGCTCACAGAGACATATTGTTGATTAGAATTGGAGGATGAATGTCTGAATGACAAGCTATAATGGCAAAGGGGTATGATAGATAGAAATCGTTGGCGATTAGACAAATAGATTGTGATTTTAGTTGAATATACACAAGTTGACAAAGGCCAAGACATGATTGTTAGGATGTAATAATTAATGAATGATTGAGATGATGATTCATAAATAAATTACCTACATGGTTTAAGACAATATGAAATGCTAAGAATAGACGTTACCCGGAGTTGAAATGCTATGGATAATAGAGGTTTGGACTTGATCATGCTGGATTCTTTGAATACTCGGAAAGAAGAATATTGTGGATGCCAAAAGTCTGCAATAATGACTCTTAGATGTTTGAACAATTTCCAAAGACTGGAGTAGGAGTTCTAGATGTTTGGAAGACTCATGTGTACTAGATTGATGACTTGAAGCTCGTGAATTATCGAAGAAGAACCCTTGATTAGATATGATGAATGGAGCGGGTAAAATTTATAGCCTGATGGTGATTAATCAATCCTGACAGGATCCAAAATGGTTAACAAAATTGCTTGAGGGATGCAAATGTTAGATAGTATTACATTGTCATTGATGCAACACAATAATGCACTCTGATAGAAGAGTTGGACTCAAAAATGTGAGAAGTTCCTCCCGAACAAGGGCTGGGAATTGGGCTTAAATAATCGTTGGCGATTTAACCAATCGCTGATGATTTCGCCAACTCGAGTTTTTTTAGTAGTTTTTGAAAAAATCTATTTCAATTTTAATTATTTGTGTATTCGAGGGATAAGATATGGGTTTGTTTTCTAATGTGTTGTGTTGTCATATGAGGTGTCATGTTTGTTTAGAAAATAATTAGATTATGATCTATTTTAGCCTAGGTTTGTTTAGGATATATTTTAGGTGATTTAGTTAGATATATTAAACATATATCATAGAATAATATATGATAATAATAAATTAGGTTAGGATAACGTTAAATCAAATAAGATTTTATGGGTATATGAAATAGCCCATTGTAAATATGTTAGAAGAAGGGGCTTAGAGATGATTTTAAATAGATTTTAATTAAGAAAACAAATATCATGGAATTTGATATTGGTGTATATGAAGAAATAATTAATTAAATAAGAATGGGTTTAGGATATAGGATGTTGATTTTATATGACTTAGTATAGGGATTAGATGTGATAATGAAGGGGTCTAGTGGACTCGGACACGAAATATTAAACTTAAGATAAATTAATTTTATAATATGGTGTGATTAAATAGTGTGATGAATATATGATTTTCATAAGAATAATATGATGTAGTGAGTGTATGGATTTTTGTAATAAATAATGATATAACGAAAAAATGAGTGTGCAAATTTTGAGTGTCCACATCTAGGTCTCGACAACCAACTTTTAGGTTTATAGCTTCCACTAAATACCTACTTAGCATGTACCCTACTCTAGTATCAATAAAACAATCAATTTGATATTATTTCTTTAAAACATGATCCACCTTCTTATTGTTTAACACAAACTCTAGTAGTGTGGTATTGTTTCGACTTTTTACTTGATTTTAGTTGTATTTTGGATGCTTGTTGAGTGGTAGTCTAGAAAATCTCCTATGCATTCATATTATCTTGGTGATCAATCTACTCAAGGTGCATATGTGGATCTTACTCTATGATTGGAAATGAAACCTTAATTGTGAACCATCCATAATATTGATCAAATCGATATCAGTCATTCATGCAATACCATTTTAAGCATCTTCTATCCTAATTTTGCCTACCAACATCTCACGTCAATATAAAGGAAGGTTTATCCTTGATTATATGTTCATTTTATATAGAATTTAACTATTATTATGAATTCTAAAGGCACACCCGAGAATGAACTATTTCCCATAACTTCTAAATTAAATGCAAATTTCCAATTGTAAGGTCTTGATGTTCTTACCTCTATGATACAATCCTTCCTCATATCTATACTAGGATTCTTACAATAATCTCTAGCTTTCAACTCCTAAATATATCTGACATCAACATTAAATCTAATACATAATAACTTGCATTAGTCAAGTATCTTTCCCCTGTAGGTGATCTCCTTCAAGCCTGCGATCATAATCCATTCAGATGATAATATAGAGATGTTTACAATTTGGTAACATGTAATCTTCCTTATTTAGATGCTCCTTGAATGATATCTCCTTGTAAATAGTCATACACTGATGTATTATTATTAGACAAAGCATAATATATAACCTTACTCAATCTTCTAGGTGATATCAAAAATAAAGTATGGAGTCTTGTTTTAGATCTAGTTTGACTGCTATCTAGTTGCAAACAGATATGAAATAGACTCAAATCACCTCAAAATAAATGATATTATCTTATTCTATCTCTTAGAAATGAACTCAATACATTGGTATCTTGAAATATTAATTTTACTAAAGAAATGGCAAAATAAACATACCATTATGTACCCTCTTTTTTTTACCTACACAACCTGAAAATTTATGTCATTCATAATTTTTTTGTGTATCCAATTAATATGAAAATTTTATAGATTTTTATGACCATTCAAAGAACACTTTTCCAAAATTCAGCTAATTGGTTTTCACAAAACATAACTTACATTGATTTTCCCATTTTGTCATTTCATCTAACAATTCGCGTGCATCTACATAAAATTTCTGTCATTGATATCTTTTCCACCACGTGCTGATTTATCCTTAAAATTTAAGGGCATCTTAAGCGTGTTTGGAGAAAGATATTTCAATTTTTCATCTAGTTTGGAAGGCTAGAATACAATATATTCATTTCCCTAGTTTTTACTTGCGAATACACCTTTGCTTTAAAAAACCTTCAAAATCACTGTCAAGAGCTAAATTAAATTATTATGAGTTCATAATTTTTTCCTATATCTCTGATAATTGAAACTAATGAGAAATATATCAAATAAATCCAACTGCAAATTTCCTACACATTTTCTAGTCATGGAGATTTTACCACAATATTATGTAAAAACATAAATACAAAGCCATTGCTTGGCTAAAAACTATTTACTACGTTCATTCATCCCTAAATTTATGTTACAAAACCTTCCATATGTAGGAGATATGTGATTATCTTCAAAACAATAAGCATTCTAATCTTGACTTCTTGTTCCATAAAATCCTCAACTACTCAACAACATGCTAATTTGTCTTTTCTCATGCAAGTACGAGCTAAGACTTATCTAAGATGGAATTACATCCATATTACAGCCTATAAACCTATCACTTGACTTATATTTCACCATTACACTTTTACATTACCATAATATACCTCTAGATTACAATTTGACTCTCACACCACCATGATGACCTTTCAAGTGACCACAAACCTATGGAAGGTGACTTTAACTTTGAGACTAGCTTATTACAATTACTAGCATAACTTAATTGAAATACTTCAATTCAATCTCTTATGGAGCTATTATAGACACATTGAAGCCACAATAGGATTCTTATTGCAAATAGGACTCTATATACACCTTGGTGGTTTGATTCTCCTGCATCAAATTCCCTAGGAAATAAAATTTTGAGCTCCGCTCAAATTCTATTTCTTCTTCCTTGTCCACCAATTGTACAAATATAGTACGAATCTTATTTCATCCTACATGTTCTCTTCCTAATTATCTTTTGTCTTCATAGTTTCATCCTTCAAAATAAGGATATCTTTTTGTCGCTTCTCAATCTAAACTCTCTCAAGAGATATTGTCTCTATGTCCTTCAATTCTACATCAACAAAATCAATTGTACCATCAACTATGACGTACTCTAACCTTGAATTCTCATCAAAATTTTCTTGTAATTTCTTTTTTTCACAACATATTCTTTAGGTTCTCTCTTCATTCTTTGAAAATAATATTTTGTTGCATTATTACTGTAAATCAAGTTTTCCAAGTCTCTAATTCCAGCTTCAAGTTGTTATGGTCCTTCATAAGTGAATAAATTATTCAAATCTCCTTGTTTTGTTAGCTCGTCTTCTAAACATGCATGCACAAATTCAAAAGTAATTTTAGATGCCAAAATTTAGGTAAAACTTCCTCCATTAGCATATTCTTCATTACTGGACTTATAATAACTTTATTTCATCTTTCTGCATGTCTTCCTCATTTCCTATAAGGTTTGAATTTTATGATTTTCTCATATACTACTGCAAATCATTTTTTTCTTCTCTCATGTATTGTTTCAAGGCTGGTTTTACTCCTCTTGTGACACATAAGACACTTTTTGTTGTTGCATATCACATTCTAGAAGCCTTTCTTTCATACTTCTAACTCCCATTAGCTTATCAAATAATTCTATTGTTTACTTATAAAATTCATATTCTTGAAAATTTACATTTTCATTGTCAAAAACAACATTACAAAGAAAATTTTGATTACATTCAACATTTTCAAAGGATTCTTCATCTTCTCCTCACATCAGTCCTTCCTATAGATAGCATACTTCTACTTATTCTTGCTCAAATAACCTGCAAATTTGACCTTCCATGCCAAAATGATGTTCTTGCTCCTTTTCTGCCACCAATGTCACTTTTTCAAAGTGTTCTCCTTCATTCATCCTTTCACCTGTATGCATCCATGACAAGAAATTATTAGAAATAAACATTTGAGACTAGATTTGTCTCCATTTTCTCCTTCTTAAGCTACCTTGTAAACAATTTGATTTGACATTTCAACTAACTCGATCTCTCTCTTACTCCTCTATTTAATCTTCTTTTTGTGAGGCCACTATACTATTCTCCTAATTTTTACAAATAATATTTGTCTTGTCTCCTCCAAGACTTCTTCCATGCATGCTTTTAGGATTAGCTTGATCTTAGCTATCTCTCTCTCTACATCCATATCTTCTTTCTTGTGACTCTTCTCTTCCTCTAAGCCCTTCATCTCTTCTCTTTTCAATCTCAATATTTCTTATTTTCTCATAGTAAGTCTATTTCACCTCACTAGATACCTCACCTAGGCTCTTCTTCTATTTTCTAAACTAGGTCTTTTGGTATTTTTTCCTAGATTCACTATCTCACCCAAGTCTATTTCACCTTGGTCTATTGACTTGTTTTTCTTCTTGAGCTTCAATTACTCTTCTTCACTTTTCAAGCCTTTGTGGCTTAAGGTATTCTACTGTCACACTATCTTCTTCTTTCCTCTCTTATCCTCTTTTTATCAAATCTCTTCAAGCTCTCAAAATCCTACAAATCACAATCTTTATCAGTCATACAAACACTAAATATTTCACCTTTGCTTACCTCAATATAGTTTTTCTACCTCCTCTTTCAATTACACTGCTTTGTGTCTATGTATCCAAAATATTATTTGTAATATCATTAGTAAAATCAACATTCAAAGAGCTCCATGCTCTCGATACAAAAATTTGATGCACCTTCGTATTGTTTAACACAAAATCTAGTATTGCAACATTATAACTGACTTTAGTTATATTTTGGATGGTTGTTGAGTGGTAGTTAGGAAAATCTCCCATGCATTCATATTATTTTGGTGATCAATCTACACAAGGTGCATATGAGGACCTTACTCTATAATTGGAAATGAAACCTTAACTATGAACCATGCATAATCTTGATCAAAATGAACTCACACATTCATGCAAGACCATTTAAAGCATATTCTGTCTTAACTCTGCATGTTGCCATCTCACTTAAATATAAAGGAATGTTTATCCCTGATTATATGTTCATTTTTTATACAATTTAACTAGTTTTATGAATTTTCAAGGCATACCCGAGAATCAACTATTTCTCGTAACTTGTAAATTCAATGCAAATTTCCAAAGATAAGGTCGTGATGTTATTACCTATTTTATACAGTCCTTCCTCATATTTGTACCATGCTTCTTACAATCATCTCTAGCTTCAAACTCCTCCTAAATATATCTGACATCAACAATAAATATAATACATAAAAACTTGCATTAGTCAAGTATCTTTCCCATGTAGGTGATCTCCTTTAATCCTGCAATCATAATCCGTTTAGATGATAGTATAAAGATGTTTACTTTCTTATAACAGTAATATGATTTCTTTAGATGTGACTTGATTGATATCTCCTCGTAAATAGTCATACACCGAGGTGTTATTATTAGAAAAAGAATATATAACCTTACTCAATCTTTTAGGTAATATAAAAAATAGAGTATGGAGTCTTGTTTTAGATCTAGTTTGATTGCTATATAATTGTAGAAGATATGAAATGGAATCAAATCAACTCAAAATAAATGATATTACCTTCTTATATCTCTTATCAATGACCTCCATATAGTTGGTAGCTTAGAATATTAATTTTACCAAACAAATGGCAAAAGAAACATACCATTTTGTACCCTATTTTTTTACCTACACAACATAGAAATTTCTGTCATTCATTAATTTTTCTATGTGTCTAATTAATATGAAAATTTAGATATTTTATATTACCCTTCAAAGAACACATGTTCCAAATTTCAGATAATTTTCTTACAAAAACAAGCGTTACATCGATTTTACCATTTAGTCATTTCATATGACAATTCGCATGCATTTGCATAATTTTTGTCATTAATATATTTTCCACCAAATGTTTATTTATCCTGAAACCGTAAGGGCCTCTTAACCGTGTTTGGAAAGAGATATTTTCAAAGTTTCATCAATTTTGGACAACTAGAATACAAGATATTCATTTCCCTAGTTTTGACCAGCGAATACACCTTTGCTTGCAAAAACCTTCAAATTCACCGTCAAGAGATAAAAAAATTTGCTATGAGTTCATAATTATCTCCTCTATCTCTTATAATTGACACTACTGAGAAATATATAAAATTAACTCACTGAAACTTTCCTACACATTGTCCTGTCATGGAGATTTTATCACAATGATATGTAAAAACACAAATACAAAGCCATTTCTTAGGCCGCAAAAATATTTTCCACGTTTATTCATCCATGAATTTATTTTATAAAACCTTCCATACATAGGATAAAGTTGAGTATATTAAAAACAATAAGTATTCTAATCTTGACTTCTTGTTCCACAAAATCCTCAAATACTCCAAAACATGCTAATTTGTCTTTTCTCATGCAAGTACGAGCTAAGACTTATCTAAGATGGAATTACATCCATATTACATCCTGTAAACCTATCACTTGTGTTATATTTCACCATTATAAATTTTACATTAACATAATACACCTATAGATTATAAGTTGACTCTGACACCACCATGATTACCGTTCAAGTGACCACAAACCTATGGAAGATGACTTCAACTTTGAGACTACTTATTTACAATTACTAGCATAACTTAACTGAAATAATTCAATTTAATCCCTTATGGAGATATTATAGAAACACTTGTAGCCAAAATAGGATTCTTATTGGAAATATGATTCTTTATACACTCTGGTGGTTTGATGCTCGTGCATCAAAACAACAACTATCTTCTTTCCTCAATACTTCCCTGCACTCCTCTCGCTAGTTCTCCATTTTGCAAGCTTCTTTATGTCTTTATGCCATCAAGGTATTCCTTTACTCATTCACCCTATTCAATTTCTTTAAATCAATGTTAAATTAACCATTAAAATGACACAAAAGTATCATAAGATCAACTATGAGTTATACTTATCAAAATTGTTCCTTCATGTTCTAAAGAACTAGATGTTTGCAAGGTGCATGGTTAGAAGATTCTAAAGAAACCATGAATCATATGAAAACTTCCATAAAGGTATTTCATCATTCCTGACATGCTCTCTAAATTTTAGTACTCAACTCTTAGCACAAATAATTATATCCTCCTTTTTATGATTTTGTCTCTAAACCCTCCATTAGGTCTATTATAGAAAATTATTATGCATATTTTTTTTGTATCTAGGGTTTCAAGGTAGGAGAATATGTTTTCTAAGCACAAAATATGTTAATATTTCTATGTTTCAAGTTTTAGGTGGTAGCTCCAAGTACAACTCTTAATATCTTTACAAATTAACCCTTAACACTAAATTTTTGCATTGTGCACTCAGTCCTTCATGAGGACTGGTAAGGAAATATAAAGATTGCACCAATAGAATTTGAAAATTCTTTTTGCAGTGCTTATAGAACTCGTCACATATGTTATCTTAACATTTCTAGGGATAAATTCATTGGATGTGAATTTATGGCACTGTTTCTTTCTCAAAACCCTAAATGTGCAGGGTATGAGCATGAGAAGCTAAATTTGATATAATTTTCACTATAATTCAATTCAAATACTCAATTTTTACATAAATATTTGTATCAAAAACATGAAGGATATAATATTACCAATAGAATGAAAGAAGCACCTAAAGCCACCTTTTCTTTGATATCTCCTTTGTTTTGACATATAACATTCATTTAACACTAGGTTAAGAATTCCACTCACATTATCACAACATAATGTGTATTCCCAACAAAATGATCAACCTAAGTCCTTGTTTTATAGACCTTATAATTCCTCTAGTAGGAAAGTCTTCTTCTTGTCGGAACTTGAGAGTAATAGAACATAGCCCAGTTAGAAAAGTATATTCTTAGGCAAGGGTTATTCTTCACAAGTTATTTGCATCCACTAATGGTCCCCTCTCTCACTGATTTGATCTATTACAAAGTTATCAACTCATCCACACATAAGTCTTATCACAATTATGTAGATGCACTCAAAACCTAACATAGGTGTTCAACTTTTATTAGAATTAGTAATGTGTAAGAACTAACAAAGAATCAATGTATTCACTCTCACGGGTTCATAACTTAGATTGCCTTCATTTTGAGAATAGATAATCTCTTCAAAGAACAAGAAATTCATACCTTGAATATCATTAACCACTGAAAATCACCATCCAAACTGAATACCTTTTGTCTTCCTCCTGTAATCACATTCACACTTGTCTCTCAACTCGTTTATATACACATAGCCATAGTTTTCAAGAATTTCTTCATACAATCACTAGAAAAATATATCAATATTTTCATGAAAAAATTTAACCCCTATCATATCCTTCTCCTTATTATTACAGACCTTTTGCATTGAGTTTCACATCTACATACACACAATATGAATTTTAATCATTGAATCACATAGTCACAACACTAATTTACAATCCAAAATTCTCAATTTCTTAGAGCTCCAAGTTCTCCTTCAAGAAGACCATTCGAATGATGGACAAATTGGTTACAAAAATAGGTTATTATATTCTTGTTGAGCCTTCTCACCAAACTTTGACTCAAGAGACCCCTTAAGATAACTGATTTTCATTTTTTCTAATTAGTATTAGGCCTAAAACCTACGACCTAGGTACCAGGTCAAAAATATGGCTCAAATAAGACTCTTAAACCTTAATGGGACTTATGACAAGCTTATAAAACCTTGAATACCCCAATAAATACATTAAAACACTAATTCAACCCAAAATTTCCCTCAAGGATTCAAATTATCATTTTGGAGGAAAATATAAATTTCAAATTTTGAATATTCTAGACTCCCATTAGCACACCTAACTAACATCTAATGACCGAAAGGACCTATCACCAAACTTGAAAAACCAAAATTTGATGCCTTCATGGATTATTCATGTACATGGAGTGATGCTCCTAAATCACTATTTTTCAATTCTCAAACTCTGTACACCTCTCGAGATTCCCGTGAATCATCTAAGTCACTTTACCACTTCTTTGCAGCTTAGGGTTTCATATATTTTAGCTTAGTTTTCTTGGTTTAGTTGATGTTCTTAATTTTATCTTCATTTACTACTGCAATAGCAATCAAATTAGGCATAAAATTCACATTTAACTTAATCATTTTGGTGAACCCATGTTCGAATACTATTGAGTCCTTTTTCTTCTCTCATGGCTCCCAATATCTCTCAAGTATCTTTCCTTCGATTACTTAAAATGAAACCATCTTGTAAATATTCTCTACACAAAACCATAGGCACTATGTATTTACCTATCAACATGTTGCCTACTTAAGTCAATGTTATCTTCGACTGTCTTTCTTTACGATGACTCCCTCGCTTCTAATTCCAATCAATCTATTTCCAAATACATTCAAGCTCTTCATTATTTATTTCAAGATAAATTTCAGGATATGGAGTCAACGTTTACATCTCTAAAATCTGAAATCCAAAATCTTAAGGATGCTTCTTAGTCTCATGTTTTTTCTCCTTCAACATCTCATATTCATTCTATGTGTTTGACGTGTGCTCATATTAGTAAATCTCAAAATTTTCTACTTCATGTGCCTCTTATGTTTGAAATCAATGTTAAACAACAATATATTCTTATGAAACTAATAACTCATAAATTAATCATCTTACCATATACTCATTTCCATCCTCCTTATCGGATTGTAAAATATCAAGGTCCTCCATATTACAATTATAATCAAATAAAAAGACATAACGACAATGATTGCTACGCTCTAAAACACAAAAGCAAACATCTTGAACAACAAGGTTTTATCTCATTCACTACTGAGAACATTATGTTACATGGTTCTATCCACTTGTTACATCTAAATGGGTTCCTAAATCTGATTTGTTTATTTCTAATGAGCATCAAGTCATCACTTCTAATGTTTCTTCTTCCACCACTCAAGTGTTACCTATGTAATATACTCAAGTCAAGCAACTGCCTTTCAAAATTAGTCTCACTCCCCCTCCTCTCAAGGAATGTATGGCACTATTAAGTTAAATTACGCAACCAACTCTTAAAATCATTCCACCTTCTTACCCTATCTTGTCTTCTGCGTAATGTTATCAATACCACATAATCTCCATCCAATCAATTTTTTCAAAGCAATTACTCCTACTTGATGGCCAAGGCAAATTTCATTTTTTTCCAACATCACATGGTCCTATAGTTACTTCAATCTACTATTGTGGTGGCCTTCACTCTTATCATGACACGCACAATGTTCCCCATAGTGGCATGTAACCTCTCAAATCGTTGTATAGATCTCCATAATTATAGTACCCTTCGGGGCATCACATCTATTTCTCCTCGCTTAGCATGGAACCGTGTCTTATCTTCTCATCACACCACTTCTCAATATTCATGTACATCATACACATTTTGATACATTAGTATTGTCATTCCCTTATGATGAACTCTTGTGATTTTGTTCACACTTGATTGTTGAGGGAATAATATACACATGAACATCACACACTGCACATTATACATTTGACTTTACACATAACATACTTCACATATCGTGTACCATACATTGAGGACATCTACTCTCACAACATCCATTACACACTTTGTGTCTTATTAACTCTACACATTCACACTACATCTCTATTACATCTACTTCTACATATTGCGGTCATTACCATATGACGCACTCTAGTTCCATGGTCCATACTCGACTAATGAGGGTATACATCTCAAATGGACGTCATCACACTAACATGTTTACACTCTAAACTTTGGGATTTGATGAACATATCTTTACATTACACACAATTCAAACCATTTCTTGATGACACACGCTCATTTACGATGCATTATTAACTACTAATGGGGCATAAATAAATGAAACTTATTGCATACATTCACATCCACTTGGGGAAATGATCTCTTATCATTCCCACTTTGCATTCCATTCCATCTCATCCAAAACATACTTTGCATAGCTTGGTTGCATTTATCCTTACTTACATTTACTTATTACATGAACATCTTATTACACATGTTTGATAGACATCTTGTATGTCATTATCTTTATCATACACACATATGCATTCACTTGCTTTACTAATTGTGATCAAATATTATATAGATCTCTTACACACAACATGGATGTTTGGCATAGTACCTATTACCAGTCCCATAGAGGCTCTTGGGGGCATCCACATTTGCACACTATAAGTGATATAATTTAATTTTGTTTCATAACATTTATGAACAGATTATACACGCTTTGACATACTTTTTATATTTATAACATGCTAATGGGTTCTTTATGTGCATCATTTGTTTTATAGGACTACATGCTTCCATAGTTAATTGTTACATTATTTATCATTGCTTATTATTTGTATGCCATTATTTGTGGGCTTTTCCCTTTGTCTTGTGTGCACATTGTCTACTTTAGGCTTCATCGGCCTTGATTGTATTACAACATCACTAGTGGCATCCCATGTTTACAACCCTCTTTTCACAGTCTACATTGTCTTCTTGCTTGTTTACATTATATTTTTGCATCTTATCTTACATTATTTTATTATCATAAATTATTTATTCTACATGTTTGTTTATCTTTTCTTGTTGAACACTTGTCTCCTAGCCACTTTTTTTCTTGTTCCTTGGTTTCTACTAAGCACATTCCCTTCCCCTACAAGGTACATTTTTAGCATAGTAGTCGACCTCTTTTGGGCTGCATACTCCTTCACTACATCACATTTATCCCAAATGTAGGGGGCATAATTTGGGTGAATTAGTCACCCCATACATTATTCTACAATAATTACACAACACAATACAATACCAAGTACATCACATTTTTTAGTTTCAAGGCTCAAAATCAGACTTGGGTCCTTAGCACAAGACAAACCTTCTTGGATACCTATAACCAGGGAAATTACACAAGTTTTTTAGTAGTTAAACATAGTATATACATAGCTTCTCGCACACAAAGGATTTTACATGACATATTGTCCTTAGTATCTTTGTGTAAAATATAATTTTGCACAACATCTGCAATGGTGTCCTACATTGCGGGAAGTAGTTAAAGGTTGGAGGATAACACCAAAATTTTCTCCCTACATTTCTTTCATATCATTGGCATGAGATCGCTTTGAAAAAATCGTTGTCTCCGCAACTTGTGTGAGATCACTGAAAAACTCATTTGTCTACAACATCTTCAAGATCATTTATACACCCTTTCCTCATCACGAGTCGATACACATGTTCCTTTTTCACATTTTTGTATTTTACATTACACACATTTTTACAAATTTTGATCATATACATGCGTATTTGACTACTTGTTCATTCTTCTCTTTTTACATCTGTATGTATGGGAAATGGTAGTTAACACCATTCACGACATCAATAACAACAACATCGGCATCAAAAATAGGCACATCGCGACATATACACATGCGTTTCCACCATAGGTTTATTTTCATCACCACACTTTTTACACTTTTTCCACCGTAGCATCCACGCTTCACATTTTTATCACTCCAAACTATGTCATGTCCCCGAACACTCTTCTACATGGTTATGTTTCTGAGCTTTCCTCTCACCAGATAAGGTGGGGAAAATGTAGAAACAAAATCATGCACTTTGGGTAATTATCTAGTCATTATTACATACTAGTATTCATATGATTCCTAAGAAAGAAAATTACTAATTAGCCCATGTCTTTGCCATCTCTCTTTGCTTTATGTTAACACTTTTAGTATTACATTCTTACTTTCTCAATTTTTCTTTTTATAATTTGACATTTATCATCCTGGAAACCATAACCCTTGTCCCCTCTGGGCACCCCTGACCTCAGTATACTTTGTTGACATATTTTGGATCCTTTCTAGCCATTTGAACATCTTATATTTTTGGAACTCATCCTTTTTGAGATTAATTATGAAATTCAAGAAAGTTAATCATATAAATATAGTTTATATGATCATAATAAAGACCAAGCATTAAGCATTAACTATCACCACATAAGGTTACATTCATCAAGCACCTAAGCGCTCCATTGCATCCATCTAGAACCATCCAAGGGACATAAGGGCTGGTTATTTTGCGTACACTTCATAGGATGGGAGTTCATTCTATACCATGCACACATCTATTACATTTCCTTATATCTAGCTACTTTATTGCTATCAAGTGTGACACGCACAAGAGCCACCTAGGGCATAACACCACACATACACATAAAACTACATTCAATCTGAGATGTAGTGTAGCACTCGATCCACAAGTTCACCATTGTGATAGGCCGAGACAGATCTGAACCCTCATTTTGCATCTTTATTTTAGGATTTGAGCTCTATTTGAGGTTTTGCAGGTCATACTTCATTACAAGTTTCCAACAACTTCATTGATCACTATGCGACCTCATAACGACCAAAGGAGAAAAATAACAAATACCTCATGACCACTTAGAGGAGGTTTCGTGAGCATTTCCATAGACATAGGCACCTAGAAAAATGTCTAACGCAACCGCATGCACCTTTGTCCCTCTCCAGGTGCCCCAGTCCAACTTATTCTTCTATATCTAAATTTTTCTAATCTTTGGTGTGATAGTTAATGCTTCATATTTTCCAGTTCTCCATCTCTATACACATCCGAGATTCCCGTGAATTAGCTAAGTCATTTTGCCTCTTCTTTTCACTTAGGGATTCATATATTTTGACTTAGTTTGCTTGGGTTAATTTTTGTACTTATTTTTATATTCATTTACTTTTACAATACTAATCATATTAGGCGTAAAATTCAAATTTAGTTTAATCAAGGGGGACATACATTTGGTTAATCCGTCACCCTTACATGTAGTACAAACCCACATCACATCATAGTTCGTAAAAATCAAAATAGATTTATAGACACATAAGGGCCCAGATTACGAATTCGGTCCTCAATACAACACAAATTATGCTAATGCCTAGATAAAGACATGAACGTATGGGGGCTCTTGAATGTTCATGAGTTCCTATGACTAGGGGTTGTTATAGTCACTTTCTCAAATCAACGTAGTTTTCAACATACCACAGAAATTTTTCTCGGTACATGCATAGTCCACCAATCGAATGTATTCTATATTTTCTCCTTCTCTTTCTACTCGGATCGAACCGAACAAATTAGGACCACACATCT
This sequence comes from Taxus wallichiana var. yunnanensis, assembly GCA_018340775.1. NCBI lineage: Eukaryota > Viridiplantae > Streptophyta > Pinopsida > Cupressales > Taxaceae > Taxus > Taxus wallichiana. Next base: position 252,393,818 of record CM031235.1, on the reverse strand, counting down.
GCATAGTGGTGTGTAAATTTTAGGAAGCATTCAAGGATGGAGTATAACACTAGACCTTTCTCCCTAAGACTTCTTATGTTTTAGTGAAAGATCACCCAAAAACTTCCACTTGTTGTGAGATCACCCAAAAACTTGTTCTTGGTGTGAGATTGCCAAAAAAATCATTCTTCTATAGTATTTTCTAGATATTTTCTATCTTTTTCACTCATCATGGATCGAGAGCACATGTTCCTTTTATTTCTATTGCACATTTTCACATGTTTTTTACATACTTGGATTGAATTTTTCACATATACATTTTAGGAAAATAATGTTTACATTACATTAGAGGTGTTAGGTTAGTTAATATTTGTAATATTGCTATAAACAATATTACGATATATATTAGAATATATAGTTGTTGTGATATATTGTTATAACAATATATCTTGTATTGTTAAGTAGTTAGTTTATTGTTATGGTTTGTTTGAGGGAGATTCATGTGTGATATGGGTGGAGATTGTATCTCCCTAATTATAGGAAAGTCTCTTCCTATAAATTTGTAATCATCACAAATGAATCATATAGAAGAAAAAATATTATTGTGTTATTCCTTTTTGTAACTCTGACCAAACTTCATATTTTGTATCAGAGCGATATTTTATCCTCTGTAATGGAAGATTACATATACTTATGAGGCAACACCTTACCTTTGCCTCAAATTTATGAGTTATAAGTTATTATTATTGAGTAAGTGATTAAATTATCTTCCATAGGGTAATTTTTCAAAATCTAAAGTAGTTTAAGTTGAGAGCATGGAATTAAATTTCTTGGGAGGATGCAACGGTGCACCAGGATATAATCTTTAACACTACAGAGAGTGTAATTTTAAAAATTTTGTGTTGAACGTATGTAGATCTATGTCTAGGCGTAGATGTCTGGTGATATATTATTAGACTACACTCTGTATATGCCTTTGTTGTATGCTAGTCTTTATTCACGCAGAAAGGGTGCATTGAATTCATATAAAGATATTTGTGCATTTGTTGGGCATAAAATATTCTGAAATTAGGCATGTGAATCACTTATACTGACTGTACGTGTTCCTTCATGCCATACATAGATTTTCATTGGTTATTGTATTGCAAATCTGTCAGATCTATTTCAGACTATTCTTTCCTCTTACGTGACTGTCTGCATAAAGTCATATATCTGTTACCATCTGCAAGTTCATAGCATCCATGTTGCATTTGCAAAATCATATGCCTCTGTTGGGGATTCACAATGTATATTGGATTCTCAGGGTGGCTTAATCTCATTACTGACAGTTGATCACAGGCTAGAAGAAAATACTGAAGAGAGAACATGTTACAACAAGTCGAGGTGAAGTTGGAAGGCTGAGTATTTCCAAGGACATGATGTCATTCACATTCCATGCCTGTGATTCACAGTGTTGAGAAATTTTATGTTGAATTTTTGGAACTTATCTCTTCTCACCTTCTGGGCTTTATTCGTGATTGTCGGTTCATGTGAATATCTTCTTTTCTGCTCAGGTGTATTGCATATTGCTGGCTATGCCGAGTTTTCCACGTTTAAGCTCCACCTTTTGAGTAAGTCATTTGGTCAAGTCAGTTTATCTAAAGCTTGAGGTTCATTGATTGTCTTGTTCTTTGTGAGTCGAGTCTATATAGAAATGTATCTTAGGTTTAGATGTCTATTTGAATCAGTATAGTATTTGTTTAGTATTGTCTTAAGTTCAGTCAATTTGTGATTAGTTATCGTAGTCAAAAGTTACAATTGTCATGATTTAAAAGAAGATTCCAATGTGTATCGTTATAAAGGTTGTCAATAGTATTAGTTTAGTCTATTTAGCATCAATTGTGAGTTATTAGTATTATGAATGTCAAAAATAAAATGAGTCGAGAGTCTAGAGTCATTTTCATTTAAAAAGTAATCTCATTTTATTACTTTTTAAATTTCTAGTCGAATCTTCTTGTCTGAGTCAAAAGAGTCATCAAATTTGTAATATCGTCAAAAACATTGTTTTAGTCATCAAGTGTTGTCATTTTTGTCAATAATTTTGTTGTCAAATTAGATTGTTGAGACATTGTAAAAAGTTCGTAAAATAAAAAAATTTCCTCACGGATGCATTTTTGGTGTTACCCGATGTCCGCAGAGAATAAACTATTTCACATTGCGGGGGAAGTTAAACAAAATAAACCCAACGTGTAACCTATTGAGCCTCAAAGTCAATATCTGTTGAGCTAGCAACATGTTGATGGAGGTTGTAGGCATTGGAGGCTTGAGAACAACCAAAGACCTCTCGTGAATATTTTAGAGTGCAATGTGTTTGATTTCAAAATTTTAGATTGGTGTGGATTTCAGCGTGGTGTGAAAAATAAGAACAAATGTGGTATGTTTTGTTAGAGTAGGTATTTACCTTAGCTCATGTTCACCTAGGTACTTTATTTACCTTTATTGTATTTATCCTCACCCACTTATGTGTGTGGATATTTATTTTATCTTATTTAGATATTAGGAAATATTATCTAGTTGTTAGGTATAGTTCTTTCCTTGATCTATTGTATTGACTAGATCATTGATGTCTAGTTCTCTCCTAAATCTATGGTCTTGACTAGTTCTTTGATGACTAGTTATTTTCTTGATTCATGGTTTGATCTATGACCTTGACTAGTTCTTAGATTTTTATACCTTGCCTATTTAAGCAAGGATCATTCTCAATGTATTGCATTAAGTTCCATAATAATATATGATATTACTTTGCTCATTTGTTTGCAAAGTTTTATGTAAAGCTATTATGGCGAATTGCTTTCATCTTATTGATCATGGTGTTTGATTAGCATTTGTGTTCTTGGCTTGGTATGATCTGGTTATCATTCCTTTCATGGTATCAGAGCAGGAGATTGTTGTTGACATCCGTCTGTAAGTTTTATTTTGCAAATAAAATCTTTGTGTATTCATATATTTGGGATTTGGTCATATTTTTTTTTTGCATGCATTTTTATGCAAAATAGAGGCTTTCATTGGATCCAAAAGGTGTGAAAACCCTAAGATCAACTGTAAACTCGGCCATTTCTGGGGCAATTATTTTTGTGGTTGCAGTGAAATACACAGGTTTGCCTCAAAATTCATGCCGCATACGTTAAGAAACCGAGAAAACTTTGATCTTGGGTTTTTTTGGATTTCACGAGATCTACATTGGTTTTTTTTTTGGTACGCGATTGTTTTACGTGCAAAATAATTTCAATTCTTTCCTTTTTTGGCAGGGGTCCACGGATGTTGTGCACGCTTTTACTATTTCGAGAAAATCTGCAGGTTGCTATTTTTGGAAAACAAAGGTCACTATCTACATAGTCCAAAAATAGTATTTTTACCAGAAGAGGCAGTTGGATGTGACTTTCTTGAAAACACGTGACACACCCCAGAATAGTAAGTTACAAACACCCATTGAAATCCTTAGCCCCTGATCATATGGTATGGTCATATGAGGGCTTAAAACTTGTGATTCCTACTAGTAGGTGCTTAAATCCAACCCCCTTTCATTTTCTTTGTGTGGTGAAGGCAAGAGCATTTTATTCTAGTTTAGTGGAAACTAAAATAAATAGTAGAGCATATTATTGAAAAGCTTATAACTTTTGATCGGTAACTTAGTTTTGAGTGCCATTTTTTACAAAAGTGCTTGTTTTTCCATGCTCTTTCCATTGAAAATATTTATTTTGAGACTTTCACTATAATTATAAAGTGCCAAATATGGAGGAGTGTTGTAATCAATTGTGGATGCAATTTCGGCTGAGCCCACGTCCTAAACTTTTGGGAGTTACAGTTTGTACCTATCATGGATTCTGAGAATGATATACTTTTCTCTGAAGTATGTGGACTTCAAGAGGATATTGTAAAATTTGTGGAAGAAAATAGATTGCTCAAGAAGTGAAATTCTCTTCTACAATCACTCATTCACGATAAGGATACAATAATACACTTCCTGCAGAACAAACTTGCTAGCCTACAACATCACCATCATATTGTGGACAACCATATCCATGCTCCTAGTCCACTTGCAGCTGTTGCTCTTGTACCCACTGACATTGATCTGCCAGTCTTTGAGCCTGAACCTACTTTTGATGCTTCTAAACTTGTGAGGCTTGTTACTACATGCTCTTCCACATCTGTGCCTATTACAGTACCACATGTTGTGTATCCTACTTCGCTCAACTGCATGGCTTTTTGGGAAGCATACCACTACATTTAGTTCTCGCATGCTCTGTTCTATGGGTCTCACTAGCAGAGTCATTGGTAGATATTCACAGGGTATTATTTCCTCTATTCCACATGTGAAGTGGAATTATTGTCATGACATTGGTTTTCGAGCAGATACTTCATTGGGATCACACATTGACAGAGCTACTTTTTTGTTCACTCGACTCTTTCTGAGGATCATGAGCAACACATGAGTTCTACATCTTCACTCAGGCTTGAGAAACCTGAGATTTCAGCTGTTAGACATGATCAACTTGACACACATTCTGATGTTCTTTTACATGCACTCATTGTGCATTTTGCACCAAGTCATATGCAGGCATCCTCTTCATCCATCTGTGTTGATTTGGGGTGGATATTTGATCACTCGTGGTAGTGAAATAGGCATTCGTTGAGAGGACTCTATAGGCGTGGCTCCTCCACCATTCGGTCTCTTGCTCCACTTTCTATACCTTCTGCATTGTAATGCTCCTTGTTTTAATCATTTTTCTTTAGCAAGTGTAGTGTATCTCTCTTGTTTGTTGAGAGATTTTGTATCTATATTTTCGACACTTTCGGCATGTTGACAGTCTCTCTTGCGGGGAGCTATTTCGGTGGAGCTCGGTGTTATTTTGTTAGTGTTCAAATAGTTATTTTGACAGCTCATACAGTGTTGTAGCGTCACTCCGCCCATTCAAAAATATGAGAGGGTGTGGTGTTGATCCTGCTTCTTCAGGTTTCGTGTCCTTGCCTCATTACCTTGGCTTTTCTTGGATCATGACACTTTGGAGTTTATGTCCTTGCCTTATTGCTTTGGTTATTGTTCTTGGATCATGGCACACCTATTTGCAGTAGTTGATCGAATTATGTTTGGTATTTTTTTACACTTTCGACATCACTCCATTAACAGTCTCCTTGTATGGAGCTATTCAGTGAAACTCGTGTCGCTTGTTTTTAGTTTTGTGATCGAGCAGTGGATTCAGACCACAATGCACACCAAAATTCTTCAAAATTGTATGATTTTTTGAGCCGAGATTCTTGGGATGCCTTGGAGTGGGTCTTTACTCTCTTTACTTTGTTATTACTGGTTTTGGGTACCTTGCGGTGTCCCTTTTTCCTAGTTATTGTACATGAGTACCTCATCAGGCCTAGTTGTTGGGACTCATACTGTGGACATGCCACTTATATTTTGATCCCTAGCTTCACTTGAGGGGGGGTGTTAGAATAGGTATTTACCTTAGCTCATGTTCACCTAGGTATTTTATTTACCTTTATTGTATTTATCCTCACCCACTTATGTGTGTGGATATTTCTTTTATCTTATTTAGATATTAGGAGATATTATCTAGTTGTTAGGTATAGTTCTTTCCTTGATCTATGGTATTGACTAGATCCTTGATGTCTATTTCTCTCCTAAATCTATTATATTGACTAGTTATTTGATGACTAGTTATTTCCTTGATTCATGGCTTGATCTACGACCTTGACCGGTTCTTAGATTGTTATACCTTGCCTATTTAAGCAAGGCTCATTCTCAATGTATTGCATTGTGTTCCAAAATAATACATGATATTTTTGCTCATTTGTTTGCAAAGGTTTTATGTAAAGTTATTCGTGAAATGCTTTCATTTTATCGATCATGTTGTTTGATTAGCATCTGTGTTCTTGGCTTATTACGATCTGGTTATCATTCCTTTCATATTTTTCTCCACTTGTATATGTGAGTATTCCCATACAATTCCCTAATGTAATAACATAGTGAAGAATAGATAGCACAGTGAAAATTAGCATCATGAATCTTGAAGAGGTTGAATAGTCATATGTGTTCCTGTTCATACCTAGGTTTTTGGTTAGCCTCTGGAAAACCATTGAAGGTTGTTCAGATGTGTTCTGTTTGAGTTCCCACACTACTAGGTCAGATGTACTCCTAGAGTGACTGGTTGATAAGCAGATGGTTCTTGAGTGTGTTCCCATCCTCGTCGGTCAGATGTGTTCTCAACAACGCATGGTTGATAAGAAGTTGATGTGTTCATTCTTATATCTTTAGTTTGAATGTTGTACCAAGATCATAAGCAAGCATGAGTGACAAGCTACAGAGGAAGTGTGAAATTTATTTTTCTACCATGTAAACATTAAGGGGGGAATGTTAGGAAAATAATGTTTACATTACATTAGAGGTGTTAGGCTAGTTAATATTTGTAATATTGCTATAAACAATATTACGATATATGTGATATATTGTTATAACAATATATCTCGTATTGTAAGTAGTTAGCTTATTGTTATGGTTTGTTTAAGGGAGATTGATATGCGACATGGGTGGATATTTTATCTCCTAATTATAGGAAAGTATCTTCCTATGAATTTGTAATCATCATGAATGAATCATTTAGAAGACAAAATATTATTATGTTATTCTTTTTGTAACTCGACCAAACTTCATAATACATGACTTTGAATACTCTTTTTCTCTTCTTTTGCAAGTCCACCCTTAATACATAACAAGAAGTAACCCCACATCATCAAGCACAAGAAAAAATGACAATAGGTACAAACACGGAAAAACTCATATGCTTTACCCCTAGGTTCACTTCCTCTTCCTTAGCTTCCACACTTCATTTTTATCACTCCATGATTTTTCTTGTCGCTTTGGCATGCTTTCACCTACATGGTTATTAGGTATGCATCTCTTATCTACTTTATGTTATCAAGTATTCACTCAAAAACATAAAGTGGGGGAAAATATAGACAATAAATCACACACTTGGGTACATTTCTAGGTCTTAATCACATACCATTATTCATATGATTCCTAAGAAAGAAAAATAGTAATTGACATCTAGTTTTGGCTTCTTTTCGTATTCATTTCTTTATCTTGCTTTACTCCGGACACCATTGCCCAGCCATGATGTTGATAACCAGTGCCCTTGTCCCCTCTAGGCGCCCCTGACCTCTTTGTATCTTACTCACCTCTTTTGGGCCTCTTTTATATTTTGGGCATCTTGTTTTCTTATGGTTCGGCATTTTAGTTGTCAATTATAAAATTCAAACAAGGGAATCATATAAATACAAAGCTATGTGATCATAATAAAAGACCAAGCTCTAAGAATATACTATCATCACCTAAGGTTGCATCCAAAGGCATTTTAAGAGCATCAAAGCATTCATCTAGCTATCATTCAAGGGACAAGGGACTACATTAATTGCATACGCTTCTTAGGAGGCAAAGTTAATTATTCCATTCACACATCTACTTATATTGCTACATCTATCTATTTCTAACTATTTGGTTCATCTTGCACAAGAGCTACCTAGGGAATGAGTCTACACACATGTACACCAAACTACATGGAGTCTAGAAGATGTAGTGCAATGCTCATTTTTAAGTTCACTTTGTTGGGTGACCGTTGGGGTCACTATGACTCCCAATTTACATATTTTTCTTTTAATGATTTGATACGTTTTATGGTTTTACAGAGATCATTTATTTTACTGGAGTTACAGTGAGTTCTATGGACATTGTGTGACATACAGGTGAAAAAAGTGAAGGTTAGCGACATTGGTGTGACATAAGAAAAATCATTTTATGAGATTTTGCACAAACATAGGCACATAGAAGAAGCCACTAACACTTAGGTGCCCTTAACCCATCTAGGCACCCCACCCACATTATTCCTACAGGCTTCTACAATTTTCTGAGTGCATTTGTGACATATTCCTCCTCCTATTTAGTAGTTTTCCAACCCAACACACTTCACGATTTATTATGAAATCAACTAAGCCCTTTATTCTTCTTTTTACACTTAGGGTTTCATTTTCATCTAGCTTATTGCTTTGGTCAAATCTGTACTTTAGTGTTTTATTTATCACATGTGACTCTACAATTAGGATTTCACGAATTTCAATATTATTTAAATCACACACCTATACCTTACTATTGCTTTACACTTCAAGTCAATATTTCTAGCAACACTTTCTCTTATCTACACTATGAGCACACCTTGCTACATCTATATATGCTTATGGCTTCCCTTTCCACTCCTATTCCACTCCATACAAGTTTTTATTCTCATAATTACTATTTATGGATCCTTATATTCATGATGCACATACTACTTTATATATATGGTATACATCTTTTCATTCATTATACATACTTTGGCTATTATTTCTCATAATGATCACATCTATTTTCCAATAGATCCCGATGTACACACTGGGTAGCATCAAACTTCCCCATCCTCAATTTCTTCTTATACCATTACATATTCATATTTATACAACATAATATCACTACTACATATTCTACCTCGCTACCTAATGACGCACTTGAGTTCTCAAGGTTCATACATGATTGTTGAGGGTGTTAAATAAACCTTATCGACACACTTGGGTGCATCACACTTTATCCCCCTTTCATCATTCTTGGTTATCTCTATCATATACACTTATATTATTTTAAATACTTCACACTTTGTGCTTAATGATAAATATTTCCTATCTTCCAATCTCAATCATATACAAAACCTTTGTTACACGATGGAACACTCTTATTCTATGGTTCATACTTGATTGTTAAGGGCACAATTCCTAAATGAAGTTCACATCACACACATCCACTAGGGGGAAATACGGCCCCTCCCATCTACACATCTTGTATATCATAGCACACCATCACTTTCACACAACATCTACACATCTTGGTTGTATTTACTCTTGTTAGCCTATACTAATTATATGTTGCACTTTGTTTCCTATGCTAACTGGATACTTAGTATTTCATTATCTTTTCTATAAAGACATGTGCATTGAGAAGTTATCTTGAGGTGAAGGAAGGAATTTTATAGCTTCTTACATGATGCATGATGCGTAACACCTCTCTTTGTTAGTCCCACCAAGGTTGCGAGGGGCATAAACATGTACTAGTATCATACTCCACACTCACAGGTCCTATTGTTATAATATTTCCTACTTCTTGTTACTATCACTATTTATTTTCATTTATTTATACATGCTTTGACATACTATTTATATTTCTAACATGCTAACAGGTGCTTCATGTGTAGAATTTTCCTTGCAAGATTCTATACAACCATGGTTATGTGATACTTTTTGTTTGTTATTATTTTCTATTGCTTGTGGGTTATGACCCATGTCATGCTTGATCATTATTTTCTTATGGCTGCTTTGACCCTAATTATCTTGTGAAATTTTGAGTGATGTAACATGTATGCAACCCACTTTTTTTGGAACCTCTTGTATTCATATTTTCTTACTACATTGTATGTTATTCCATACTAGATATTTTACACTAACACGTGTGTCCTAGTCTACCTTGTTTTCATGTGCATTGGTTTACACCATGCACATCCCTTACCCACCGTAAGTATCCAATCCAGGATATTCATATCGGTTTCAGTCTTGTCGTTTACAATACCTCCTCATATATTCATCATATGCATACCAAATGAGGGGGAAACTATTAGGTGAACAAATGACCCTTCCAACACAAACAACATAATAAAAATTTGGAAAAAGAAAATAGCTAAAAAGTGATCCTAAAATAAGAGTTGGATCACAAACACAAGGCATACACAATTCCCAAAGATCGATTGACAAGAATGGTGGGAGCTTGTGTCCCACCTAAGAGCTTGTGTCTTGGGGAAAAATCGATAGTTTCTCGATTCGACATATTTTCAAGCAGTTTATAGTATGTATCTAAAGTATTAAACACTTGGCTTCATTATATAATTTATTCATTCAGCATTCTGAATCAATTACAAATAACTTACAATAGGGTTATAATTCAGTTACAAATCAGGATGTGTCAATCTGCGGTGGCACTTATCATTCGAGAAGCATCATGGAAGGAGAGATAAATAGAACTCTCTTCCCATAACTCTTCTCTTGGCATGAGATTGGAAAAAAACTCGTTCTTCACATGAAATCACCCAAAACACTCATTCTTGGTGTGAGATCTCACAAAACCTCACTCTATACATGCGATCACCCTAAAACCTCACCCTTGGTGGCATGATGCTCAAATCTGCAACATATCTAAATCAAACATGAAAATTTTCTATCCTACACTATTTCATACATAAGGTACATTCTTTCCTTAACTACTACTTTTACAAACTTTTACTTACTTATACATACTTTACTTCGATTTTTCATATATTATATTTTTACTACTCTCTTGCTCTTATTTTGTAGGTCCATCCTTACAGAAACAAGAAAAAGATCACATAGCATGCAACTTCACATACGATTCAACCCTAGGGTCTACCTCCTTTTCCTAGTTACCATGCTTCACATTATAATCAATTCACGGTTCACGTAGCTAATTGTCCTCTTGGGACATTATCACCTATAATCTATTTGGTTTATAAGGTGTGCATATTATATCTACTTTATGCTATCAAGTATTCATCCAACAATGTAAAGTGGGGAAAATGTAGCTACACAATCTATGCACTTGTGTGAATTTCTAGGCCTTAAAGCATACTAATGTAGACATCATTCCTAAGTAAGAAAACTAGTGGTTGATAACTCCTTTTCGCCTTTTGGTTAGTATGTATCTTGCACTTTACTTGGATTTACAAATCTAACAGTTCTACTATAACTTGACTTACTTACCTTTTAATGGCCTCAAACAATAATGCTCAATTAGGAAAGAAGCACCCAGTGTGCTCCTATTCTTCCTAGGCACTCTTATCCCTCTTTTTCTTCTTCTTACTCTTTTGGGTCTTTTTGCTTCTTGGTCACATTTTAAAACTTTAGGTTGGCCTTTCAATTTTCAATTATGAAATTCAAATGATGGAATCATATATATACTTACTTAGTTCTTCTAAATAAAGGGCCAAGTACTATATATATTATCTATCATCACCTAAGCTTTCAAGAAACCACAATATCACTACAAGGCATACATCTAGCTCTTCCATAAAAGGGACAAGGAATGAATTGATTTGCATAAAATACTCGGGAGGGGAGTTCATTCTACTCCATCACACACTTTTTGCATACTCGGATAATCTAGATCTATCTATTTATTAGCGTGTAACTAGCACAAGGGCAACCTAGGGCATAGATAAACACACACAAAAACTACATGGAGTGTAATATGTAGTGCAATGGTCATTCGTAAGTTCACTCTTCGGGTGACCTCCAAAGTGTCATTCTAACTCCACATTCGAATATTTTTATTAGATTTGATGTGGTTTTTTGAATGTGTATCTAGTCATCTATTTTTAGGGTACATGTGTGATCATAAACCTAACAACAAATTTAGAGAAAAATCCAATATTGGAGTGAAGACCTTCTAACCTAGAAAAAATCAAAACTTGAGCATCTACGCTACATTAGCACCTAGATCAGTCACTAATGCTTAGGACACTCCCCGCCTCCCGTGTGGTGCTAGAACCATTCCAACATTGTTCCAAGTACGTTATAACAAATACATAGTCTCAATTACTCTCATATTTCATGATATAATTTTTTGATAGGGTTCTTCATCACATTTTGAGATATCTCATGGAGTTAAGGACACAACCACGTAAGTCGGGAGATAGTTGTGAAAGACTAGAATAAGCTACGTGGTAGTGACAAAGCAGTGATACATTATAAAATCTGCCAAAGACTCAAGAAATCCATAATACACCAAAATAAGCCATGGGGCACTACGGGAAGCCAAAAAGAGAAAAGGAATGAAGACAAATCAAAACAATATGAGATAGAAAATGATAGAGGTGTGAATCAAACTAAGTGACTCTTGAATGATTTATATTTTGTATATTTATTCTAATTAATCCTTTGTATAGAGGTGTGCCACAAGCAATGCACGTGAGAACCACCAAGAAATATATGAAAGAATAGAGAGAATCATGTGTAAGAAGGAGACTAATGTAATGCATATTGAATTATAAATGAGAATTGATGTTTTGGAGCAACTTTTGTTATGCATGTTTATATTCTTTCTATTAATGAATTAGAATAACTTTACTTTTCCCATGTACATCACTAACAATAGGTTGAACTTTCCTAAGTCTCACACTCACTGTCGAGGTTTAGGGTCAAAATTTTGTGTCTCACCCAAGTTCATGGTGTTAGTAAAATGTCGGAAAACATTCACCACCATGATATTAGAAACCAGGATTGAAAGAGATAGTGGATTGGTTGGAAAAAAAAATCTCTTTATGAAGGGAGAATAAAAATACTAAAGGCATCATAAAAATAAATAGAATCAGAAGTCTTTGGAGAATACAAAGAAGAATTTTGATCTCAATTGTAACGCTTTGTTGTGGCCCCGCATATTAGCTCACACTAAAAGAACAGAGTGGTCATGATTACACTTGAGAGAACCTTTTGAGTGGACTGCAGCAAAGTTAACCATAGTTAATCACCTTGACGAACCTTGGACTAGGGAAATTGATTACTGGACGAGACTACCCTAGATTCATATATAATTACTTGGGCCATACAAGGTTGGACCAATTTTGACTATAAGAAAGGTGAAGTCTTAAGTGGAGCAAGAGGCCATTTTCTCAAATTAGTTCCATTCTTAATTAAGGTTTTGATAATAGAAAATGAGTTGATCAAAGCACGTAAAAGTTCCTTTAGAGGACATGCACTAGAGGATGGCGTACATGAAGGGGGAAGTCCAAGAGACATAAATTATTAGAATTAATGGGGTGTTGGTTGGGGTGGCAGAAATAGGATGACATGAGGAAAACAAAAGGCTAGAGAATTAGATAGTTGACAAAAAGGAGATTAATAAAATTAAGTTAGTAATTTAAAAAGAGTAACTAAAATGAGGAGGATGGAAGAGAGAGAAAGGATAGCCACGTAAAATAAAGTAAGTAGAGAATAATTTAGAGAAACAAAGTATATCACGAGAAGAAAGAGTGAATAAATTAAATGACATGAAAAAATAATTGAATAAGGTTAAGAAAGTAAAGAAGGAAGAAACACCCACATCAAGTGGAGGCCAATAATTGGTTCACTGGAAATGGAGGTAGACATACAAAGTCTAGCTATAATACTTGTATCATGTGGAGACCAACATGTTTTGGTTACCCCACGGAATCCTATGGTACAATACACCATAGAAAGTCCAGTTCAACAAGCAATAATGAGACAAGCTATTCTAATGAGAGATTTACAACAATTAGTAGGAGGTTTAGAACCATATTTTAAGAGGGTATTAGAAGTAGAAGGTTGGGAAGAAGAGGAAATAAAAACACCATTACTGATTAAAGAAAAGGGTGAAGAAGAAGGAGAAGTTACTGGAATGAAGGAATTAATTGAAGAATTTGGAGAGAAAATAAAAATAGTAGATGAGGAAAATGAAGAAAAAGAAAATATGGAGAAACGAGAGGGAGAAAAGATAGAGACAATAGAGGATAAAGATAAGGAAGGGGATAAATGGGAAAGACAAGAAAAACAAAATAAGAAGAGAAGGAGTGACGAGGGATCAGAAGAAAGATAGATTAAGAAATAATAAAGATATGAAGGTAGTTATGGAAAAGGATAGTTATGAAAAGTCGCCAACTAAGGATGCATCCCCCAACCACCACACGAACCCAAAGGAGATGACCCCCTAGATCAGTCACCATTCCAAGTGTCACTTGAAACACCAATTTGAAAGATAGAAAAGGGAGAAAGTTTGGAAGAAAGATATCACCAATTGCGAGAAGAGAGTTAGAAGAGACAAGAAATTGTAAGAGAATTCAGAGAGTTATTAGGAGAGTTGTATTTTGATATTGAATTAGCAAGAGATAAAGGAAGAAATAATAATTTGAAAAAGGTTTATAATCAATCAAAAAAATCAAAACTAGTAAAGTAACAACTGATTAGTCAACCACATCCTCAAACAGTCAAGATGGAACATAAATTCAAATTTCCAACATTTAGAACATATACAATTGAGGTCGTAGAAAATTTATTTGTATTGGATTCTCAATGGAAGAGTAAAAACTTCACAGACAATAACGTAAAAGTACAAGACTTTATAAACACTCTGAGAGATAATACACTATAATGGTATATAAGAACTAATTCCAGAGGAACTAAGGACTGGGATGACATTGAAAAAAGTTAAGGAAATGCTTCCATTTTCCTGAAGCACCGACTAAAGGGGTGAGTAAGGTGAGAGAATTTGTTCAAACAAAAAAATAGATAATCAAAGAGTTTAATTACAGACTTAAAAATGTGACAAGGAAGAGCCCCTTACAAACAAACAACGTATTGAATGGTTTACTTCTAGGATCCTCCCTTACATCATAGAAATGTTAGATGGAAAACCCTTTAACACCCTTGTGGATGCATTAGAGATGGACATTATATTAGAATCCCAACCATGGCGTAGAGAAGGATAAACCTCATTAAAAATAAAATTAGAGAGAGTGAAACTATATCTTGCAAAGTTGAAACACCAACAAGAAAATCAAAGGAATGGAGTCCTTAGGAATAGTTCAACTTCAAGAGATAACATAAGGCCCAAGATTTAGTGTGTGGTATGCTATGTGGAAGGTAATTATAAGTTTCATTGTTATTACCAAGAAAAACCAAGGAGGGTTGTAGAGCCGTGAGAAAACATTTGTCTCAAAAAGCATCTTCCAGACTTCAGAGAAAGGACATGGTGCAAAATTTTTAGGTTATGGTACCAAAACACTCAGGATGTGTATCCTTTATTAGAGGTATCACCAACTACAAATCAGTTGATGTATTGTACATATTGTGGTTCCTATAATCATTATCACCACGTGTGCCCCTTGGTAGAAGCACTTGAGGATCTACATGATTATAATGCCAAGAGAGTAATAGTAGTAATGCATAATACAACACCTACCCTCCCCCTCCATCACAACCAACACCGACATTAAATCCACCACCTTCACAAATGGCAATAACTTTCCCTCGCATCAAATTCACTAAGGTAGACAACCTCGATTAGGAGGCGGTTATCGGGGAAATAACTATATTATTTAAGATATTATGATGGAGGATACCATGGAGGGTTTAGAGGAGGCTATAGAGGAGGTTACCAAGGAGTTTATAGATGAAGATATATGAGAGGATATGATAATTATCAAGGATGAAGAGGCTACTAAGGATACAATGATGGAGGATACCACAAAGGCTACATAGATAACCAAGGAGGGGGTTATCAAGATAGAAAACCAATGAATTGCTATAATTGTGTTTAAGATGGAAATCTAGCATGGAATTGCATGGAATCTAATCCTTGCAGTTTATTTAGTGAAAGAGGTCATGATTTTTTCATCCATCCCAAAGCAGCTCAATTCTATAGGAATGGAGGTACTAAGATAGAGGCCTTGGGAAGAGATGCAAAAAATAGTGTCTAAGCACATCACAAAGATACCATGGGATGAGGAGACAATAGAAAAAGACAAGGAGAGAGCATCTAGCTCAAGGAGCAGACCATAAAATGAGGATAAGATGGAGGATGCCAAGGAAAGCTATCTAATAAGGAAGGATGCCAAATTAGGAAAAAATATTGAAGAACCAAGATATAGGGTTGCAATTACTACTAGAAGTGCCACGAGGAAGGAAATTATACATGGAAAGAAGAAAATAATCAGACTACCCTAGGAAGAAAGTTCATCTAGTGGAGAAGAATGGGATTTTAAAGACATTAGGAAAGACCTTCATAATAAAGAGGTGGAAAAAAGCATAGAGGTAGTAAAGAAGGCACAAACCCAAGAGGAAATAAAAAATAATTATTTTAAAGAAGAAGAGATCATTTCTCTAAAGGAGATAGCTAGACTAATAATCAAACATGGTCTTACAGAGAAGTTGCAACAATTTGGCAAGTATTGGAACAACGAAAAAAAAACATTCAATGTTCGAATAATATAAGCTAGACCTCATCACCAAAAAGAAATGTCTTCCATACTCAAAGAACATGGCAGAAATCTTCCATCTATTTGGATGTAGACATATTTGGTACTACCATCACTAGAGTTTTAATTAGTCTTGACACATATGTCAATATGATATAAAAAAATATGTGGGAAATATTAGGCATACCTCCCCTAGAACCCACTAAATAGTTCATAGGATTAGGAGATCAATCATATAGACAAAAATAGGTGCATTAATGAATGTTGAAGTAAACTTTATGGTGATTAAGAAGTTGGTAAAATTTGAAGTTGTTTAAAATGTGGCTTTAATCCATCGCACAATGTTATTCTACCTCTAGAATGGTTTGTAGATTGTAATGGAATGCCAAATTCAAAAGAAGAGGAAGTAACATTACAAGCGGATGGAATTTGCATACATGGACCATTACATGTGGGGATAAGTGATGCATGGGAAGAAGAAGTGTGGCATGATACAAAGGAAGAAGATTTTAATGAAATCAAAGGAGTATATGCCTTACAAAATTTGCTAATATTGAATAGAAATTTGAACCTAACTCAAATGGAGATAAATCGCTTAAAAATGAGTCTCAGAACTAAGGATTCAAATAATGTTATAGAGGAATGGATACATGGATTCCTAGAATCCAAAACAAAAAAATACATTATGCAAGAAGAGTACCGCTATGATTAATTACACTTTGGATGTTGTTGCGTGATATTTATTGACCTACAAAAGATGAATTTTAAGAAGACGATGGATACTATTCTCACAAAGAGGAAATCGAAGAAATGCCTATCAAAGGGTATATAGATTAAGCCATGGGGCATCCCACAAGACTTTACCTAAGTACTCATGGTTTGGAGACATAGAGGGTTATATAGAGAAAATGGAGTGAATATTCCGAATGAGAATTAAAGAATTGAAGCACTAGATGACATGTTAACATTTAATTCCATAAGTTAGTGGGAAATGCATAAACCCAACATATCTCATTAGAATTTGGTAACCAAATTTCTCAAAACAATATTTTTAAGAGTGAATGTTTTTACGTGGAAATACCTGAATATAATGGTGAGAGTGATCCTAAAAGGCACATACAAACATGTGAAAGACACTTGAAAATATGTGGAGAACAGTCTCCCTTGGTATGGACACAACTATTCATCTAGACACTTGGACCCATACCAGGGTCATGGTATATGCATCAAGAACTCAGGCGAGAGACAAGAAATTGGAACCAGATCGTGAAATATTTTTGCCACACGTTCAACTTCTGGGATGTGGATCTTAACATCCTTAAGGAATTGCAGAATATCAAGAATTTTTTATTCCTAACACTAGAATAGACCATAGAACTATGCTCACAAAAAGTACTAGAAACAAAAGAACCACCAAGAGAAGAAAATTTGAACAAAACCCCAAAAATGGCACAATTCTGTATAGTAGAAAAATAAGAGAGAGATGAAAGGCTTGAGAAATTAAGATATAAAACAATTGAATATGAAAGGGAAATAGTGGAGACCAAGGTGAAAGAAGACATATTGTTATTAGCCTTTGAAGTTAAGAACATAAAATATTAGGAGCAATGGAGAAGAGAAACTCACCAAGATAGGAGACTACTGGTCAGAGGAAGAAGTGGCAAAGGTAGTTGAGATTCTTAAATAATTTTAAGATATATTCCCAAAATATTTCAAGGAATTGAGGGGTATAAAATAAGAAGTTGGCACAATGAAGATACAAATCAAAGAAGGGTTCAAACCCTTGAAAAAGAGACCATATAGGTTAAATCCTAACCTAAAAGTCAAAGTGAAGACTGAAATAGATAAAATGTTGAATGCTAGAATTATAAAGCTTGTTGATGATTCAGAATGGATAAGTCCAATGGTAATACAAAATAAGAAGACTAGAGAAATAAGGATACAAGTAGACTACAAAGAGTTAAACAAAGGTTGTGTATATGTCTCGTTCCCAACGTAGTTTATCGAAAAAGTGTTAGAGAATGTTGTGGGCAGAGAAGTCTATTCTTTCACTGATGGGTTCTCTAGATACCATCAAGTAAAAATTACACCTAATGAACAACCAAAGACTACTTTTGCTATGAAATGGGGTTCATTTATGTACATTGTTATGCCATTTGGACTCAATAATGCACCAACAATGTTTAGTAGAATAATGATTACTGCATTCAAAGAATTCATCCATGATTTCTTGGAGGTATACCTTGATGATTGGATGGTTTACGGATTACTAAAAACCACATTCAAGTATTGAGACTGGTGTTCCAAAAATGTAGAGCATTACAAATATCTTTGAATTTGAAGAAGTGCATATTTTAACCCCATTTGGCACATTATTGGGACACATAATTTGTAAAGAACGGTTGTTAATTTATCTAGTGAAGACTTTGGTGATTCTTAATCTGCCAGCCCTTAAAACATAGAAGTATTTTATATTAATTTTGGGCTACACTGGGTATCATTGGAAGTTCATCAGAAATTATGTAGAGATAAGTGCACCATTGGAAGAATTATTGAAGAAGAGGACGAAAAACAAATACCATGGTCAAAATAATGTGTTGATGCCTTTGAAATCTTGAAGGATAAAATTTTGCATGTACCTATCCTGATTTTTCTAGATTGGAAGGTCCATTTCCACATTCATGTAGATGTGTTGGGAATCGAAATTAGAGCAATACTGCACAACCAAGAGATAAGATGGATCGCCCAATGGTCAAAGTTGAAAGGAACTATTATACAACAAAAAGAGAAGCACTAATAATGGTTTACACTTGATAAAAATTCCACCAATATTTTTGGCTACTTCTTTTTGTTCTACACAGATCATGAACCATTGAAATATTTATTAAACAAACTAGTTTTACAAGGAAGAATATACGAGATGATTGATTTTATTTCAAGAATTTTACTTTACTGTGGCTATTAAGCTAGGAAAGTTAAACAATGGGCCAGATTACTTATCTAGAATAGAAAATGGAGAGGATGAAGGACCAATAGATGATGATTTCCTTGGTGCTCACCTATTTAGAGTTGAAGCAATTCTAAAATAATTAGATGAAATAGCCTAGTTACTTGTATTAGGAGAATTTCCAACTAAGTATACTAAGAAATAAAAAACAAGTCTCATTAAGTAGAGCATTCCCATTCACCTTGATTCAAGGTCAATTATACAAGAAAGGTCATGATGATGTTCTCAAAAGAGTAGCATTAGAACATGAGAGGAAGAACATTTTGGCAGAGGCTCATGAAGGAGTAGCAGGAGGCCATAATGGAGGAGACCAAAATGAAATAAAGGTAGTAATGGTTAGGTTATGGTGGCCCACATTATTTAAATATGCCCACAAACATGCTAGATCTTGTGATATATGTCAAAGGATAGGAAAACCAAATTCCTGTGATTCTAAAAAAATGCTAGCATTGGATCCATTTGAAAAATGGGCTATTGACTTTATTGGACCAATCAAGCCACCAAAAACATTCACAAGCCAGGTTTATCATCATAGGAACTAAATATTTGACAAGATGGGCGGAGGAGGTTCCCACTAAATATTATACCCCAAAGAATGCAACATGGTTTATATATGAGAACATTATTATGTGATTTAGTTTCCCTTTAAGCATTACTAGTGATCAAGAAAAACAATTTGTAAATGTTACTACCAATTAGTTGTTGAGTAATTTTATGATCAATCACAACAACAACACACCATATAATCCTAAGGCAAATGGAAAATTTGAAGCATTTAACAAAGTTTTAGAGAAGGTCATCATGAATATATGTTCCTTGCAATAGGAAGACTGGGATTTAAAGATATTGACAACTCTATTGGCGTACCACACCATTTACAAGAGACTAAATAAGTACTCTCCTTTTCAATTGGTGTATGGACTAGAAGTCACCCCTATAGATTTTTGCTTCCTAGGTTGAGGGTAGCAGTAACATTTAGAATGAAAGAAGATGATTCACTTCATGAGATATTGATTGAGTTATAAAATCTGAATGAGAAAATATTCATAGCTGTATATAACCAAACTCAAGAAAAACGAAGACAAAAAGCGTGGCATGACTGCCACATAAAGAGAAAAGAATTTGATGTTGGGGATAAGGTGTTATTATATGATAGTAAGTGGAAACACCCTGGTAAACTCAAAGTAAGATGGTTAGGACCATACATTGTCAAAGAGATCCTACCTTCGAAGCCATAAAACTACAAACACTGCAACAAAAGGAACTACCCAAATATGTCAATGTATCCAGACTAAAAATATACAATACTTAAGGAAAAAAACAAATAAAAGAAATAAAATTAAAAATATCGGCCTATCTAAAAAGTGACAATTCGGCGGGTAGGTTAATGGGTAGGATATAAACTTGTGAGGGCATCCTTACTCTAATAAAGGTAAGAAACAAGAAAAATAATGTCAAGGAAGAACCGCATGAAGGAAGAATGCCCACACAAGAAAGAGAAGGAATAGCCGTGGAGGGAGCATAACCATGTAATAATGAAAATAGAAAGAAAAAGAAGACCTGGGAGGAAGGAGACCCATGAAAATAACATAAAGAAAAAGACATGGTATAAGAAAAGGTGTAGAACCAAGGATGAGTAAAAAAACCATAGAAGGAAGAAACGAGTAAGCCAATGGATGAAGAGTTGATAAAATCAATGGAAGGAAGAAAGGAATAAGTCAGCAGGATGAAGAGATGAGAAAAACCAAATAATGAAGAAAGGAGTAAGTCAGAAAAAAATGAAGAAAAGAAAAAATTTGCGAAAAACAAGAAGGAAAGAATAAAGTTGCAAAAATGCGAGAGACGTGGAACATAGAAAAAACATGGAATGAATAATATACATGCAACAAAGGAGAAAAAATGTAAAACACGAAAAATATGCAAAATAAAGAATGAAAGCCATGGAAAAAACAAAGAGTTATCCCGCAAAAATCCAATAAATATGGTAGGTGCAAGAGGGAAGGGTATAAAAGGCATCGACTTGGAATAAGATAAGGCATAAAAACCGAAAGTGAAGAAAGCAAGATTTAGCAACGAAAGGAAAAAAAGAAGAGAGCTAGGGAAAACTAGGGAAAACTGAGAAGAAAGCATGGATACTCCAATTGAGGTTGCACAAGACGAGCTCCCAAAACCATTTTTTCACAAGCGGTCACTCAAATCAAACAAACATGATCTTGAGGTATATTTCTTGCATATCCCATTAAAATTTTCCCATACACGAGATTTACAGAAATACATTCACTCGCAGATAGCTGAATACGATCATGCATATCTCGAAGTAGACATAACGTTACTAATAGAAGAAGACCCCAATACAAAGGAACTGGTGTATAAGAAGATCGCCAAGTAAAGTAATTCAGAATTGAAGATCGATGCATAGAGTCAAATTCCATATTTCACTAGGGTTGACCAAACAATTCTAGTTCTTTTGAGCCAAATTCATAATCAAATGTTATATTTGGATCAACCATACCCTATTAACATAGAGGTCATGGATAGGGTTACAAGACAATGGGAACAAGGGCAAGTCAATGATCATGACAAAGAAGATGCGATGAAAGACACATCTTGCGTGATGGGGGTTACAAAGATAAAGCATAGAGTATGCATTATGGTTATTGTAAATCATGTACTCACATATATCATTAAGTCCATATGCTTAAAATTTTATCATACTAATCGAGAAGATGGTGCCCACAAGCTTAGCACACAAATAGCCCTAGATATGGTAAATTCCCATTCAGAGTATAACCTAGCTGAAGTTCTCACCTCATAATTTCATGAAAATGTTAGGAAAATAAAATAAGGAAATCATACTTTCTATTATGGATCAATATTAATATTCCTAACCATGTATTTCACAAAAACCTTCCCCAAAAATCAGAATTGGTAGAATGGCAGTTCCAATACACTAGTGGCTACACAAATTTTGGAACACAAAAAGTTTAGATGCAGTCACCCAAATTACATATTTATTGGAATGGGTAAAATAAATAAGGAAAATCCTTGGAAATAGGTCTCGATTTCAGAAAAAATCATGGAAAAATATGAACAAGAAGTAATTTTTATTGTAGATATTGATTATACCTTCCTCTCGGCCTATAATTCTATGTACATCTCATATACCCCCACTTCCATATGAATCCTCTGATGACTTAGTAACTACATCAGTGGAAGCAATCAAAAACTATCATGTGGACCCTAGAAAACCTAAGCTTCCAAATTTTGATCAAGTCATTGAAGAAATATTTGAAGAGTATAGACAAACATACCCAACTCAATATAGTAAAAGAGAATCAAGAAAAGAAGGCACACAAACATACAAAATGAAAAGAGGCTCTGCTACTTTAGCTACCACAAAATGCCAAAAGCATTAGTAGCCAAAGTAAAGCTAAAAGTAGCTCAAGTTAATGAAGAAGAAGAAGACACGAAAGAATCTCAAGAGATAGAAGAAATATATGAGTTAGAAGAGGAAAAAATCCATCTCCCCCACCATCACAAGAACAAGCAAAACCCCAAATGTAGAGGAAGCGAACCATGGATAGAAACATCTTTGACAAAGACAACTTATGGATATTATAAGAAATGTCTATCTCTTGGCGGTATATCACAAGTAGCTCAAGAGTATGAAGCTAGTACAGAAGGGAACAAATGGCTATAGTAGAAGCCATAAAATACTACTTGGAAAAATTTGGACTAGTAATAGGAGATATCATTTAGTTACTTCCACCTAAGTTAATCAAAGAAAGTGAGGAGAACATGGAAGTGGAAGAAACAAGCCACTTGCAATCTCTTCAACAAGAACGCACAGAGCTGAAACACAAGAAGAAAAATATTGTTGCGGATCAAAACCACATAAAGGAGGTAGAGGAGCTAATTGGCTTGCTTATTAAAGCAAGAAAAGAAAGAGAAGAGGAAGCCACTAAGGACAGTCCAAAAATTAGATGTTACAAAAATTGAGGAGGAAAAGAAGAGAAAATAGATAGAAGAAGAAAAACAAAAATCCGCGGAGGTAAATCGATAGAAAAACATAAAAATAGAAAAATAGAAAGAACAAGGAGGAAAAGCAAAAGGATTTAGATGAAGCTAAATATATAGTTGAAGATGAATAAAATAAAAATTCCATAAAGGATGTAGAGAAAAGAATAAATAAGAAACCAAGAAAAAGAACTACAAAAGTAGAAAAAAGAACAACAAAAGGAAACAAAGAAATCAAGGAAGACGTGGAGAAGAAAAATAAGGAACAAGAGGAACAGAAAAAAAAAAAGTAGATTAAAGAAGAAATAAAAATAAATAAAAGAAGGAGAAAGAGGAGATAGAGAAGAAGAAGAAAGAGGAAATAGAAAAGAGGGAAAGAGAAGAGAAAGAGAAAAAGGAGAAAGAAGAGACTGAAAAAAGGAAGACAAAGAGAAGGAAAGGAAGGAGAAAGAAGAGAAAGAAAAAGGAAAAAGAACAAGGAGAAGGAAGAGAGAGAAGAAATAAAAGGAAGTAAATGAACAAAAAGAAGAAGTAGTAGAAAAAGGAAAGAAAAAAAAGGGAACATGAAAATAAATGAAAGGAGGCGTAAGAAAAGCACGTAATAGATATGAAATTAGAAGAGAAAGCACGAAAGAAAAAGAAGAATAAGAGAAAAAGATGAAGGATCAAAAAGAGAAGAAAGAGGAGGAAAAAGAAAGGAAGGCACAACAACAGAAGATCACACTCCACAGAGATATCCACAATTATGGTACTATCACAAACTCTCGAGAGATTTTTTTACAAAGATCAAACAAGCATTGCAATAATGGAAATAAGATAAATCAATATAGTTGCGAGAAAGGGGCAAGAAACAAACTACAGAGGGATATAAGATAAATTTGGACAAATTCACCCCCTTACGTAAAAACAACTTGTAGCCAAGTACTACAAAAAAGTGCCAAATAGGATTAGATGCAATGTTGTGTTGACGTAGAAGATGCAATGCAAAATATATCATCCATCCAAATAGCAAAACCACATATCATTATTGTATCCAATATATAGATAGAAATATAAATAGAAAAAGTAGTAACAAAGATATTGAAAGAATATATAGTTAACTTGGAGACAAAAAAGAATAAGATCCATGAGAGTTTTATGGAAGAAGATAAACCGCAAATCCTTAAGCCACAAAATTTGGATAATCATAAAATAAGCACATAACTACAAGTCGCAATACTAATTTTGAGACAAAGATAAAAAATTCCATGACCTATTATAATTACACAACAGGATGGCCCAATGAAATTCAATAGGAAAAGGTAGAGCTTGATAAAATGGAAAAGAAATACATGTTCAATCTACATCATATGACATTAGCATAAACAAAGATGGATATCAAAGAACCAAGCATGATGAACTTACATAGAAATATCAAATCAAGAAAAGCGCGCAAACTGACAAAATCATAGAAATGCAAGAATGCAACACTATGATGGACATAGTAATAATCAAAATGCAATAAGAGCTCACAACCTCCAAAACATATGGGTTCAAGTACAATAAAATTCAGCACCATCTAACATTATTCAATTGATTCAAGAGAATTCACAACTACAAGAATGGAAAAAGCATATAGATGCACATATAGAGTTGTGGTATATATTTGAGAAGAACGTTACATCCTAGACTACTATGTACATCCCCTTAGCTCCACCATGAAGAAGAATTAGAGGCAGGGCATCCCACATACCTAGTCAAGTGAGTCGAGTGAAGGAACTCTTCCTTATGCCAAATTTCTAAGTTTTGGGGGTTGATGCTCTTACCCTCCACAGTTGGCATCCCATAAGTCCAGTCGGGCGAATCAAGTGAGGGAATTTTTCCATAGGCTGGATGTCTAACTCTTGGCTGTTGATGGCTACATATAAAATTTTGGAGAAAATTATGGGAAAAAGAATAGGATTCTTCATCATTTGGTTGTCTCGAGGACAAGACAAGGTTTAAGTTAGTGGATGATTTTGAGAGGGTTCTTCATCGCATTTTGAGATAGCCTCAAAGTTAAGGAAACAACCGATGAATTCAAGAGATAGATGAATGATACTAGAATAAGTCGAATGGTAGTTACAAAGTTGTGATACATTAGAAAATACACCAAAGATTAAAGAAAGTCATGAAGAATGAAGAAAAATCAAAACGGTACAAGACAAAAGCCGACATAGGCATGAATAAAAAGAAGTGACTCTTGGATGATTTGTATTTTGTATATTTATTGTAATTAATCTTTTGTATAGATGTGTGCCACAAGAGATGTATGTGAGCATCACCAAGAAATATATGAGAGAATAGAGAGAATCTATGTATGAGAATGAGACTAATGTAATGAATATTGAATTATAAATGATAATTTATGTTTGTGATAAAATTTTGCTACATATGTTTACATACTTTCTAGTTTTGAATTATAATAAGTTTACTTTTCCCATGTACATCACTAGCAATAGGTCAAACTTTCCTAATTCGCACACTATTGTCGACGTTTAGGGTCAACATAAGCTAAGTCATCTTCCTCTCTCATTTTCTTAGTGTTTTACATTAGTGAATGCTTGGTGTTTGTGTTATACTATATTTAATTACTTGGATATCATTGATTACAATAAGTTACTCTGAAATAAAGGTTAAATTCAATTTTGATTAAATCATTGACCAATATCATTATTCGTGAAATAATTCTTTACAAAGGTCAGATTATTAGGTTTTACCAATGGTCATGAGCCTAAGCCCTCCTTATTGTATATGAGGAGGCCCCCATTATTAAATGTAATCTTACTAAAACTATGGGGTGGCCGTTATGTCGAGGATCATAGAGGAATACTCTACTAAACTTGTGGCAACATGCTTGTACAATGTATAAGGGAGGAATTTTCTGTGAAGGGAGGTAAATAGGAGTAGGAGAAATAGGAGAGAGGGTTAATGTTATGAGTAGACTTACATAATTCACATACATTAACCATAGTAAGTCCACATTCAATTAAAATAAAAAAACAATGTAAGAAATTAGAAGGAATAATAAATGAGAGACACAAAGTTTTACAAATCTTTTAATCAAGGACACAAAGTTCTTTCTTGGTTGTATAAGATCACAATGCTTACAAAGTTAGAGAGTAGAAAGGATAGAGTCAGAAAGACAATGAGATAGAGGAAATATATTTTTTTATTTCTTGATGTAGTAGTGATATAAATCCCATCAACTTACAACAATCAACCATTTCCAACCCTTGAGAATGGAAAAATCATTCTAATTTATAGCATTAAAAATGTCTTTTCATCTCCCCTCGCATGCCTTTTCACCTTTCCTCGTCACTTATGACCTTTCATGTTCCTAGGGAATAAATTTGAGGATTTTTCTTATTAATATTACAATTTTAAATTGAAGGTCACTTGGAGGAATAAGACAAAATGGAGAAAATGCACATTCTTGATGAAAAATTAAAATATGGAGAGAGAATAAAGAGATGAGATAGAAGGAGGGTTGATCAATATGATGAATAATAATCCTCTTTCGATGAAGAAATATTCCTTGGTGAATTTTGAGGAAAGACTCTTAGAGTGAGCTCTTGGCATTTTAATTATTTACTTGAAATGGGTCCCACATGTTCCACCTTTTATTCTCTGGAATACAAATGTAGATCAACACTTTGATCTATGTCTTTGGAACATCATTCATAGTCTTGCAATAATTAAACCACACCTTATGATATCCCACAATGTAATATATTGACCATGTGATGTTGGCAAGGGTCTCCAAAGTATCCTCATTGAAGGAGAAAGGATAACTTTCTTCTTTCTGGAACAAATATTGGAAAGAACTAATTAGTCCTTTCAAAGATGAATTCTCACCGAGTAGAATTTATTCAAGATTTTGAGCACATTTAATGACATCATCTAAAATCTCGAAGGAATGTTGTCCACTAGATTCAATTTTAGAGATGACATCATTTATCATGTTATATC
The DNA here is from genome assembly GCA_018340775.1 of Taxus wallichiana var. yunnanensis. NCBI lineage: Eukaryota > Viridiplantae > Streptophyta > Pinopsida > Cupressales > Taxaceae > Taxus > Taxus wallichiana. The sequence continues at coordinate 252,366,701 of CM031235.1, read as the reverse complement.
CGGAATTTAGTGTGTGGGTCTGAACTCGGATAAGTTATAAGAAACATATGTTAATACATTCCTACTCATGAGAGAATGAGTATCAAGGCAACTCATTTCAAACACAAGTGGGAACACACTATCCTAATGAGTCTTCTCTTTTTCAATTTCTTCCCTTGTTGTCTTTACTTTCAAAATAGTGGAAAGAACATACTTGAACAAAGAGAGAACCTCTAGTAGCAATTCTTTTCATTTCTCAAGAATATTTTCAACCCACTTGTCATTAGCTATCCCTTTCATTATATATCCTTGTGCCTTCTTGATCACTTTGGGATATAAATTGTTGATGTGAGAGATGGCTTCCATAAGAGGAGGAAAAAATGCATTGGGATCCAAGAAAGATTAAATGTTGGAAGTGAGAGTTATCACATGCTCCTCTAATTTCTCAATTGTATATTTTTACTTTTCATTTTAAGAAAGAATGCGGAAATAGATTCATTGAATACATGTGCATCACCTTCATGTGTGGCTTGAGCCAAGGAGATGTGGGTCAATGAACATATTCATCTCAAGTCATTTATTCCATAGGTTTTGTAATTTTTGTCTAGGAAACATGAACATATTGAGATCCATATTCTCTAGAGAAGAAACGAGAGGTCACATGTTCTTTCTTTCTTTTCTTGGTTCTCAAGATTTTGTGATGGCTCTAAAGTAAATAATTGTAGCTTGCTATACTATTCTTGATTGAATTTAAAGTAACTCTTGAATCCTTGGGAATATTATTCAAGATTAGATATGAGGTTAGGCATAGGGCCTCTTTTGGGATATTTGTGAGGGATCACAACTTTCTCTTGATGGGATGATTCTCAGCACCGAGAAGGATACAATTCAATGGTTGTGAAGAAAAGGAGACTATGAAGCATTAATTTGACCTAGCTTGAGAGGTTCTCTGGTGTCTTAAATGATCTTAGCCTTCTTATAAAAATTAATGGGATCATAAACTTTAGTGTTCTCCTCTTCCACAATATTACTCTTTGAAGAATCTTAAGAATGAGTGGAACCCGTGGATTTTTAGGATGTCCTAAAGGAATAAGTGTGAGAATATTACATTTTTGTAGACAAAAACTTCCTCAATTGATGACGGAATATCTGTCCACTTGAACCATTATTTCAATCGTTGGATCACTTCCATGGTCCTCTCTTTGATATCACATGATTCCCTGATGTTCCATGGAGTGAGAGGAAGATTTTTCCATTTGATATTTAGGATCAAACAAGTATCAACCATCATCTTTCATTCCATCCATGAAAAATTCATACATGAAATCTCTCATTTGGTCTATTGTCATCCACATGTAGTCTCCTTTTTTATCAGAAAGACTTTTGTACAATTGGCATAGTAGTCCTAAATTTGTGGTATGTAGTGCAAACCGATAAGGTGAAAGTTTTGGGATGCTTCCTAATATAAAATTCAGCCCCGTATATGTAGGAATAAAAGTTAAGGTTGATGAAAGATGTTTCAATGTTTACCACATTAGTGACATTATTTCATGAATATATTCCTAAGAAGATGGGAAATAACACACCTTTCTTATTCATTATTCTTACACCTATCATTAAAATGAGGCAATTGTCTCCACAACTTGAACACTATGATTTTTTCACTTAGGTAACTAGGTATCCTGCGAGAAGCAATATCATGGCATGTAACTTTGACGTATGTGAAGGTAGGGAACTGGATGAAATGTCTTAAAAAAATGATCAAAGAAACTACTTGGGAAGGGATTCTTCATTCTAGATTTCCTTCAAGGGTATTGATGATGAACATAGTGAATACATCATTCACCCAGCATAGACACAAAATCACGCACTTTGGGTAATTATCTAGTCTTGATTACATATTACTATTCATATGATTCCTAAGTAAGAACAATACTAATCAACCCATGTCATTGGCCATCTTTTCCTTCTCTCTATTTCCACTTTTGGTCTTACACTATTTCTAGCTTAGAGCATCTTTTAACACCTTGGCATTTATCATCTTAAACACCAAAGACCCATCCAAGACACCAGTGGACAAGCACCTCATCCCCTCTAGGTGCCCCTAACCTCTTTGTACTTTGTTCACATCTTTTGGGTCCTTTCTAGCCATTTCAACATCTTATATTTTTGGTAGTCAACATTTTTGGGGTTAATTACAAAATTTAAGAAAGGGAATCATATAAATAAATTTATGTGATCATAATAAAGGACCAAGCACTAAGCATTAGCTATCACCACTCGAGGTTACATCCAAAGGCCATTTAAGAGCATTAAAACATCCATTCTAGCATCCATTCAAGGGAAAGGGACTACATTATTCTGCATACACTTCATATGAGGGGAAGTTCATTTTATTCCATGCACACATCTATTTACATCTCTTAGATCTAGATATTTACTCACTATCAAGTGCGACACATAAAAGAGCCACCTAAGGAACAATTCCACAACCAAACACACACACACCTAAAACTACATTGCGTTTGAAATGTAGTGCAACGATCAATTTAAGTTCACTCCTTTGGCAAATGAGGATAGTCTGATGCCTCATTTTCATTATTTTATTTTTGGGATTTGATGCACTCTTGAGATGTTTTGCATGTCAATATTTGATTGCGGGTTATCGTGACATGACAACAATGATCATTGTGCAACATATTAGCGACCAAAGTTTAAGGACAAAGAACATCTCGTGACCCTATGAAAGAGGTAATCTAGTGGATTTATCAGTCACAGTGCCCATAATAGGTCTATGGCACCCACACGTGCCCCCGCCCCTTTTTGTGTGCCCCATTCTTGGAAGATCGTTAGCTCACACATTTTTGAGACATTGTGTGACACTTCGCCTATCTGTTCACCTAGTCATGACTTCGGCACAATCCAAAATTAATTTCGAACAACTAATTCATATTATCTCCTCTTTGCAAATAGGTTTCAATACTTAACTGTTTAATTTTCTTTGGTCTCTTTTGTACTTAATTGTTTATTCATTTACTTCCACATAGAAATCATATTTAGGCATCTATTTATCTAATATTTTCTAAATCATTTAGTGAACCTGACTTATGATTGGTCATTCATATCCTTCCTTACCACATCATATTTTCTATCATGGCTCCTAAAGTTTCTCAAGTTTCTTTATATGATTTAATTCAAAAGCATTCTAAATGCCAAGTTGTTCTTAAAATTCCTAGACACCATGTATCTCCCTAGAGATACACCACCACATAATGTGAGTGATATTCTCAATTTTGTAGCTAATGAACTTAGTATTCATGATCCTCTATCTAATCTTCCCATGTTGGAGTTAATTTAAGATTTGCATTCTTTATTTCAAGACAAATTCATGCTCTGGAATCCACTAATACATCTCTTAAATATGAAATTGAACAATTAAGGACGTTTATAAGGCTCAATTTTGTTCTTCTTCTATATATCATCTTCATTTTATGTCTTCTACATATGCTCATATCATTGAGCCTCAATTATTTCCATTAACAGATCCTCTCATGTTTAATCACAATGCTAAGAAAAATGAGATTCTTATTGATCTCCTTAGCCATGAATTGATCAGTTTGTCAACTACCCATTTTTATCCTCCTTATCGGATGATCAAATATCAGGGCCTTCTACATTACAATTATCATTAAATCAATGAACATAATGAAAATCACTTCTATGGTTTACAATGAAGAATCAAGCATCTTGAGTGTCAAAGATTTATCTCATTTGTTGCACAAAATTATGTAGTATGCCCATCTACAAATGCTACATCCAAATGGGCTCCTAAATCTTCTTCACCTATGTCCAATGAGCATCATAATATTACTTCTAATGTGCCTTCTATGGAAATTCAAGCATCACCCAAGTAACCTCCTCTCAAAATCAATCTAACACCTCATCATCTTAAGTCATCTCGAGAATCATCGGGTTGAACTAAACAACCACTTCTCAAAATCAATTCACCTTCTTCTTCTATCAAGTATTCTACATTGTTACCAAACAAGAAACCACTCACTATGAAAGACACAAAAACTCTAGATAGCCTCTTTGACTTCCATCATTCGAGGCTCCTAAGAAATTGCTACTTCAATGTCCAATAGCTTTTTTAAGGAAACTACTCCTTACATTGATCCACTTAGCGTCATTAACTAGATCTCCATCACTTATATACTTGGGGGCATCATAGCTTCTCCCCTTGCATTTCTATCAAATTTCTCGATCATCCCATACATTTGACATTATTCATTTAGTTTCTAATATCTCCTAAGCATCAATACAAACCACTTGATACGCTTTTATCATCAATTCCCGATGACACACTTGTGTTCTTATGGTTCTTACATGATTGTTGAGGGATATCTTACAATAAGAATCTTGTTTCATTTTCACATTACATGCTTCATTGACATATATATCTATTACATAATCACTCATACATACATATATTACCATATATCACTATTCCCACATACAATACAATATTTCATCAATTATCACATCAACTATACACTATCCATTATACTTCATCATCTTCACACCTCACCTATCTATCTATTCCAAACATCATTCATCGAATAACACACTTATCAACACACACTTGGGGGTCATTTCACTTACTACCCTATACCTTCTAACCTTATCAACTCATTATAAATATTACACACATCACGTCTAGTATTCTATGTTCATCATACACATATTGATACAACGACACATTCTCGTGCTATGGTTCACATTTGATGGTTGAGGGCATAGTATATACATGAACCTCACACACTACACATTATAGTACACATTACACACTACACACTTCACATTAAGCACATTCATCTCTTTCTAAGAAACATCTACTATACATATTCACGACATATCTTTCTTGCATCTACTCCCACACATGGCAGTCATTACCCTATGATGAACTCTAGTTGCATGGTCCATACTTGATTGTTGAGGGTTTACATCTCAAATATACCTCACCAAGATCATGCATTCAATCACTCATTCTCTCTTTATGCTCTACGCACTATCAATCGAATCTTTATAGTATACCATTGAGACTATTTCTTGATGACACACTCTTGTGCATTGGTTCACACTTGACTATAAAGGCCATACTATACATATGCATCTCACACACTACATAGTTCAAACATCAAACATTCATCACGTATTTCTCTCCTCTTACACATCCTACACACTACACATTCCAATCTTCACACATCATATTTTATTTAAAACTCTTTTTTTGCAGCATCTATCATATACTATATGCATTATTCACTCTACACATTCATGATACATATTTCTTACATCTACTTCTACACGATGTGTTCATTACCCAATGACACACTCTAGTTCCATGGTTCATACTAAACTACTAAGGATCATAATACCAAATGAACCTCACCACACTCACTCACTCACATACTTTCTACATTATACGCTTTATTGATCACGTCTTTCTAGCATGAAAAAATCAGACCCGATGATGCACTCTTGTTTTATAATTTATTCTTGACCGTTGAGGGGGAATATATAAATGAACCTAATCTCATGAATTCACATCCACTCGGGGCACAGGGATTCTATAATTCACACTTCATTCCATTCCATCTCATCCACGACATACTAAATATTGTAGTCACATTTTATCTTGAATTTTTATGATGTTACATGTATAGTTTATTACACATGCTAGATATATATATTGTATGTCATTATATTTATCATACACACATGCACGTTCACTTTCCTTTCTAGTTGTGATTGAAGATTCTACAGATCTAAACATGCAACATGGATTCTTGGTGTAGTATCTATTATCACTCCCACAACATCTCCTAGGAGAATCCACTTTCGTACACTATAGGTGTTATTGTTTCATTTTTCATAGTGCTTTAATTTATTGGATTATACACATTTTACATACATTTTATATCTCTAACATGCTAACGGGTGCTTCAAGTACAAATTTTTCTTTGTAGGTCTATTTTCCACCATGGTTATCTTACATTGTTTGCTATAGTCTTCATTTTCTTATCATTGTATAACATCTTTTACAATCTTTTCCTTTGTCTTCTGTGCACATTTTATGCTTTCAACCATCTCACCCTTGATTTTCTTGTGACATCGTGAGTGAAACCTCATGTTTGAAAGCCTCTTTTAGCAATACACTTTATCTTCTTGCATGCTTGCATCTCTTCTTGTGTCTTATCTTACACATTTTCTACTTAACTTACATATCATGTTTTACATGAGTGTTTATATTTTCTTGTACTAACACTTTTTTCTCGAGCCACTTTGTTTGTGTGCGCCTTAGCTTTCACCAAGAATACTCCCTCTCCCTGCAGAGCACGGTTTTAACACAATACTCGGTCCTCCTTTGGGATACATACTGCAAAACGATGTCCCATACACCCCAAATGAGGGGGAATCATTTGGGTGAATGAATCACCCCTTACAATAGTTTACAAACATAGTTCAACACAAAATTGTACTGGTACAACACAATTATCAGTCCTTACACAAGGCTTAGAATTAGACTTGGGTCCTTTGTACAACATAGACACCCGTACTCCACACTAGGACAAAAACATCCTGGGTGCCCCTAACCCTTCCTAGACACCTACGACTAGGGAGAAGGTACACAACATTCTTCAGTGCAACATAGTCTACACCACTTTACACAATGGATTTTACATGACATACAATCCTTAGCACTAACAACATACATACATTTACAAAACATTTTCACAATGGATCGGAATTGGTCAAACCGATCATATTTTTACACACCATCTCGTAGTGGTTTTCTATAAATTGGGAAGAAGTTAAAGGTTGGAGGATGACAACAGACTTTACTCCCTACACTTCTTCCAGTTCTTGTTGTGAGATTGCCCAAAAAACTTGTAATCAACATAAATGGCATGAGATCGCTCAAAAACATTGTTCTTCGACATCATCTTCAAGATCCTTTCTACACTATTTTCTCATCACAGATCAGGTGCACATGTTTCTTTTTCGCATTTTACATACTTTTTACAAATTTTGATCATAAACCCACATATTTGACTACGTGTTCATTATTTTCTTTTGCAGGTCCATCCTTATGGGAAGTGGTAGTCAAAATCATCCTATGTCAACAAAATCAACAACATCAATCATAAAAAAAAAGACATTAAAAAATGTACAAAGGTGACACCTACACATGCATTCCCACCCTAGGGTCATCATCATCATCACCTTTTGCACTTTCTCCTCTTTAGTTTCTACACTTCACATTTTTATCACTCCATGTTTTTCCTTATCCTTATGCACGCGCTTTCGCATCGATCTACACGGTTATCAAGTACACATCTCTTATTTATTTTATATTATTGAGAATTTTATCAAATACATGAAGTGGGGGAAAATGTAGAAACAAAATCACGCACTTTTGGTAATTATCTAGTTTTTATTGCATACTACTATACATATGATTCCTAAGTAAGAAAATACTATTTCACCCATGTATTTGGCCATATTTGCCTTATTTTTGTTGCCACTTTTGGTCTTACACTCTTTCTAGTGCACACTTCCTTTTCACACCTCATCATTTATCATCTTAGACACCAACACCCAACCAAGACACCTCCACCAGTGCCACTGTCCCCCTCTCGGTGCCCCGACCTCTTTGTACTTTATTTACATCTTTTAGGTCCTTTATATCCATTTAAGCATCTTATATTATTGGTAATCGGGATTTTTAGAGTTAATTACAAAATTCAAGGAAGGGAATCATATAAATATAAAGTTATGTGATCATAATAAAGGAACAAACACTAAACATTAGCTATCACAACCTAAGGTTACATCCAAATGTCATTCAAGAGCATTAAAGCATCCATTCCAGGAAAGGCACTATATTATTTTGCATACACTTTATAGGAGGGAAATTTCATTCTATTCCATGCACACATCTATTTACATCTCTTACATCTAGTTATTTTCTCATTATCAAGTGCGACATGCACAAGTGCCACATAGGGCACAACTCCCCAAACACACACCTAGAATTGAGGATGACTGACACCTCATTTGCATTCTTTTCTTTTTGGAATTTGATGCGCTTTAGGGGTTCTCTAGGTCAATATTTAATCATAGGTTATAAACAACATCTACAATCATTGTGCAATATATTAATGACCAAAGGCGAAGGATAAAGAACATCTCGCAACCACAAAAAGGAGGGTTTTTAGGGTTATAGCAGTCAAAGGAACCCGAGAGGGTCCAGGGAACCCGCAGTGCCCCTACCCCTTTCCAGTGCCCCAGCCTGGTAGATCATCAACTCACACATTATTCGAGGCATTGTGTGACACATCTCCCTCTCTGTTCACCTATTCGTCACTTCGGTGTAGCCCAGGATTATTTATGAAACAACCAAGTCATTTTATCTCTTATTTGCTTAATGTTTTGGGTCTATTTTGTACTTTATTTTTTATTTATTTAATTCTACATAAAAATCAGATTTAGGTGTTTATTTCAATATTTCCTTAAACACAAGGCTTAGTGGGAATTTATCTCCTTATGAGTTAGTCGCATATACTTCTCATATACAAGTGATTTTTAAGGAACAAGGGGAGTAGTGGAAAATAATTTGAAGGGTCTTAGGAATGCATGGGAATAGACTAATTAAAAGTGGTGAACTTCTTTGTGGATGATAACTACATTAGTTGTCGGCAGATTTTTTCATTAATGATCTGACCTAAATCTAACACTTGGTTTCCTTTTGTAGCCACGAGGATGAACTGAGCCACCCAATCTTGAAATTATTTCTTTGTTTCTTCCCCCATTACCTTGCTTAGTAGAATAATTTCATCTAAATATGCCTTATGAAACTCACTCCCCTGACAGGATCTTGGGAATGTGATAAGGCATTCTTCCATTTATAAGCCACGAATGAAGTGCTCGACATCGCATATATGAATCAATATTTTCCCACTCCTGTCAAGAAAACTCCTTAGATATGATGACAATGTTATTTCTAGTTAGAATATTTATTCATTAACAAATTGCCTTATGAGCAAGAACTATAAGGAGTGAATATTCGTGTGCCCAAATTGTTCTCGAGTCACCATCGTAGTGTTGTGCACATGTTAGGACCAATTTAGTGCTCTAAATAGAAAGCGGGTGACCCCCTACACCGAATATCCACCTCAAGAATATTTTCTTCTTTGTATGTTCACGTGGTCCGCCAAGCATATTATTTTTCTATTCCTCCAAATCCATATGGGTAACTTCACTATCTTCCACACTAGGGTATTCAATGATCGAGAGATGAAATGGGCTCCAATCCTAAACACTTGAAATTTAAAGTGCCAAAAAGTAGTGAGATAGGTTTCATTTGATTTGACACAAGTTTTTTAGCACAATTGTAACACTTTTTATTTTTAGCAAGTCCTAACTAGAATGGCCATTTTTAGTAAGTTTTCTCGCTTTTAACTTTCTCGATGGTTTTTTTGTTTAGAGTATTACTTGGTGATGATAATTTATCATTTTTTACAATATTTAGACATGTGGAGATTCACAAATATACTATTTTGGAAGGTTGGAATCTCAATCTATGTTGTATTGAAATGAAATTGATCTCATATTTTTAAGTTTTCCTATAGGAATCTTTTCTTGAATTTTCAAAAAATTTCATCCACTCGAGATTTCTAGATCTGAAAAATTAACCTTCATGTTCTAAATTTTTAGATTTATACTGTAAGTTATATATAACATCAATGGGGATGCTCTCATAGTCAACGTAAAGGCATTTTTGAGAGGACTACACAAGAAGGGTACAAAATTAGAGAGCTATGATTGTCTTTCCATTTTGGGAGCTTGATGTTCTGGGAAAATTTCATACACATGCCTAGTAAAAATGGAGGTTTGGGAGGGAAGTTTAAAAACACATAAATAGTGAAAAGGACTAAGTGTTTTAGTGAGATGGAGAGTTATTCAAATTTATCTCACAATTCTTAACTCATCTTTGACTTGACAACTTAACCAGAGTTGGGATGATATTAAAGTGAGGTTTCACCTATGAAAGAGGGAAAAAGGAAACTTAAGGGAAATCAAAGAGTGACTTGCACCATATCGTGACAAGTGGTAGCCCCTAGTGCTTTGTGTGTGAGATGCAAGGGCTAGGAATGAGCAATGGATCACTAAAATAATGTTTGATAGTGACCATGGGCTTCAAGGAGCAATGGGGTCATGAGTTTGTGTCCCCTTGTACCCTTTTCACCTTGGAGGACAATGGGGTATAGAAGAAATTAAAATTTTTGACTCAGGTTAGTCCGTCATGGAAGTGGAATAAGGTGAGAAGTTGGTTTGTGTAACCTAAGGGCATAATAGATGAATTCTAAGTTGTGAAGGATTGGTATGATGAAGGGGTCACAATTTTATGTCTTCCTTGATCCCTTTACACCTTTCAAGACAACGGAACATAGGGAATGAATAAGTGTGACCCAAGCTTGCATGGTGATCATGAAAAGTGGGCTAGGCCACCCAAAACACCCGTTTACTCACTCTAAAACTCAAGGTTGGGTTTTCAAGTGGCACAACCTTAAGAATGATGGGTGTCACAATTTTATGTCCCCCTTATGCTTTTTTCTACTTGCGGATAATAAAAAGGGATAGATAGGGTGAAAAGTGTGACAAAGGGGTTTTAGAGTGTTGATATCACGCCCGAGTGCATTTGTGGACCCTTGAAGTATTGTTTCCTCCTAGGATCATGTGCGAGTGTTTTGGGATAAAAACTATATGATTTTGATTCGAAACCACCGAGTGATATCATTGCACCAATTATCAAGAGTCGATTATTCCTTGTATTTCATTTTTGGTGTCCATTTCAATCTTTACTAGAAGAGGTAGTTGTGGTGTCCTGGATTTTGTGAAAGAATATTGACTCTTGGAACAAAAAAATCATCATGTAGAGGGTTTAAATATACATTTTCCATTATTTTTTCCCTTCTAACTCCTTCGAAACTCCCAAAATCATCCGCACAAGTTAGCTCTAACCGTTTAACCCCGAACTTGTGCCTAAAATGACCCGATGTTGAACAAGTTGTTCTCGACTAAAATTTATTCCATGAATTTTTCTTAAACTTGCTTGTATGGATTCAATTATTTCCAATACAACTCCCCGATGATATGAATATTCCCTATATGCTTCCATGAGGGTGTTTCCAAATCTGAGAATGGCCAAAATGGCCCTTTCTAGGCCTCCGAGAGTGTTGGTCATCCTTGAATATGAATGGATTCATCGATAACATTTAGCATTCATCCTTAAACATTTAACCACACTTGAAAATATTATTAGCATGTTCCTATGAGCCAAGATTAAGGTGAAATTGAGGAAATTGAGAAAATTTCAAGTGTGGACTCAGTTTTCATGGCCAAAATTTTCAATTTTGCATGCTATACATTTAGAATGAAAACAATAGGCTCTATCGCAGGACATTGAACTATGTGAGTAAATGGAGAACCTTAGGTATCCTATGGGTAAATAGACCAGTTCCTTGAAAATTGGGCATTACGATTATTATTTCAGCAACTAATACATGTAATAGAACAAATAAGGAAAAATAAGACAAACACACCAAATAGAAAGGAAAGGAAAAATTATGCTATATGGAAGGAATATTTAAAGAGGCAAGGGAATAATATACACACATCTAGTGACAGAATGAGAAAAGTAGTTGCCATCATGGAACAATGATCGCATTTGTACCAGTTCTTAAGCTCGAATAAATATTTTGGTCATGTCATGCTCTCATGATGGATCTACATGGTTTCAGAGTAAGGACAGACAAAATTTCAATTCTCATACTGATATTGCATATAAAACACATTTTCATCCAATATCTAGTTCATTATATGTTTGAAAGCTCCTCTCTCTCTAGTCTCTTCCTAATATATTATTACCATAAGAATTCATTATTTCATGTTTAAAAAATGTAATCTATTCTTTCAACATGAAGATCGTCATCATCCTTGGTTGAAATTTACAGCATGGATTCATTTCCAAAATTATTAGGGAGTTCAACAGTGATAAAAACAACTTGATTCTTCCTCGACCCACTAGATTTTCTAGCTTCTCATTTTTTGTTCTAAACAATGCATTTTTGTGCATACTAGCTCATCTTTGTTGTGGTTATATTCTCATGATGTGTCCTGCTCATGAAGAGAAATAATCATTTATTCCATCTTGAAAATATGCTAGAGAGTACTATTCTTCATAGGGAAAAGAGAAGATTACATATCCGTGCTTCATGATCATTCTCTCTAAGTGATGACAGGGAAACCAACTCATCGAAGAGATCATGTTCTCTTGGCTCATCCAAAATTGTTTCAAGAAGGAAATTTAACTCTTCCATTTACTCTATTTCATCATTGGATATTTTTGCATTAAATGAAGAACAAAAAATAGAAAGGGGATGATCAATAATTACCTCAAAGTCATATTCCTAAAGAACCTATGGTGGAGTGGGAGGATTCATCTCTTGAATGTCTTTGTGGTCAGTGCAAATTTCAACAACAATTGGATCATCAAATATGTGACAATAATTCCCATCGATTCTGAAAATTGCTTATCCAAGGGATTTTACATCAGGCCAGAGAGTAGCTATGGATGGAGACTCAAATTCTGTGCTTTCCTCATCATCTACCGAGGTGTTGATTTGAAATTCACTGGAATTCTCAAGAAGAAGATAGTAATGAGAAGTATTAAAAGAGTTCTCCTATGATAAACACTCTATAGTATGGAGAATCGTGAAAATTTTCTTCTGGAAGATGACTCTCCTCCTTCTCACTATGGAGTGCTTCAAGGTTCTCATACTTTTCTTGCATATCCACAACATAGCTCAGAATTTCAAGATTAGTTTGAGGGTCATAACTTCCTTTTGTAACTCTCAAAATTCTTTGCACATAATCCTTTTCAAGGATTCCATTTCTTCATCTCCATAAGAAATAAAATAATCCAAAGGAAGAGAGACAAAATACAATGCTTTGAGTTTTTCAATCAACTATGTATAGTTCAAGACATTACCTTTAAAATATTCTTCTTCTTTTTACTTCATCTAAAGATTCATTTTCGTGCTCTTCATACAACATTTCATATATTTTTGCATTTTTTTAATCATGCTCATAGATTCTTGATCATTATCTGGTGCAATCCCCATTTTATTTCCTCCGCAATACGTCATTTGAATGGAAGCCACAAGGATTTGGTAGTAGTATCTTCAAATGCAACTATCAGTATCCACTATAGATATCATTTCCGCAACTTTTGTAGGAATGTCATTGAACTTATCTCATTTTCTAGATTGCATAATTTTGGTTGAACAAAGAGACCTCTTCACTATGCCATATTCCATACTTTGGTAAGAGCTTGTCAAAATCAAGGCTGATCGAAAATATAGATATATTTATGGTCATCTTCTTCTTCATTTTTGTTGTCACTTATTGGTGTTTAAGACCAATCTTGAAACTTCATCATTGTGATGTGGGATTCATTCCTTGATTGAGTCTACTTTAAAATCTAATTTTTAGATTTTTGTAATATATATTTAAAAGTTTAGAGATATTTATAGCATGCATGAGATGATATATTTCTTAAGCGATTCACTTTAAAAATATTGGTGAAATAATTTGTCACAATGCAGATTATTGGTTTTTACCAACGTTCACAAGGTAGATTATTGGTTTTTCCATGCTCCTTGATGATAAATAATTTAAATTTAACTATAATGTAAAGTGTGAGATAAAATATTTACATTTTCATAAGAATGAAATGAAAAATATGTAAATAAGGAATACACATGTATGTTTTGTAGAGGGAAAAATTACTATGTTTTTCTTGTGATTGAAGAAGTTTCATTGTTGAATTTTTATATGTTTCTAGAGAATTGGGTTAATCGATCCCCAATTATGCCGAAGATACTAGAGTGTTAGGTGCATGCAACCTAAATAAAAATGTGAAGAAGAGAATAATAAGTATGTAGTTTCAAAACATCTCATTAGGATGAAGACAAAGTAGTAAAGTTATTCAGAAACTCTTATATCTTCCCTTTCAAGACAAGAGGAAAGTAAATTCTACCAATCAATAAATTAACTACATCAATACTTTTCATAACCACATGGAATACGCCAAAAAGATGGATCTAGGCTTGAATATTTAAATAAGGACATACATTAGAAGATATAATAGGTTCACCCATGTCATTCTCATGTGTCACACAACTACAATGTGCATAAATGTTGATGGATAAAGGAGGATAATGCCACTAATATCCCTAAAACTATAGTAGAAACAAAATTCCATAATGAAATATTTAAGTACTTCATGCCCCTATATTAGTCCAATTTAATGAAATGAGTCTATAATTGTGCCAAAACCTAAAAATGTAGCTTAAAGCTGAAGGTGCTTTGATAAAAATGATGTTTCATACCATTAGGAAAAAATGTCTAGGAGGCTTAGGACCATACCTACTATCTTAACCAATATATGGATTTTTGAACATGTGCATTTTATCCAAATTTTTATGTTTTCTAGATTTATGAACTTACATGTACCTTATTTATACCTCTATCATACCCAACAACTTTTTGTGTCCACAATAAATGTATAATATTCCTAGATAAATTCCCCGTCTTTAGAGGCATGTGTGAAAACCATGTGTAGAACATTGCTCAAAATAAATAAGTGTTTCCATTCTAAATATTTTTAAGAATTTTAGAGGGTCAGTAGAATATTAAAGAGGTGACCACCTTAAAGAAACTTGATTTAATCTAATTAGAATTGGATATAATTTCATAGTACCTACTGTAGAAAATGATATTCAAGTAATTAAGTACAATAACGCGTAAGCAATAAGCATTCAATAATTTAAAACCCTAAGAAAATGAGAGAGGAAGATGACTTAGTTGATTTCGTGCAACCTAGGAATGATCGTAACTATGTATCTGCTGGAACAGGGATGGATATAGTTTTGCAAGGGCTCAAAGAAGGTTCAAAACCTAGGAATGTATAGGATAAGAGAACCCGTAGAGACAGGAGTGTTGTAGCTGCTAGTGATCGATCTAGGTGAATGTGTCTCGCTCAAATGCTTAGAATTTGGTCTTTTTTGTGTCGTAAGATATTCTTTGTCACTTGATCTTTTTCACTATGGATTTACTATTAGGTTTTTATTCAAACATGTAACCTACAAAAAAATGACTAGAAGTAAATGCCCACAACTTCAAATTTAATAAAACAGATGCAAAATGTGCGGTAGAATTGACCCCAATGGTCCCCCAAAGAGTGAAATTATGACCTAGCTCTATAAAACATCTCGAATCCATGTAGTTCTTTGTGTGTATGTGTGTGTGTGCGTCTATGCCCTATTTTACCCTTGTGTAGGTTGCACGATGTTAATGGGATAGATCTATATTATACTTGACTATGCAAAATGTGTGTGATGGAATAAAATGAACTCCATATAATGTTGTGTATATAAATACATGTATATTGTGTCCCTTTTATGGATGTGTTAGATGTATTCCTTGTAGTCCTCTTGTTCCTTTCTCAATATTAGGTGGTGATAGATAATGTTGATAATGATTGACCCTTATTTATAAGAAGTAAAGAATTATATATATGATTCCCTTTTTTGAAATTTTTAATTAAAACTGAAAGGATGAACCAAAGTGTTAAAAGGTGACCAAAAGGAGAAATAGACACAAAAGAGTAATAAAAATAAATTAGGGCAAGAGCATCTAAGAGGGACATGAGTTCCAAGGAATTTTTTTCCTAGTTGGGCAATAGTGCCTGAGGTCATCAAAAGGTAAATCAATCAAGTGCCAACAAAGTTGTAAGACATGTAAATCCAGTAAAGTGAAATAGATAGAGCATTCAAAAGGAAAAAGGAGTTGTCAACCACTTTTTTTTTGCTTAGAATCATGTATACATTTGTATGATTTATGACCTAGAAATGTACCCAAGTGCATAGATTTTGTGTCTACAAACTTTTACCTTTAAAAATCAAGGTGTTTATGCATTGTGGAAACCATGACCCATAAAAAAATAAGTGATAGTGATAGATAGAAAACACATAGTTGTTAACAATGCTTGGAGAATAAAAGTAAAACAATAGTGCAATTAGATAAAAGTATGCAAGCAACATCACACAAAAGGTGAAAAGGCATAAAAATGGGACACCCATGGTATCCCAATATAATTAAGGCCCATAGGCCTACAAACAAGAGTAGAAAAGAACCAAGCTAGGTGTAATTCCAAAAAACATGGGACACACACAATGTCACAAGACAATCAAGACACATATACCACAAGCAATGAAAAAATAAAACAATAATACACATACAAAATCATGTATGTATGAAATAAGAGTGTCAAAACATAATAACGTGGTATAATAGACAAGGTGTATAGAATATGTGAAACAAGAGATACCTACACTTCGTAAGTCACATGAGTTAGTCCTATTAGGTCAAAAAAAAAATGTAATAAATATATGTAATAAAACATAGCAAGGAAGTGGAAACAAACTATAATGGAACAATAGAACCTAGATATAGTGTAAAATAGATGACCCCAAATGTATAGGAGTTATGGCTAAAGGTGTCATCCAACACCTATCGTCATGTAACACTCTATGTATGTCCTGCATAATGCTCAAAATACCTCATGAGTGTAAGTCTCAGAAAGAGTAAAGAAGTTTTCTATCTATCAAACCAAAGTGACAAACAACATGTATAATGTAAAGTTCTAACAACTCAAGTGAAATTTATAGGTCTTGATTTTACATTTTATCAAATATGGAAATACTTTTGTATTTTGAGATTATGTTGTTGTTTTTAAATTTTCAAAGTGTTTAGCTATGTACATGAAAGAGGCATATAATTAAAATATATAATTAGAGAACTTTGAGGAGGTGGAGCAAATGATGAAGGGGGTGGAGGATGAGGCCTCAATTTTGTCAAGGAAATGACAAAAATTCAAAATACATAGTAGTGTAAATGGTTGTAAAAGAAGATCCAAACGAGGATGGAGATGCATGAGTAGGGTGAGAGGAAAAAGATATGCATGGAGGGATAGAAGAGATAGTACTCATATACATACCATTAGCACTAAATGTCCTATGTTAAACATGGGAGAGAGTATGTGCACTAGAGGAACGAGAGAGATCCATATGAAAGGAAGAGCTATGAGAACCATAGTTTGATCCCGAAGGTATATCATAAGACATAGAAGAGTGAAATCCATGAAAGGAACTGTGTACAAAAATGCCCATAAATATACCTATGAGAGCTACAACCATGAGATGCAATGTGTGTAACCAAAGGCCTATCATGAGACCTAAGAGAGAATAAATACAAGAAGTAGTAGGTAGTGTTACATACCTAGGTATAAATATAAGAGGGCTAGAACTTCAAAGGATATTGTGTGAAAAAATACATATCCATAGATGCATGAGGTATAGGAACTATAAAAAAATGAATAGGAAATCCATAAGTAGAAGAATGAAAGGGAATACCTCGAATGGTGATAATCCTTTGTTATAGATAAAATTAAAACATTAGCGGATGAAAAATAAATATCCTTAAGAGTATGTATTCAAGGTATACTAAAACGTAAGGTACTAGAACTAAGAGTAGAAGAAACTAATAATGAAGTCGGAGAGTGATATAACCAATAATGATGGGTAGATTAATGTAGATCAATATTGAGGAATAGTATCAAATTCATGATTTTGTGAAGAAATTCCATGAGATTAAAGTAGCTAGAGAGTGTAGACATTATATTTACTTCGAGGGTAAAAAAACACCATAGATATGTACTTGGTTAATAGAGGCATGAATAGATAGAGTATTAGAGATAAACATGTCATTTATATCAAATTCATCGAAATTAATCAATTGAGTAGGAGATGATGTATGACTGATAGTTGCAATCATCGTGCATTTAAGGGGTGATCATGAGAGAGTAGTAGTGGTACCGTATGATAAGTATTGTGTAATTTAGATTTATATCTATCTTTGTTATGCTTAGAAGTGAATTATTGAATATTTTGAATATAACATTATAATTTTTTAGCTTTGAATATTTCACGGATCATCTCATTCAATTACATGGGATTTTATGATATCTTATATGATATAGCGAAGCTCAAGACACGGTAAGTGCACCAAGTTGGGGGCCAAAAGGAGGTCTTAAGTGACGCATTTTTCTGAAAAAAAAATAAAAATCAACTTATACGAGTTTTTCAAATAGTTACACTCAAAATTGGAAGATGTTGTACAAATATGAATTGTAGAATTTTGAGTCTAGTTTCTAAGCTACTAAATTTGATTGAAAACGAATAAGTTTAAGTGGGTCAAATAACTAAAATACCAACAGATTCTCTTGTTTTTATTTAAAAACATAATAGAGTGACTTTCGTGCCCCCCACCATTTTTTGAGCACCATTTAGTATTTTTGAAACCCTTTGTAGAAAGATGGCTAGGAGCATCTAGTTTGGGCTCCATTTTTATAGAAATTTTTAGTGAATAGTTTTTTATTTATGATTTTTCTAGTACAAAAATTTTATGTTTTGAAAAATAACGAAGCTCCAACCCTCCCCAGCCTACCTCAAAAATATTGAAAATTAGATTTTTTTAATATGTATAGAATTATGCCTAGTTTGGGCTACTATAAGTTTTTTTTTTTAAATTTCGATCTCCCAAAAAAAAAAGATACACCATGAAAGATAGACATATTTACACTTCAAAAAATAGCTATAAAAAGGCATTATTAGAAAATAAATAATATGGAAACCTTATATTAGTCTAAAATTTGAAAAATTATATTTTTAGAAAGAAGAGACTCGCTCTACGTCGTGGTATAGGTTTTTAAAATGGATCGATTGTTTTATTTTTATTTATCATAGAGGAATTGGCATTTTTACATTTTCTTGTAAAAACACATTGTTTTTTGTGTTTGTGCAAGTTCATGCCTTGGGCGTGGGGATCCAAACCAGATCCCAAGCCTTGAGGCATGGCTTGGGAAAAGAGAAAACCCAAAATGTGTACGCATTATATAACACGTACACGTTTTGTGTAGTATAAATATTAAGTATGCTTTTAACATGCTTCTATTTACATAAATAATAATAAATGAAAAACTTATACTTTAAATTTATTTATGTAAAGATAAGAAATTAGGGTCACTCTATACCTTATGGAATTAGTCTCACAACTCCATAAGTCATGGTTTAGAGATAGTTTTTAAAGTATAATCTGTCAAGACATAGGTAATGTTTCAGGCTTTCAGCATTCAACGTAAATATTTTAGCATTTAACTTCTACAATCGAAACCTTGAATTGTAGGCCATAAACCTAAACACTAAACTATAAACCTTGAGCCCTAAACCCTAAACCTTTAACCATGATCCGTAGACCCTAAAAACTAAACCCTAAACCCTAAACCTTAAACATTCAGCCCTTACCTATGAGCCCTAAACCATGAGCCTTAAGCCCTAAACCCTAATCCATAAGCCCTAAACCCTAAGACATAAGACCTAAACCCTAAACCATGAACCATGAGCCCTAAATGATAAACCCTAAACCCTAAACCGTAAAAACTAAATCCTAAACCCTAAACCCTAAACCTTAAACATTAAATCCTAAACCCTAAACCCTAATCCTTGAACCCTACACCCTTATCCTTGAGCCCTAAAATATAAACCCTAAACCCTAGACCATATACCCTAAGCCATAAGCCCTAAAACCTAAACCCTAAACCCCAAGCCCTAAACCATAAACCCTAAACCTTAATCCCTAAACATTAAATCCTAAACCCTGAACCCTGAACCATAAACCCTAAAACTCCGAACCGTAAACCATAAACCCTTATCCCTAAACACTAAATATTTAACCCTAAACCCTAAACCTTACACCCTAAATCTTTAACCCCGATGCATAAACCCTAGCCATAAACACTAAACCCTAAACCCTAAACCTAAAACCTAAAACCTAAACCATAACCCCGAACCTTGAACCCTAAACCCTAAACCCTAAACATTAAACCCTAAACCCTAAACCCCAAACCATATGTGATCAATATTTCCTAGTCTCATGCCTAGAACCATCATTTAGTCTCGCTTATAGAACTACCTTGTTTATGAGAGGTGGGACAAGTAACTAACTGGATATGACATCTACCTTGTTCTTTGTAATACATTTATTACACATCTCTTCAAAACTTGTTTCTCCCCACATATACTTGTGCTCTTGAATGTAAATTTATTCACACTCTGAAACAAATTTCACATTTCTCATATTTCCATGTATGGTATTATGCAAGACAGATGACCCATCGAAGCTAGAAAAAATAACCATCACAACAAAAAAACTAATCTTAAAGGAAACAAAAGAAACATAGAGAATATATCCATGCGCAGAGGTGTAGGATCATAATTGAATTTTCTATAGTATCCTCTCCTCCGGAGAAAGATAAAGTTCAAGTGTTCTACTGGAATGGATAGTAAATTTGACAGAACTTCCTGAAGTGTTCAAAATAAGCATAGAAACAAGGGAATGGCTAAGAACACTAAGGGGTTATCAATTGCCTAGTAAATATTTCTTGTTTAGTTCTAAATGGAAGTTACCTGGCCTATGACTTAGTGACCTTCCATTCATTGATAATTCCTTATATGATAAACCCATGGATGTTTTCAAAATCCCCTGAACAAAAAGATAGGGGTAGTCATCAATCCTAGTGAAGGGTGTGATGTGATTTCCAAGAAACTTGAAATTCATATAGATTTAGAGGTCATAACATGAATTTACAAATATATCTATCATTATAAATGGAAGCCAAGTAATGGTGTCTCCCTATACATCCAAGGATCGAGGACTACTAGGGTCTTTGGAAGGATTGACAGTTAGGAATATGACATTTCCCTCCTTCAAAATATCAAAAATGAAAAATATCAAATTTTTATGACTCTCTTTGAATGTTCTGCCTACAAATTCGATGAACCCTGAACTCTTTGACCTAAACCCTTAACACTCAACCATGAGACCTAAACCCTAAACTATAAACTCTAAAACATGAATCCAAAATCATAAATCATAAACTTTAAACACTAAATACTAAACCCTAAAACCTAAACCCTAAACCCATAACCATAAACCCTTGACCCTAGACCCTAAACGCTGAGCCCTAAGCCCTAAACCCTAAATACTAAATCCACACTCCCATGCTCTAACCCCAAACCTTAAACCAAGAACTATAAACCCCGAACCTTAAGCCACAAACCATGAACCATGAACCCTAAAACCTAATCCATAAACCATAAACCTTAAACCTTAAGCCTTGAACCCTACATCCTAATCCTTGAGCCCTAAACTCTAAACCTTAAACCCCGAGCCCTAAACCCTAAATCTAGAGCCTTGATCTCTAACCTCTAAACCTTAAACATATAACTCGAACCCCGAACCCCGAGAGTCGTAAACCTTAAACCATGCACCCTAACCCCTAAATCCCGAGCCCCGAGCCCTAAACCGTAAACCCTAAACCTTAAGGCCTAAATGTTAAATCGTAAAGGTCCCTAAACCCTAAACCCTTAACCCTAAAACCTGACCCCTAAACCCTAAACTCTAAACCCCAAGAACTAAATCCTAAACCCTAAACCTTAAGCACTAAGCCCTTAACCCTAAACCCTAAACCCTAAACCCTAATCCCTAAATACTAAACCCTAAACCCTGAACTCTACGACCTAAACCCTTAACCCTAAAACGTAAACCCTAAACCTCGAGCCTTAAACCCTAAACCTTGAACCCTTTGCCCTAAACCCTGAACCATGACCTTTAAACCTTAAACCCTAAACCGTAAACCCTAAACATTAAACCCCGAGCCTTAAACCCTATACCCCGTACCATAAAATCTAAGCCCTAAACCCCGATCTCTAAGCCCCCGAATCCTAAACCCTAAATGTCAAACCTAAACCCCGACCCCTAAACCCTAAGCCCCGAACCCTAGGCCCTAAGCCATAAGCCCTAAGTCAAAACCCTAAACCTCAACCCTTAACCCTAAACCCTGAACCTCAATTCTCAACCCTAAACCCTATACCCTAAACCCTAATCCCTAAAGCCTAACCCTTTGACCTAAACCATAAACCCTGACCTTTAAAACTTAAACCCTAACTCCTAAACCCT
Organism: Taxus wallichiana var. yunnanensis; assembly: GCA_018340775.1. Taxonomy (NCBI): domain Eukaryota; kingdom Viridiplantae; phylum Streptophyta; class Pinopsida; order Cupressales; family Taxaceae; genus Taxus; species Taxus wallichiana. Next base: position 252,344,456 of record CM031235.1, on the reverse strand, counting down.
GAACCATAAACCCTAAATCCTTAACCCTAAACCTTAAACCCTAACTCCTAAACCCTAAACCATAAACCCTAAATCCTCAACCCTAAACCATAAACCATGAGCCCTAAACCCTAAACCCTACCATAAACCCTAAGCCCTAAACCCTAAACTCTAAGCCCTAAATCCTAAACCCTAAACCCTAAAACCTAAATCTTAAGCCGTAAACCCTAAACCCTAAGGCCTGAATCGTAGGCCCTAAGCCATAAGCCATAATCCCTAAGACAAAAGCCTAAACTTTGAACCCTCAAACATAAACCCTCACCCTAAACCTTAAAAACTAAACCCCGAACCCTAAACCTCAATCCTCAACTCTCAAACCTAAACCCTGATCCCTAAACCCTAAACCATGAACCTTGAGCCATAAACCCTAAACCCTCAACCTTGACCCCTAAACCCTAAACCTTGAAGCTTGAGCCCTAAACCCTAAACCCTTAACCCTAAACTATGAACCCTAAGCCCCGAGCCCTAAACCCTAAACCCTAAAATCTAAACTATGAGCCTTAAACACTAAACCTTAAACCCTAAACTCTAAAGCTTGAGTCCTAAACCCTTAGCCCTAAACCCTAAAACCTGAGCCCTAAACCGTAAAACCTAAATAGTAAACCCTCACCCAAAGGAAAGTCCTAAAAAGATCATTCAACAGTGTTTCAGTGTGTAGGGAACAATGTTTAAGGCTATCGATCGACTCATTTAGTTTAAATGAGAGAATTCTTCCTTTAAAGGCCTAAAATGCATTTTTAACCATTTTGTAGTTAGTCAACACCCTTCAGAACAAGCTAAAATGAGCTAGTCATGTCACCGAGTTATCAAGGACTATTATTTGTGAAGTATTAAGGCATCATTTTTCTCCATAAGAGACATATGAGAAAAATCATGTATGAGAATCATGAATTTGATTCCATGAAAGGATGATTTTAGAGCTAGGAAAGGTGAGGGATGATCTTTATATGGAGCACGAATGAGATATTATCCGAGTTCACTTGATGCAATTCACTTGGTACTATTAGTAACAACTCATTCAACACCTAGTAGTGTTATCACACCTTAAGGAGGAGGCAAATTACAATCACCTCATTTTGGCGATAGGACATGAATCCCATTCAGTGAACAATCCTCTATCTACAAAGTGAGGATCTCTTTTAAGTAAGAAGTAGACAAACATCATAGAGTTAATCGATGGTCACTAAAGTGAATTATGGACCAAATTTAAAAGCTAGTACCAATTCAAGTAGTGGTAGGGCCAAAATCCATTTTAGAAGGTCAAAAACTAAAAATAACTATATGCTTTCCCAAAACAGACCGACTACAATATATATGCCCCGATAGTTTTAGGTCATTTGCAGAAATTTTGAAAAAATGAGTAAGTACTAACCAGATTAGATTTTGAAAAACTATCTTCTAGATTATAACTCATGGAGCTATGAGACCACTTCTATAAGGTGCAAAGTGACCCTAATTTCTTATATTTACTAAAATAAATTTAAAGTATAAGAAATAATAAAAGTCTAAGAAATAATAAAAGTAATAGAAGTATAAGAAATAATAAAAGAAATATTATACTTAAACATTTATTTTTGTAAGCATAAACCACCAAAACACACATACATGGTCCATACTACACAAAACGCAGTACATGTTATAAGGCATACACGTTTTTACTTCTTTGAAATGCATACGCATTATAACGCATATGCATTTTGACTTCTTTGAAGCGCATATGTGTTATAGGTTCGGTGATTACCGAGCCAAAAAAATTAAAATGCGAGCGCGTACGTGTTTTGTCTATTTTTGGGTTTAGTCCGCTTCGCCCCCCAAATTCATGCACTTACCCACACCTATCAGTAAAGTGTCCAATAGATCGATGATAGTCATAATAAACATTGGCATCAAAAAATTTTCTTTAATATGTCCGTGTATCAACCACATATGGTGGAGGGAGTTACAAATGATCACATTGAATAAATTGTTTCAATACAATGTGAGGTGTGTAAGGGAAGAGGGTAAATTGTCGGCGGGTGGTTTTGATTTGTACTTTGGTTGACAAACAATGTTTATAGTGTCCTTAGAAGAAAATTTATCATCATTAATCTTACCTTTGAATGTGGATTTATATGGAAAGTTGTCATTATGTGTAGTAGTAGTGCTAGAAACTTACTTGAACTTATTCATATGTATTAACTTAGCTTTGAACTCCTTGATCATATGGCCTACGTGGTGAAAAGATCAAATATTATCAAATAAGACTAATTTTTACAAAGGTGGCAACAAGCTTTGAGTGAATAGATCTCATATTTCACTATGGGATAGTATATTACTCATCTTGGTAACCATGGTCTTGTATTATAAGACATAATCATTGATGGGATCAATGGATCATTTTCACAATTTAGATAATTGTGTATAAGAAACTTTTTCACAAAGTTAATAGATAACTATTTGGAAAATTGATTTGACAAAGTATTAAAACACTCCAAAAATGTGTGGGTAGATCATAACACCATTGAGTGCAAAATCCATAAAGATACGAGGAAAGTTATTTGTGAGAAAATGTCATGAGAAGAGTAATTGAAAAAATCCACGGGAAGGAGTAAAGATACTTGGTAGTGTTTTTTTGTAAGTAGGAGTTTAGAATCAACAAAACCAAAGGTAAAGAGTATGAAATCACTTCAGGTGGAAGAGGTTGGTGAAGAAGTTGATTATAATCGATATCATGAGTAGTAACATGGGAGCCTTATTTTAATCAGAGATTTCATATTCTAATGTATGAATAAGGGTTTTAAGGGCTTGTGTACTATATGTAGAATTTTGCAAAACCATGAGGAGTGGATTTAAGATGGGTAGCATAAATAGTGGTTGCATGAAGAGGCATAGATACATTTTGGATTAAAGGATTAGGCTCCCCTAAGGAGGTAGGCACCATAGATGTGGGAGTAGTAGATTTCATAATATGGGAGAGTGATGCATGATTAAGTTGATCTCTTATATTATATAGGATAAGATCAATTTGAGCATGATTCCATCAGTAAGAAGTGTCTAAGGTTTTGCAAGTTCATATTCGTGGAGAGAATGAGATTGTATAGTAATATTATAATTTGAACCTTAACCTAGGATAGGATCAACATTGATGGTGAAAAACTTATTAGAAAAGAAATTAGTTATAGATTAGGAGGATATAAGAGGTGTTATGATGCCATAGTGTATACTGTACATATAGGGACTAATATCTTCTTGAAGTAGACGATCGAGAACCCTTAAGGTGAAGGAAAATATTGTAAAAGAAGTGAGAGTTAATCATAATGATAGATAAATACAAAATTACAACACAAAGAGAGAAAAAGAAGAGCATAATCAACCCCTAGGGCAGCCAAAGTGGATGCTAAGATCGAATCATGCATCGAGTTCGCCAAAATGTTTACATAATAATTAAAGTTAACATGAGACCTAACTAATTGTAGTGAATTAGTACATTAAAAGATGTAAGGGTTAACAATAAGTGGATATTCTACCTAATTAACTTCCAACTTCAATTATCACAATAAAAATTATGGTTTTATGCTTGTAAATTAATATGCTCAATAACATAAAAATTTGAAAATGTAAAGGAATAAGTGAATGTAGCTTATTATAGATGATTCTAGAAGGTTCTAGGAAAATACACTATAGGAACATGGAGATTTAAAATTTACAAAGCTTTGTTATAGAACCTTACCTAGGCCAAAGTGTCACATCATACAATTCTAAACTTTATGTATAGTATCGACCTACTTGTTCTTGTTTCGTAACGCTTTTGACTATATTTATTGTTTAAAACTCTCTATCGCTACTAAACCCTAATTTACAATCATTTTGATAATCTCTCGGAATACTATGATCATCATCTTAAACCTTGAACATGGATGAGAAGTACAATAAAACAAACATTACTTGATTTTTCGCACCCCCAGTAAACCACCAATATTGACACTACTCTTAAGAGGCATAAAATTACACATCATTATCCACCTAACATGAGATATATGAATGAATACAACTATTATTGATAAACACCATTGATAATGCTTGAGTTTAGTTTTATCTTACTAAGATACTTGGGAAAGGGATGTTTAAATGTTCCTAAAAGAGGGAGACTAATTTCTTGACATGGTAATGATATTTAGACATATAGATATTGCTTCCCTAATGACTATAGATGTGTTATTGTGAGATTTAGGGAGCCTTGGATTCCTTTTACAAGTGTTGGAAGTGAGTGTATCAATGTAGTGTCATAGGATTTCTAGGTTAGTAAATGAGGTAGTGTTTACTTGTTTATATAAGGTTTCATAGATGATTTATCAAAGAAATGATGACCCAGAGATTAGAAGACCCAACAAAAGATATGAATTTGAAAGCAAAGTTGGAGGACATGTTAGTCCAAGATCATACAAGTTGGCCAAGACTAGATATACTATCCTTACAAATTTGTATAACACTACATAGGGAAGGAAGAAAACATGCAAACTAAAGTTTGTAACTTGTTTCTTGATATTTTTCGCAATTTATGTATTGTGTTCTAAGAATTTAATGAAATTTTAGTGTGCAAGGATAAAATAGCTAAACAAAATACCTCAAAATGTACTAAGTGGGAATGGAAAAGTTATACTAGTCTTAAAGAAGAGTGTATTGTCAAAACTAGAAATATCAAAGAGTAAAATAACACTTTTGGTGTTGCTCCACTCTTCATTTTGCATGTGTTTAAAGTGTAGTTAATCACATCCTTCTTTAAAAATTAGGTCTTTTTATATCCATCATATTTCAAATTTTGGTTATAATGCCATGATCTACAAAGTAGCACATTACATTAATCTATTGGAATGATGATGTACATCACTTCATCTTCATATCTCCCAATTTGAAATCTCACCAAACACAGTTCCTTCACCAACAATGGGTGCCCTTTTGAACTACAAAAACTTGTATGGATTTAGACGCTCATTTATCTTCAACTTTAAATTATCCATCATCTCTTCCACATTCAATTTAGACTTTTTGGACTTTTCCTCCCGACTTACATATATTCCTAAAAAAATATCTTCTATGTGCCAAGTTATTCTTACTTTGGTATAAAAAGCACTCTTTAATAAAGAACACCTTTTCCATATTTATTTTGTCATTGTGAATTGAAAAGCCATCTTCATCTCCATTCACAATGTGCGTTCTTCCTTTCCATCATGTAAGGTTTGCAAAAAATCAAAATTCATATGCCTTATTTCTCCACACTTGCAACATGTGTTGCTAAATATGTGAATTCTACCACATTCCAAAAGGATCCTCTTCCCCTCAATTAACTTCCACCTCCTTAATATGTTACCTCAATTTTTTTCCTTTGAACTTGACTCACCTTCTCTACCTTAACCTTGTCGATGACCATCCTTTTTGATGGAAAACACTATGCTAATTATTTTTAGCTTAAATTCAACCTTCATATCATATTATATTTTCATTTCATATCATATTATATTTTTATTTGGCTGAAAATGCATGAGGAAATGGTTCTCTAATATGTGAAATATATGAATGGATCCACTAGGTAAACAAAAAACAAAACAAGGGAAAGGCCTCTAAGATTAGATGGGGATTCTTTAAGAAAAATCTTATTATTATTAATATATGATTATATGCCTATTATAAACTGAGATATGTGGTGAGAAGAATTCCAGCTTTCTCATGACTAATATAAATTTTAGCATATTAAAATTCTATGTAAGAAACGATCATTATAAATTTTCTAAACTATTGGTTGGTTATGAATACTATTATTGTCAACAAAATTTATAAAGGACTTAAAGGATAAGTGTATATTTTCGACCTCATGTTGTAAATTTTATATATTGTGCATCATGAATTGCAATTGTTACTTGAGAAAATTGATATATTGATGATATATTTCACATAATGTGATTGAATTAGGATGAACATCACATAATCTATGGGAATGGATAATAGGTATATCTCTATCACATGAAATAGATACATGATTTTTACTTAAATCTAAAATTGTAGTATGAGAATCTAAAGAGGAATCTCTATGATAAGATGCATCCATGTTATTTTTCTAAAACAACTTTTGGTGCCCCCTTCACCCCTATCTATCCCTCTCTCTCTCTATCTATATATCGGCCCCCATAGAATAGAGAGATAGATTCACTAAAACATGCAACCCCGCTGCCTAATAGAATAGAGAGATAGATTCACAGGAAACTCATGTCCCACCAGCAGCAATAAAATATTTCTTAGGAGAATTCGAACCAAATCCCGCCCCTGCCCTGCGCCATCATTTTGAAATATTTTCCCGCTTGCTCCTTTCTTCATTTCCGTCCATTTCCGCTCGCTCACATTCTCATTTTCATAAGGAATATTTTTAAAGAAACGTTTTTATTATTCATGTCTACATTTTTATGATGGGAGTTCTCTACATTCTTAGAATTAGTGACCACGTTTTTATCCTAAACTCCCGGGATACTAAATTGTGTCATATTAACAAGAGTAGGAAAATAATTTGGGTCACCCAATTCCCATAGAAAAATTTAATTATATTCATGACTTATAGTTGGAATTTTGAGTAGGTTATGGTTGGTCATATAATATTCCTTACACTCAATTTCATTTTTATGAGGGACAAAGACTTAGGTTAGTATGGTTTCTTAATAAGGCGTGTTCATCAAAATCTAATTCTAAAGATATAGGTTTTATCTAATTAAGTAATATGTTCATACACCAAATGGCAAATATTGAAATTCAAAATAATGTGTTGATAATATTGATAAAACATATACTTATAACATTAGAATACATAAAATAAGGTTTATGGTTTTAGAATATATCTACTCCAATTGGTCCATTATGGCCTACAATACCGATATGATTCATGAAAAACCCGTGGTTTAGACATCACAAGGTCATGTGTAAAAGCTCAAGATATGTAAATGAGTGTCAAGAGGATCACTCAATAAGAAAAAAAAATAGCATTTGCTACATCCTCTAATGGTCAATTTTTCCACAAGTTTTATGATCAACAAATCAATTTTGACACCTAATGGGACTATGTCCTAAGATCTAGGATCCATGATCATGATATAGAGATCACACTCATGTACATGGAGAAGTATTCCCATTTTCTATGAATTTTTGTTATCCAAATAACTCTCCTAGTTATTTGGATAGCTTATGCTTTCATTCTGGCTCTGATGTTTCACATTTTAGGTTGCACGCCCATTTGCAGTCTTGCCTTCAAAATTGGCTAATTCCCTGCTCTTCAGGTCGCACGCCCTCTTTTCTATTCGTCGCCACGCGCCTTCCGTAGTTGAATGCTTGTGCCCTACTTCCATACCTTCCTTCTGCGAGTATGCCTTCTTTCCAGCTGCGCGCACCTACGTGCGCGAATTCCCTCTGCTTTCCTTTTGCGTGCAGATCTTGCTTCGCGCCTTGTTTCCTTTATGCAATTCTTCTCGCGCACCTCATGCGCGCCTTCGCTTCTCTCATTTACATTCTTCTCCTTCCATTTCCCCTTCGCCTTCCTCTTGCGTGTGCGCCTTCCTCCTCAAGGCGCCTTTCAGAGACTTGCCTAAAATTGGCTAAGTCCCTGCTCTTCCTCTTGTGCATTTTCTCACATCCTTCTTGTTGCGTGCCTTCTTTTACGTCCGTCGCCACGTGCCCTTCCTCGCCTGAATTTCTCCCGTGCCCGACCTCCAAACTTCAAATGGTCATAACTTTTGACCCAGAGCTCCGATTTTCATAAAATTTGACTTTCTGAAATGAGCACGATGTCCTCTATGCCACTGAAATTGGATTTCTTAAATTTACTGAGAGGATATATGTGCAAAAATTAGAAAACATCTCCATCACAGAAATACACAGTTTTAGGCCCAACCACCACAATTAATGAAGTATGGTACCCCATTTCTTCTTCCAGAAGCTAAAGTACATATGTAAGATGATTTGTAAGGGTGCCCATGCCATTTTTAGACCATTTAATTGTATTTGTTGGTTGGTGAGAGAAGAAATCCGAGTTTCACTCTTTCTCTTTCTCTCATTCATTTTCTATATATTGTAAACACTTCTCATTTGAGAAGAGAGATATTTTGGGATGTGGGGAAACTTTGTAAAATTTGTTTCTCAACACCATTGAGCTACAAACCCTCTCATGGGCTTGAGCAAGTGTATTTGTGCCTCTATTTCAACAATGTAATGGACTGTGCATATTCTAAGAGCAATAAAATTGTGTTCGTGGTGTTCTTTCAACCCTTGCATTGTTTTGTTGTATCTCCTTGCCCCTCTATTTTTGTTGTTGTTTTTCTAGTGCATGTATGTCTCATTTACAGGTGCAAGATATTTTGTTTCATGGAGATTTAGTGGTAAATGAAGATCTGGGTCTGTGTCACATTGGTCTGGCCTCTCTCAACTCCATTTTCTTTCTGTATTCTCCCTCAGTAGGATATTTCACCCCTTTTCTTGGTGCTATCACCTTTGTAGTGTAGGATTTCTTAATTTTCATGCTCTCTCTCTCTCCTTGGTCCCTTGGAATTGTTAGATTAGGAGTAGATAGTCACATTTCCTTCCTTAGAAGTAGTTTAGTGCTAGGATTAGGTAGAGGAACCAACCTTCTCTGGAGGTCCATCTCAAGTAGCAAGTCCCACAACTTGAGAGATGGTCCAATGTTACCCAAAAACACCGGTTGCTCATTCACACAGGCATAACAAATCGAGAGGGTGCTATTTTTTAGTGATAAAAATTCCCTAGCCCCAAACTTTATGACCTAAAATGGGTTAGTATGTATTTAAATTGAGATTCATCCAAAACCTATAGTGAAGAGAACAACCTACATAGAATTAATTTTAAGAGGCCTCAAACTCATCTAGTTATCCCTCCTAGTAAGTGTGTGTGAATATGTAAAAATTATGAAAATTTGCATGACATTCATATAACCTGTGTAAACGATCATATACGATCCTTTAGGTTTTTACAATAAGAGTAACCAATCTTGAAATTGAATATGAAAATGATATAGAGATGTTATTTAAGGAAAACATATTGTAATCACTCCCCACTAAAATGTATTTACGTGATTTTATTGTTATAGTGATTAATTATTTGAAAATTTGGAATATATTTAAAGCAACTATGAAAAATCATATTGAAAATAACTTAAAGTACTATTTGAAGAGATTTTCCTTTCGAAAGTATTACTCAAAATGAATAAAAGATAGAATCATTTATCTTGGAGAGTACCATTGCCTATTTTTCCAAGATGGAAATATTGTCCTCAACACAATAAAATGAAAAATAACGAAATCCATAAGATGGGGATCCACAAAAACATCATAATAAATGAATGAAGAATAAATAGGTGCTTAAGTAGGTTATTAAAGAAGTATAAAATGAAAAAAATCTTGGTAAACATGACAATTAAACATTTTATTAAATTTCATAAAATGATACAAAAAGTTTAAATTTCATAATAAAATAGTACGTGCCATATTTGGGTATGTTCCAGATTATAATAATTATAAATATCTATGGAAAATAGACAACCTAGTATTGAGACACTAGTAGCTTGTAACAACCAAGTCCTCGATCAAACTCATCTAACAAGGCTCGTACAAGATGTAACGAAATTGACCAAAAAAAGAGTACTTACACACAAGTGGCATCAAACCAACCACTCTTTTCGACTAAAAACACATAACACATGAAGAAATTAAAAAATAGGAGTCTTGTGAATAACTTAACATTTAAATAAGGAGGGAATCTTAGATACTTTTATAAATGGTGTCCAGAATAGTTGAAACAAATCCCAATATATTTTTCAAATTTTCCGTGATCCTCATATGTATGGAATACCCAATCTCTTTAACATATGACATGCCACGTGATCAAATAATCTTACAAGCGCCACTTGTAAGATTATTCTATATTTGTTGCTCAAAGAATTAATCATTTCCCTAAAAAAGAAATATGGTTGTTTTCATGTTCTTACCACTCAAAATACTAAATAGTTTGTTTAGAAACCTATCAATGTAAACAATAAAGGGTATGGGTTTTAAAATCTTAGAATTTCTACAAAGGTCTAGTTTATATATTCATAGTTCACCATAGAGCTATGTTAAGTTATTTAATCTAAAAAAACATACTTCTTAAAAAATTAAGTATAATCCTTGATCTCATTTAAATATACATCATAAAAAACTATCCTAAATATTATAGCTAAAGTTTTAAGTATTTTTTACAAATTAGAATAAATATATATATTGGTGTAAGTGTATTGTATAAATCTATTGTTTGAAAAATATCCATCGATTCCTCAAAACGATGTTACTACAAAATTTTCTCGCCAAGTAGGTTTTAAAGGGAGGAAAGTGATTGTATGTTTCTAATTGACTCCAAGAATAATTGGCAATAACAAAGAAAGTTTTCTCAAAAATTTAATATCCATAAAATTGAAAAATGTTGGCCTCCCACTTTAGGTGGTTGATAATTAGCCAACATTCGATGTCGTTCATACTTCGCTACCTCCTTCGCTCTCGGCCAGGTGGTGGTGGCACTTGAGGAAACCCCTTTTAATTAGTTTTACAAAATCAAGAGGCTAGAATTCATCGTAAAATTCAAATTACGGACAACTATAATGCTCATGGCGTGAAAATTAGTTCCCTCCTACACTGGATTAAGGTTGGGGATAAAATTTCAAAGGAATTTTTTCTTTCCCTCAAAGCCAAACATTCCTTTTAGAAAATCTGAGCCATTTGTGATGGAAGATCTTCGCTCATGGATCCCCAACTCATGTTGTAAGCCTTTGTAAATCATTACAAGTAAGTCTTCCAAGCCCAAGCACCCTCAAAGGAGAGGAAAATTCCTTAGATGAGTGGTTGGCCATAGTGCCATACAAGCTCTCTTAGGCACAAAAATTCATGTAATCACTTGTTCTCTCTTGAAGAATTACAGGAAGCGGTCATGCAAATGGCCAATGTCAAGGGCCTTGGTTGCGATGGATTTCCCTGCGAATTTTACAAGTCGTTGTGAAAAATGGTTCCCTAGACCTATTTCAAGTTTACTCGGGAAGATTTTCATAAATTAACCGCTTGGTCCCTTTATCAACAAAGGGAAATTCAATTTCATTCCCAAGCCTAGAGATTTATAGCTGATAAGAAATTGGCATCCCATAACCTTAATTAATGTGTCTAATAAAGTTATTTCCAAATCTCTTTCCATTCGATTGTGACACATCATTCCCGCCATTTTCGGAATGAACAAACTACTTTTATTCAAGGGCACTATATCTTTGACAATATCATCGTGGTCTAGGAAGGTATGGAATCAACGCACAGTCCAATCAAGAAACCCTCTTCATCAAAATTGACTTTGAGAAAGCTTATGACGAGATAGAGTATCATTTCTTCCTTTCTATGCTTCAAGCACTGGGATTTGGTCCCAATTCCATTCAGTCCATTAAGATTCTCTTTGTGCATGTTTCCTCTCAAATCACCATTAACGTGCACATGTCGTCCCATTTTGTCCTTTTCTCGATCAATTTGGAAAGGATTCCCGCTATCTCCTTCCCCTGTATGTCCTTATGGAGGAAGGTTTTTGTTATCTGTTAGCTAAAGTGCAATCCTAGGGGTTTGTTAGGGGAATTACACTTCCGCCTTCCAATAACTCCCAACTACTTAGTGTCCATTTCACGTATGATTCCTTCCTTACACTTATTGAAGAAGAATTCATCGTTAGCAATGTTATGCAATGCTTGAAAACTTTCTTCAATGACATAAAACTCAATGCTATGAAGTGACCTTATTCTCTCTACCCCCGGATGGATGGTTATGACTAGAAAATTCTAGGCCATGGTGAAATGTTTAAATTTCTTGGTATTCCCTTTTATTTTCAAGCATCACTGTAGATATTTGGTAGTATTTTGTGTAACGGATGGCTTCAAAGTTAAACTACTAGCTCACTAAACCTTTATATGTAGCAGAAAATTCCATATTTGCTCCAAATTCATGGAAGCTATGTATGTTTACTACTCCTCATGTTGGGTGCCCTCCAAAAATCGCTACAAAAATTAAAAATATTTCGACAAGCCTTCCTCTCAACCAATGCCTCTTCAAGAAAAGGATTCCACAAAGTTACATGGGAAATTTTCTTCCTTCCCACAGATTCTTGAGGGCTAGGCCTCATTGACATTTTACATCAAGGGCATGCTCTCTATACCAAACAAATAATTCTCTCGCATGGAACGAGAAGAAACTTGGAAGTTTTTGCTATGAAATGGAATTGCAGGTTTCTCCTTATGTCTCATTTAGCTTGGAAAGGCATTAGATTTTACATCCTTTACATTACCTATGTTCCTATAAAATTGGTCAGCACTTTTATACTCAAAATCATTTGGAAAGCCGGGGAATAGATCAAACCGTGGCTTCAAAGTGGAAGGGAAATGGTTTCCGTGATGGAATTTCATTCATTCATCACTCCTTACAAAGTGGTATCATGTCATTCAATCTTAGGATAAGTGTCTTGTAGAGATTTCTTGATTCCTATGTTGCATCATTTCAAGCGTGGTATTCACACTATCCAGACCTTTTCTATAAGCGCATTCAATATTTTCATCCTTGAAATGAGCTCAAGGATAAATTCAAGTTGGCACTTCCTAACCAGGTTGTCATCAAGGGCATTAATTTCTTTATGCCAAATTGTATTATCAATAAGATCTCTGTTCTACCATCTCTTCCTAGGTGGACAGACTTGAAATGATTCGTGGACACCCATTTTTTAGAATTATTCATCTGGAATGGGATATTCTTGGATTTTACCTCACTTTCCTATGGTGAGAAAACTTAAATCACGTTGGGGTTTACATTCCTCTCCATCCAACCAGAGAAGGAGATTAAATACTATTTGGTCAACCTATGTCAAACCCAAAATTTCTCACTTTATATCTAGTGCATCATCCACTGTGGTCTTCTTATTACATCTCAATTGGTTCACCTTGGTGTTTTGGATCCCATGTGTCCCTTCTATACCACTTGGAAACTATTTCACATATTTTCTTCTATTTCCAAAAACAAAAAAGGTCTAGATTTGGATTCATTTTTTCTTCCTTCCATTTTGTCCTGAATGCTTCACCCTGATAGGATATTCTCCTAAGAGACAATCATCAATTGCTTCACAAATTTTCCCATACTTTTCTTGATTTTTGAGGGGAAATTCTCTTATAGCTTTGGAAAAAAATGAATTCTTGTTTATTTTCTAATGTTGAAGTTGGCCATAAATTCTATATTTATAATAAGTCTATGGTTATCGTGAATGTATTGTTATAGATCCAAGTGTAAGTGAATAAGGTGGTGCTTAAGGCAAATCATCTAAAAAATCTCCTTCAATAATGGGGTGATGCCCTTGCAATGTTGCACGTGATTTTCTATCACCCTCTCATCGCTCCCCACCACCAGAAGTGCCACCGCCATCCTTGAGGTAGCACTTGATGCGACCACTCAATGTTGCTCATTCATCCCGATCCGTCTGTCATCATGCAATCACCTCCATGGACAAGCCTATCTCCTGTTCACTCCACCACGTGGTTGGGACACCCCTCCTCCACCCAATAATTTCTCTTAGGGATCTTCGAGTACCCACGAGTCACACACTCATGATGGTTGGAATCTTCCACCCCGCTCAACAAATTTACTAGGATGGCTCTTGTGATCTCGCCCAATCGGGACACTACTGAGGACAATGAAGGAGGTATCCAACCGGGCTCTGGATGGGACATGATGGATAATATTGTATCATTTTACTTGTTAATATAATATAAGATCCTATTCATTAAAAATAGGTTGACTGAAGTAGAGTTCAATTACATTTAGATATTATTGAATTGGTGATAAAGAAACAATGAGATAATTAGAATAATATAGTAGTATTTTGTGAATCTAAAAACAATAATATTAGAAATTTATAATATTAATATTGAAATTGAATAATGGTAATATTTGAAATAGATGATTCCAATAATATCAAAGATGGAATATTATAGTAACAATTATGCATAAATAGTTTTCACCCCAGGTAACTATTTTAAACTTTATTCCGATACTTTAAAATCTGGTTGAGAGATGTTATGGATTCAATTTTAAGTGTTTTCAAATCAAAATTTTCTCAATTATTCTCTTATTTGATCAAATTTATTTCACATCAACTTTATATGATTTAAGTGAACTAGTCAAAAATCATTAAAAATTGATCTTATGATGTGTAAAACTAATCAAAAGCTGATTAATAATGCATTTGAATCTGATTTGATCGTCCTTAATTGATTTTTGTAACGTATTTATAATTTTGGAAACTTATCTAAAAATGCAACTTTAAAAAGTGGATTTCCCATTAATTTCCTTTCTTATTCAATCGTTCTTATGAAATTGAAGTGTAAATTGAAATAAAATAGCAAGAAAATGAATCAAAGACTCCACAAGTTGATAACGGAGTTCACCTAGTTTGAGATACATCTTTAGATTCACTTTAAATGTGGATCAATCTATTAGTTTATCATTTGAAGTACAAAACTATACATGTTCCAAATGAATAATAGATCATGTCACTTGCGTTTAGATATTTTTACAGATTTGTACACTCCGATCATCTCTCGAATTCGTCTCTATGTTCCTATGTGGCTCTATAAGAATTCCAAGTGTGTTACTTATCAAACTAATCCCTAAAAACTAATCCACTAGAAAAATTACAACACTTAATGGAAAGATAAAGACATAATTTTCTTCATCTCAGAATTTGGAACAACTCCCAAGTTCTGGCCGAAGCTTGAAAATGTCTCTAATTTTGTCTAAAACCATGTTTTCTACAAACTTCCTAGTATGGCCTCCTTACACAGTCTACCAAAAAAACCACTTTAAAAATATTTTTCCTCCTTTGGTATTGTTTCAACACCTCATGGTGTAATGACTAGCTAAAATTTTAGATGGGGTTGGTTAAGGGGTCGAATCCCCTTACCTCCCTTCATTGCTTATGTTTGGCGTTATGGGTAAAAATACCACATGTTTCACAAGTTTTAGTGGCTATGTGTTTTGAATTGGGGTAGGCAATGCATTGAACTCATTCATAGGACCATTTTTACTATGCTAAGTGTTTAAGCCGATGGTTGATGGGTTGATTTTGGCACCCGAGGCATTGTTGGCATCCCACATTGTGATTGTGGGAATGCCTCGAGTAGTGTGAAAATTAAATAGAGGATAAGATGTGAGCATTGGAACATAAGAGAGGACCATTTCTAGTACAAAGCATGACTCACCGAGTCGAATAAGATTCAATGCAATACAATTAGAATTACATAGAAAATTATCCCACATTTATCCTATGATAGAAACATGAGAATATTTATACGGAAGCTCAAACATGATAATATAAAAATTAGATGCCCAGAACCCCTCTACAAAATAGTGTATGGACCTGGATGAGGGTCCCTAGCCAATAAATAGTGAGGCCCACATGTTCGAACACGAGTGTTAAAGGCCGATGTCCAAAATATATGTTTTTACTTGAATCTTCATGTGCCATTTTTCGCAATTTGATTGGTCCACTTAGCGATCATGCATGCACCCATGTCAACTTACACGTGCATGCGACCCATATTTTGCCGATTAGTCATAAATTTCAGCAAACGATATCTTTTGCATACAAATTCCATTTTTCAGCTTTTCTTTATACCTCCCAAAGCTCTCGAATGATCTATTGTACTATAATAGTTTAGGAATAAATTAGGAATATATAAAATTAAAAATTTCCTCTATATCACTTATCTTCAATAAGAACATTTTGGTACCCAAAAGTAAACTCACCCAACTGAACTGCTAATACGTTCTCTGCATCATACACATATAGAACCCAATTTATAACATGGTAAGTTTTAAAAATTGCAATATATTGAAAATTTATCATAGAAATGTATTATCACAAATAGACAAAATTCCAACACCAAAAAATATATCCAACTAAATCCATGACCAATTTTACAACTGATATGAAAACCATAATGCCCATAATAATTTGTTTTTCACTGATCCTGCACCACTGTCAACTCTACAAAATCATTAAGTGCAACTTAAATAATAGTTTTTTAGTGAAATGAATGTACATACTATTTACAACCATGTTTGACAGTTACAAATAATAAATCCCAAATTGAAGGACTTCTAAGAGGTGCAAAATTCATCAATGGATAAAAAAGTTTGTATATTCATTATAATTACAAATGGTGCCCGAGAAGGGTTTAATAAGACACTTATACATTTTCACAACTTAAACAACAACATCATTATTACTATAAATATAATTTTCCCCAAAATATACGCACTCATCAACTAACCATGCTCCATAAGAAACACCTGTATATGTTGTTGTCAAGATTCAAAAATGAAGTTTTCCAAAAACCATAAACAAGAGAAAGTCATCCAAGTATGATAAACCTATCACCTAGATTTCCTCTTTAGGTTACTTCATGAAAACCAAAGCTTAAAATATATGGGAGATTTTCCTTTTAAACAAATCAATAGGAATCCCAAAATTCTTTGATAATTTTGCAAGCTAATCAACTATTACAACTATGCAAACATATAACTAAGGAACTATTTTCCAATCCACTTAACTGGATTATCCTTTTTAGGTGGTTTATTTTCCTTAGTATTTTCTTGAACAATTGCAGGGGTCATATTTAAGATTGTTGGTTTTTCTTTTTTTTATTAGGGGTAAATAGTTTTGAAGGGACTATACCCTGTTACAAAAAGTGCTCAAAAGCTAGATAGAGAAAAAAAATAGTCCATAGTTTTGAAGGGACTATACCCTATTACAAAAAGGCTCCATAGCTAGATAATGTAGTAAATACATCAAGTTTGGATCAACATCCATATTAAACATGAAAATACAACTATAGTTATCTCGAGAAACTATACAAAAGGATCAAAATAGTGACAAAAATGTAACTAAACAACATGAAAGCAACATCATGATAACAACAAAATAGAAAAATAGAAAAAGGACAGTCCTCTTCACTTGTATACTTTGTCAATCTTTGTCCTTACCTTCTGCAGAGAGGTGAAGAGTGCCAAGGCAGTGACATGGGAGGGATCCTTCTTGTCCAGTTGTAAGATAATCAAGTCTTGTACTGGTCTCGGCTCCCAAATGGCAATAGGAATGTTACTGAGAACACATACACTTTTGACATGTTGCTCAATGAAGTTGTAGATAGCCTTAAGCACATAAATAGTGTATTCATGTCTTCCTTTTACATTTCGCAGTCTGTTATCCAGTGAGTTAAGCTTCTTGTATATTTCAAGAATCTGATCATTATCCTATTCAGGGTCATTTTGCATCTTCCTTTTGCCTTCTCTCTTACAGACCTACTTGAGATCTTCTTTCAAAACCCCAACCTCCTTTTCTAGTTTGACAATTCTATTGAGAAGGAATTCCTCCCTATTCAGTAGCAGAAGCACCAATTGGATTGCTAATATGAAGTAAATTTTAGCAGACTCAATTTATTTGCTGCTACGAAGGATTCTTTGGGAGGGGAAGGGATGATTAAGGGGGTAAAGCGGGTTTTTGGTTCTAATTTTTCTTCGACTGATGCGATTGTTTTTCAATGCTTTCCTTATTAACAATTTTCCAATTTTGTGTATGATAAATATTCCAACATTTTTCATTCTCATGACCTTTCTTATTACAAAGAGTACAATATATTCTCATCGATGTTTTTAGGAAACTTACCAAAACTACCTTTTTCCGAGCACTATTTAGAGAGTGATATTTCATAATATTTCCTACAATTGGCTACACAAAGTGGTTAGAATTTCCACAAAAAGTGCATGGATAACTATTCGGATATTTTTTAATATCATATCCAAATTTCTTATACTGAAAAAATGGATCAATTTTTTTACCATTTCCTTATGTTTATGGTAATAAAGAGGAGGAAGAATCAGTATACCTTGTATTTGTGATTTATTATCAAATCCTTATTGGGATGAAGAATCACCAGATGTTAAGGGGGAAGACACTTTACTATCAGAATCTCATCTTCTTTCAACGGTTTTGGATCCTTCTCCAACTTCCATTTTCCCACCATTAGTGTAAATTAAACCTAAAAATGTGGGTGATCCTCGAAATATATTGGATTAGATATACCTTGTTTTTTCTTACCAAGGCCATTCCCATTAAATCCCATTTTAGTTAACAACTTAGATCCAATTCCCTTAGTGTGATTTTCAAAATCACCAAAAGCATTTTTACCTGAATTCAAATTTGAATGGGAGGAGGAATCATGTGGTGAAAAATTTACAGTGCACTCATATATCATTGTTACTACATTTGAAGGGGAAGGTAAGTCCTTATTCGGTTCACCACATTGTAATACCATCAAGAGATCATCCTTGGATTCAAGCTCTGATTTCAAGCATTCAATTTTCTCTTTAAGAAAATAAATTTCGCAC
Organism: Taxus wallichiana var. yunnanensis; assembly: GCA_018340775.1. Taxonomy (NCBI): domain Eukaryota; kingdom Viridiplantae; phylum Streptophyta; class Pinopsida; order Cupressales; family Taxaceae; genus Taxus; species Taxus wallichiana. The sequence goes on along the minus strand of CM031235.1, from coordinate 252,325,905 downwards.
CTCAGAAAGAATTCTCTTCTTGAATCTACATGTTTGTTCTTTCAAGATCTTCTAACCTCTCTTTCTTCAAGGCTTTTCCCATGGTTACCTAGAAATCATGTACTTCCAAACTCTACACACTTTGTAATAGAAGATGAACAATCCCAAAATTCAAGTACCAAACTGATATCAAATGCAACTAAAATCAAACATTGAGCTTATCCTTATTTGATACCTAAATATGATTTGTAAATAGTTTTCACCCCATGGTTAGCTGTTTTAAATTTTAGTCCAGATACTTTAGAATCTGATCAAGAGATGTTATGGATTAAATTTTAAGTGTTTTCAAATCCACTCTTTCTCAATTATTCTCTTATTTGATACATTTTATTTTCACATCAACTTTTCACATCAAATTCCCATGAGTCAAGTGCATATCAATTAAAAATCATTAAAAAATGATATTATAATGCCCAAAACTTATCACGAGATGATCAATAATGCATTTAAATCTGATTTGATCATCCAAAATTGATTTGTTCAACACATTTTTGATTTTGAAAACTTATATAAAAAATGCAACTTTTACAAGTTTATTTCCCATTAATTTCCTTTCTTATTCAATCATTCTCATGAAACCAAAATGTAAATTGAAATGAAACAAAATAAATTGAATCAAAGACTCCAAAATTTAATAATGGAGTTCGGATAGTTTGGGGTAGTCTATGGATTCACATTAAATATGAATCGATCTATTGGTTTATCACTTGAAGTAAAAATTATACATGTTCCAAATGAACAATAGATTATGTCACCTATGTTTAGATCTTTCTATAGATTTGTAGACTATGGTCATCTCTCGAATTTATCTACAAGTTCATATGTGGCTATGCAAGACTTCCAAGTACATTCTCCATGAAACTGATCCCAGATAACTCTTCCACCAAGAAAATTACAACACTTCATGGAAAAATGAAGACACCATTTTCTTCATATGAGGGTAAATTTTAGGGGAAAATATTTGTGAAAAGGCTAATATAAGGAATTTTGAATTTTGAATTTGGTGAATTTTGTACTACAATATGGTAACACACTTGCCAAAATTTCACGAGAACTAAAAAAATTTGAATATAATTTCACCTTCGTGTTTCCACCAAGGGTCGACTGATGTTAGTATATTCACCTTCATGTTATAACATTCTAATATATATAGGATTAATTTTCCATAGTATAGTCCTATTTTTTACATTATAAGCATGTGAATAATCCGAAAGTATAAGACCACAAGTGAAGGGTTCAGGAAAAAGTGAAAGAGTTAAGAGGTAAGAAAAAAAGAATTCTATCTATAGACTAGAAAGGTTATTTTGTGTTGACGAATGGTAAAAATCATTTGTGTTACCACTTGACGATAAATTCGTGATGAGTCATGAGAAACATGTGTAAATGTTATAGGTCAAGAATAAACATATGTGTTATTGAATGGTAATAGATATATGTGCTACCTCCCAGAATAAATATATATTTTACCGACCGTAAATGATTAATATGTTACCGACTGGTAACAAATATATATTTTATTTGGTAACAGATAAATGTGTTACCGGCCGGTAAGAGATATATGTGTTGCTAACCGATAATAGTTAACTATGTTACTTGGTTGGTAGCAAAGATTTTCGTAAACATCTTACATATTGCTTTGTCATTTGAGTGCTCGGTTGTGTTGTTGTCTGACATTCTTAAGTTGTGTTGGATTACATTTGGATAAAGATTTGTTGTTGTCATTATTTGAAAGTTCTATGTTTTTGTCACATGTACAGACTTCAAAATCATCCATTCGATGACCACTGCTACAAATGAGAAAAGAACTCAAGGAAAAAGAAAATTCAATATGGAATGTTCAAAATATTTGAGTCACCTTGTAAGTAACCCCAAAGGGAAGAGGTAAGTAAGCCAATTTCTACAATGATAATGTTACTTTATTTATTTGATTTACTTGGGGAAGCTGTAAGAAAACCAATTTCTCTTAAATGTAGAAAACCCTAGTTGTGACCTTACTCTAGATGAAATTTCCAATCACAAGATTAGTACAATTCAAATTGACAGTACTGATAATCCCATTTCCCATCCAAATAAAACTTCTAATAAACATGAAAAAGAAACTCGCATAACAGATGTAAGAGTGGGAAGTGGCCTATAGGAAGGACTTATAAATTTGAATGATTAACCAAATATCCATTCATTGAACCTGTTGAACCTAAAAATAGTATTGATTCTCCTACATGATGTAGATTTACTATCTATAGTTGGAAACTTGGTAGAGACCAAAAATGCAATTGAAGTTGGACACAATAGAGAAGCAATGTGGGAAGGTATACGAGTATAAAAAACAAGATGATGAAATAGTTATAAGAAACTAGATGGAAAATTCAGGAAGATTGTTTACACATGAGATATGCTACAGAATATGATAATCATCATAAACATCTTCAGGACCTATTTGAGAAAGGTGGAACTATAAAGGCTAGATTTGAAAAATCTACTAACGTAAGTCTTCAAGCAAAACTCATTCAATTTAGAACAATATTTCACATTTAAAAAAAAGGGTACAACAACTTCGAGATATTATTGATTATTAGACATTGTTTCAATCTAATGGATTTCCAAATATTCCAACAACACATTGGTCAGATATTAGTGCATGGGAGATGGAAAAGTGTATGGGAGAAATAGAAATCACTGATTTGAGAGAGAAGGTAAAAATGCAAATTTTATCACTTTGTCGATTGATGAGGTCACAATAGTAGATAATACATATTAGGTGTGCATATATGTCTACACTTTTAGTTTCGATAACCATTTCAAGGAAAATCATCTACTAAATATGCACAAAATGATGAAGAACTACAATGTTGAGAACATATGCAAACTTGTTATTAAAAATTTGAAGGAAATAACTAGTATGGATGATAATTCAATCTTTGCAAAGCTAATTTGTGTAGGAGTTGATGGTGCATCGTACAAGGTCAAAAAAATAAACTTTGTATTCATCTGCAAACAAGAGTAGCCCCTTACATGATACCTATTCACTGTATGGATCACCGAATGAATTTGGCTTACAAGATTGTAAGTAATTTTGAAAATTTTGCTAAGGTGGAGGAGCTGATACGGGACTTGCATTCATATATGTCAAGCAATCCTAAAATATTTCTAGAGTTTCAGAGATTTTATGTTGGAATAAAAATGGTAAAAAATTGCTAAAAGATGTTGACATGAGATGGATATCATTATATGAACTAGCTTACAAGATTTTTGAGGAATACAAGTCCTTAACAGGGTATATGTTCAAACATCGAAGAGAAGTGGACAAGGCTAAAGATTTATTGTATCGCTTGACAGATTTAGAGACATTATTAACTTTATGTGGTATTTTTCCAATGCTAAAGGAAATAAACAACTTGGTGAAACATGCTCAGGAAAGATCCATATACATTTTTGATTTTATAAAATTAAAGAGACAAGTATGTATGATTTTAGATACCTTGTATATCACCCAAGACTAGATTCAAAAGCCAATTTTTAGTAGCTTCAAGGTTTTGACAGACACCAAAGATCCAAAAAAATATTTAAAGTTCAATATCAGTGGTCATCTTTGTATTTCTGTTGATGGGAAAAATATTAAAATGCACACTTTATACAAAGATCCTTATGTAATAGGTTCTAAACTTGAGGAAGTACATGTCACGAGCTGTCTTTTTGATGCTTTGTAGTTTTTGATGTACATAAAAAATTGATGAAAATATCTGAAACATTATCTTCTAAGATCAAAGAGTGTTTTAAAAATAGTGATCTATTGGAGGCCATGGGAGTTGTAAATCCCATTTTCTGGAACCCGATGATTGATGAACAACGAGAGCTACAAACTTCATGAAATAAATGATTGCACTTATGGAACAATTTTGCAAATCTTCACATGTTTATGGAGGGGAATTAGATGGTATATTGGAAAAAAATATTACTCATACCCTAGTCGAACATTTTGCATTTATAATTTCGATCAATATAAGCCTATTGCTAACCCAACAAATGAGAGTTTTCACTTATTATGGAGAAAGATGTATCAAAGTTACATTCTTAGAGAGAATATAAGTGAATACTTCAAACTTTATGAACTCATATAGAAAATTATTCTTTAGTCTGTTGAAGATGAAAAAGTATTTAGTTCACCTACATTTATGAAATCAAAACTTCACACATTTGGAAAAGAATTTGGAAACTTGTTTGAGAATCTATGTTTCAAGATATAGGGTGGACACATTTCCATTTGAAAGAGCACTAGCTACATGGACATCTCTTACAGAGCACAAAGTTGTTAATCAGATAGAGAACAATGAAGTCTCTAATAATGGTGAAATTGACTTGGACTCTGCTAGACAAGATACTACAACAAATATAAGAAGTGATGAAGGACCATCCATGATAGGGTTGTTTCAGCTACCAGACAATTGATTGTATTATTTTTCTGAAAAAATATATGGTTATTCACTATTTTTTCATTTACATATATTGTGAATATAATGTTTGGAATTTTTTTAATCCCTTCTATATTTTTAATAATGTTTGCAAATAACATATGGTAGATAGTTCATATTTGTGCAATATCATATAAGCAAACTGGATGATGTAATAAAATTATTTTTTTCTACTAATAAATATGTTCAATATTTGATTTCTCACTATCAAAATTTCATAGGAATATTTGTTCACAAAAATATTATAATCCATATACGATATTTAACATCGTGATTATAATGATTACTAACAAAACATAACAAATCTACAAGTACATTAGATGATCCATCATTATTGGAGATAATATTTTCATGATGAATCAAGATTCAAGAATCAACTATCAAGATTGAGAACAACATGGGCTTATGCACAAAGATGGGGGCTAAAAAGTGGGCAAAAACCATAACGTGCTCGTGTTATGGCTCAGGCGCATTATAACATGAATGGGTAGTTTGGGGCTCGCGTTATGGTTTGGATTTTCCAACCCATAACGCGAGCGCGTTTATAACGCGCTCATCTTATAATGCACTCGTGTTTCAAATTTAATAAAAGAAAGTCAAAACCTAAGAGCGATTCATTTGCAAAAAACAATAAAATAAACACAAAAGACATCAAAATGCGAATGAGGAAAGAAATGTTCACGTTTTAGAGATTTTGCGTCCTTGACACCACATGAACCTTGAATTGATGATGGCGGAGAGTGAAGAAGGCGATCCAATGTTGATTTAGGATTTTTATATTTGTAAATTTTATGTTTTTAGATAATTGTTGATTTGTTATTTACATTCATTTTCGATGTTTCTTTACCTTCAAATCAATCCTATCATTCATGCTTAGACAAAGAAGAAGAAAAAAAACATCCCTAGAACAACCCCTTCTATTTCTAGGCATCCTCCTAACACCCAACAAAAGATTTTGGGGAAATTGCAAACCAAAAATTACAAATTTAGGGTTTAATAGAAATTTTAAATAAACCTAATGCCACAAATCCTCATCATCAAAACCTAGCCACATCATTAGGAATTTTGTTATCCAATGTTGATAATGTGGTAGGAAAATATAACACATGGGATAGTTTCATAAACAACTACCATAATTTTTATTCGAGATCGGTTGTCCTATAATGCGGTGAAAAGAAAAAAATCACGGAGGAAAAAATGTGTGAATTATTTACGAGATCCAAAAACTAATGCACCATTATGATTGGATTGTAGAAGATTCCCCATACATTGGTGCAATCACGAGGGGATTAAAAATATTTTTTGGGATAGGTGGTGGATGGTTTTTGACCAACCACCTTGTAATAATTTTGAGGTGCCCCAATATTTCTTGAGGAAACTCTATTACGAGTTCATCCTCAATGAAATACCTAACTATTATGACATTAGATATTTTCAGGGAAGAGGCCAAGGCTCTGCATAGGATAGGAAGGGGGCACATCGTTAAAAACCATATAGTTAGGTCCACTGTTCACCCTCCTATTCAACATGTTTCAGTCCCTTCATTGTTGAAGATACAACGAAGGTTTAGCCCCTCAATCCATTAGATCACTTACTCATTCACTTTGCTTCATCATGAAACTCATCTCTCCTAGGGAGATGGGGTCGATCTTTCTAGGGAGAAGACATCATATACTATATAGAGTGTCATGCTTGTGGGAGTATAGGCACGTATGTGGTTGATGTGGAAGATCCACAGTGTAGCGAGACAACTCCATAGTCTCGCCAGAAAAATCCATAGCCTTGTGAGGCAGCTCCATAGCCTCACGAGGAAGCTCCACAAGCTAGCAGGTGTCGATTGGAGGAGGAACATCATGATTCTGTGTTGCAGAATATTATCATCACATATTGTCTACTAGATTCAGCATTTGGTATTGACCATCAAGTAATTTTACATGAAATTAGTTGCAATTGAATATATATTTTGTACAAAATCTTATAATAAACCATGTTAATCAATTGTGAATGAAAATTAAAGAGACATGTGTGTTTTTATAAAATTACAGGGTCAAAGTATGCATCCAGTGTCACATTCCCCTTCTTCATAGGTGAATGTCGGTACGAGTTTGCATGCTAGTGAATTTACTAATGTAATTTTTATTATTTTTATTAATCATATACATGAAGATAACATGAACTATAGTTAACATATGAATTTACTAATGTGAGTTTTATTATTATTTTAGTTGATGACATCATTACAATCTCTGTTGAGATTCGTCGATCATTAGATATCGGAGTTGCTATGGGCATAGCTTTTGTCATCCCTCTTACATAGGTATATGTGTTGGTAAAGTTATTTATATAATGAATTGATTGTATTAAATAACATCATTTATTATTATTTAATGACATTCACACGTGTATTCTAATTTTCATCATCATGGTTGCCACAGGAGGAGTTTGTTATACTCCGGTTCGTGCATCCGGTAATGATGTTGATGATATTTAGAAGAAAAGGATGATTGACGATGATCATCGATAACAATAAGTATTTATTTCAAAGTAGTGTCATTTTATGTATGTCACTAATTGTATACTAATGGGTATGTTGTTTATTTGTATTAATAGATGGAGCTACAAGCATCCTTTGAGCGTAGGAGGTCCGAGTGAAATAAGGGGGCATTCCACCGATGTGCACGAGTCATCTTCCTGAAACCCAAAGAGAACTAAATTATTTTATGATACAAGATCCGTAGTTTAGATGTATACGAATTTTATTATCTTCCTTCATGGCATCTTGGCATAGATGTATACGGATTTATGTTTTGTCTATGTATATCATTGTATATGCCTACATGGCTTTGTTAAGACATTGATTTTGATCAAATTTTGTATGTTATCAAGCATTTTTGAATCAATATAATATATGCAAAAAAATGTTTTAAAACGTGTATGTAAGTGGATTAGTATGATATCATATGTATGTTATTTTAATATGTATTATTAGTGTTAAGTTTTTTTATGTAATAAACGTGGAATTAAAATCCATATGTAACTAGTTTTCAATTTTGCCAAGTTGTAATATAATCATTCAATGCCATCAATTATAATAATATAATGTCAATTTCAATGCTATCCACTTCCTGGAATCTCAATAATTCAAATGAAATGTATGTAACGAGATAACACAATATTACATTAAGTCTAATAATTAAATTGTAACTACAAAGAGAAAGAGAGAGAGGGAATGTAAGAGGGGTAGACATAGAAAGAGAGAATGGGGGTGAGAGAAAGAGATAGAGAATGTGAGAGCAAGAGATAGAGAAAGAGTGAATGAGAGTGTGAGAAAAAGAGAGAGTGAAAGTGCGAGTGAGAACAAGAGAGAGTGTGAGAGAGAGACAAAGAGAGAGACAAAGAGCTATGTTGTCAGGATACTTAAGATTTTACATTTAGTGTTCAAAACATTCAATAGACTTAATATTTCACATTACATCTATGATATATAAATATTAGATTTTTATGTTTCTTCCATTTCCTTTGAGATTAATTTTTGTGTTGTGATGATGGCCATAAAACATGTATATAGGGAGATCTTGAAGAACCTATTTAATTAGGATGCCTCTAACTCGCCAATGATAACTAAAGAGGTCTCGTCCACTGGTTGGTTCTTGCATTCATATTATCCAAAATCACTTTCTAATCATCATTGATTTCTCACTATCAAAATTTCATAGGAATATTTGTTCACAAAAATATTATAATCCATATACGATATTTAACATCGTGATTATAATGATTACTAACAAAACATAACGAGTCTACAAGTACATTAGATGATCCATCATTATGGAGATAATATTTTCATGATGAATCAAGATTCAAGAATCAACTATCAAGATTGAGAACAACATGGGCTTATGCACAAAGATGGGGGCTAAAAAGTGGGCAAAAACCATAACGTGCTCGTGTTATGGCTCGGCGCATTATAACATGAATGGGTAGTTTGGGGCTCGCGTTATGGTTTGGATTTTCCAACCCATAACGCGAGCGCGTTATAACGCGCTCATCTTATAATGCACTCGTGTTTCAAATTTAATAAAAGAAAGTCAAAACCTAAGAGCGATTCATTTGCAAAAACAATAAAATAAACACAAAAGACATCAAAAATGCGAATGAGGAAAGAAATGTTCACGTTTTAGAGATTTTTGCGTCCTTGACACCACATGAACCTTGAATTGATGATGGCGGAGAGTGAAGAAGGCCAGTCAATGTTGATTTAGGATTTTTATATTTGTAAATTTTATGTTTTTAGATAATTGTTGATTTGTTATTTACATTCATTTTCAGATGTTTCTTTACCTTCAAATCAATCCTATCATTCATCCCTAGACAAAGAGGAAGAAAAAACATATCTAGAACACCCCCTTCTATTTCTAGACATCCTCCTAACACCCAACAATAGATTTTGGGGAAATTACTAACCACAAATTACAAATTTAGGGTTTAATAGAAAATTTAAATAACCCTAATGCCATGAATCTTCTCCGTCAAAACCTAGCCACATCATTAGGAATTTTGTTATCCAATGTTGATAATGTGGTAGGAAAATATAACACATGGGATAGTTTCATAAACAACCGCCATAATTTTTATTCGAGATCGGTTGTCCTATAATGCGGTGAAAAGAAAAAAATCACGAGAGGAAAAAATGTGTGAATTATTTACAGATCCCAAAACTAATGCACCATTATGATTGGATTGCTGAAGATTTCCCATACATTGGTGCAATCACGAGGATTAAAAATATTTTTTTAGGGATAGGTGGTGGATGGTTTTTACCAACCACCTTGTAATAATTGTGAGGTGCCCCAATATCTCTTGAGGAAACTCTATTACGAGTTCATCCTCAATGAAATACCTAACTATTATGACGTTAGATATTTTTAGGGAAGAAACCAAGGCTCTGCATAGGATAGGAAGGGGCACATCGTTTAAAAACCATATAGTTAGGTCCACTTTCACCCTCTTATTCAACATGTTTCAGTCCCTTCATTGTTGAAGATACAACGAAGGTTTAGCCCCTTGAATCCATTAGATCACTTACTCATTCACTTTGCTTCATCATGAAACTCATCTCTCCTAGGGAGATGGGGTCGATCTTTCTAGGGAGAAGAAATCATATACTATAGAGTATCATGCTTTTGGGAGTATAGGCACGTATGTGGTTGATGTGGAAGATTCACAGTGTAGCGAGACAACTCCATAGTCTCGCCAGAAAAATCCATAGCCTTGTGAGGCAGCTCCATAGCCTCACGAGGAAGCTCCACGAGCTAAGCGGGGTGTCTCGATTGGAGGAGGAACATCATGATTACGTGTTGCGAATATTATCATCACATATTGTCTACTAGATTCAGCATTTGGTATTGACCATCAAGTAATTTTACGAATTTAGTTGCAGTGAATATATATTTTGTACAAAATCTTATAATAAACCATGTTAATCAATTATGAATGAAAATTAAAAAGACATGTGTGTTTTTATAAAATTACAAGGTCAAAGTATGCATCCAGGTGTCACATTCCCATTCTTCATAGGTGAATGTTTGTACGAGTTTGCATGCTAGAAAATTTACTAATGTAATATTTATTATTTTTATTAATCATATACATGAAGATAACATGAACTATAGTTAACATATGAATTTACTAATGTGAGTTTTATTATTATTTTAGTTGATGACATCATTACTGATCTCTGTTGAGATTAAATGTCGATTATTAGATATCGGAGTTCTTTATGGGCATAGCTTTTGTCATCCCTCTTACAAAGGTATATGTGTTGCTAAAGTTATTTATGTAATGAATTGATTGTATTAAATAACATCATTTGTTATTATTTAATGACATTCACACATGTATTCTAATTTTCAACATCATGGTTGCCACATGAGGAGTTTGTTACTCCGGTTCGTGCATCCGTAATGATGTTGATGATATTTAGAAGAAAAGGATGATTGACGATGATCATCGGATAACAATAAGTATTTATTTCAAAGTAGTGTCATTTTATGTATTTCACTAATTGTATATTAATGGGTATGTTGTTTATTTGTATTAATAGATGGATCTACAAGCATCCTATGAGAGTAGGAGGTGCGAGTGAAATAAGGGGGCATTCCAGCCGATGTGCCTGAGTCATCTTCCTGAAACCCAAAGAGAACTAAATTATTTTATGATACAGTACCGTAGTTTAGATGTATACGAATTTTATTATCTTCCTTCATGGCATCTTGGCATAGATGTATACGGATTTATGTTTTGTCTATGTATATCATTGTAGATGCCTACATGGCTTTGTTAAGACATTGATTTTGATAAAATTTTGTATGCTATCAAGCATTTTTGAAACAATATAGTATATGTGAAAAAATTGTTTTAAAACTTGTATGTAAGTCGATTAGTATGATATCATATGTATGTTATTTTAATATGTATTATTAGTGTTAAGTTTTTTTATGTAATAAACATGGGAATTAAAATCCATATGTAACTAATTTTTAATTTTGCCAAGTTGTAATATAATCATTCAATGCCATCAATTATAATAATATAATGTCAATGTCAATGCTATCCACTTCCTGGAATCTCAATAATTCAAATGAAATGTATGTAACGAGATAACACAATATTACATTAAGTCTAATAATTAAATTGTAACTACAGAGAGAAAGAGAGAGAGAGGAATGTAAGAGGGTTAGAAATAGAAAGAGAGAATGGAGGTGAGAGAAAGAGATAGAGAATTTGATAGCAAGAGATAGAGAAAGACTGAATGAGAGTGTTAGAGAAAGAGAGAGTGAAAGTGCGAGTGAGAACAAGAGAGAGTGAGAGAGAAACAAAGAGAGAGACAAAGAGCTATGTTGTTAGGATACTTAAGATTTTACATTAAGTGTTCAAAACATTCAATATACTTAAGATTTCACATTACATCTATGATATATAAATATTATATTCTTTATGTTTCTTCCATTTCCTTTGAGATTAATTTTTGTGTTGTGATGGTGGCCATAAAACATGTATATAGGGAGATCTTGAAGAACCTATTTAATTAGGATGCCTCTAACCTCGCCAATGATAACTAAAGAGGTCCACATCACCGGGTTGGTTCTTGCATTCATATTATCCAAAATCACTTTCTAATCATCATTGATTTCTCACTATCAAAATTTCATAGGAATATTTGTTCACAAAAATATTATAATCCATATACGATATTTAACATCGTGATTATAATGATTACTAACAAAACATAACAGTCTACAAGTACATTAGATGATCCATCATTATTGGAGATAATATTTTCATGATGAATCAAGATTCAAGAATCAACTATCAAGATTGAGAACAACATGGGCTTATGCACAAAGATGGGGGCTAAAAAGTGGGCAAAAAACCATAACGTGCTCGTGTTATGGCTCAGGAGCATTATAACATGAATGGGTAGTTTGGGGCTCGCGTTATGGTTTGGATTTTCCAACCCATAACGCGAGCGGCCGCGTTATAAACGCGCTCATCTTATAATGCACTCGTGTTTCAAATTTAATAAAAGAAAGTCAAAACCTAAGAGCGATTCATTTGCAAAAACAATAAAATAAACACAAAAGACATCAAAAATGCGAATGAGGAAAGAAATGTTCACGTTTTAGAGATTTTTGCGTCCTTGACACCACATGAACCTTGAATTGATGATGGCGGAGAGTGAAGAAGGCGATCCAATGTTGATTTAGGATTTTTATATTTGTAAATTTTATGTTTTTAGATAATTGTTGATTTGTTATTTACATTCATTTTCAGATGTTTCTTTACCTTCAAATCAATCCTATCATTCATGCTTAGACAAAGAAGAAGAAAAAAACATCCCTAGAACAACCCCTTCTATTTCTAGGCATCCTCCTAACACCCAACAAAAGATTTTGGGGGAAATTGCAAACCAAAAATTACAAATTTAGGGTTTAATAGAAATTTTAAATAAACCTAATGCCACGAATCTTCGCCATCAAAACCTAGCCACATCATTAGGAATTTTGTTATCCAATGTTGATAATGTGGTAGGAAAATATAACACATGGGATAGTTTCATAAACAACTACCATAATTTTTATTCAGATCAGTTGTCCTATAATGCGGTGAAAAAGAAAAAAATCACAAAGGAAAAAATGTGTGAATTATTTACAGATCCCAAAACTAATGCACCATTATGATTGGATTGCAGAAGATTCCCCATACATTGGTGCAATCACGAGGGGATTAAAAATAATTTTTGGGATAGGTGGTGGATGGTTTTTTACCAACCACCTTGTAATAATTTTGAGGTGCCCCAATATTTCTTGAGGAAACTCTATTACGAGTTCATCCTCAATGAAATACCTAACTATTATGACATTAGATATTTTTAGGGAAGAAACCAAGGCTCTGCATAGGATAGGGAGGGGGCACATCATTTACAAAACCATCTAGTTAGGCCCACTTTGTTCACCCTCCTATTCAACATGTTTCAGTCCCTTACATTGTTGAAGATACAACGAAGGTTTAGCCCCTTGAATCCATTAGATCACTTACTCATTCACTGCTTCATCATGAAACTCATCTCTCCTAGGGAGATGGGGTCGATCTTTCTAGGGAGAAGAAATCATATACTATAGAGTATCATGCTTTTGGGAGTATAGGCACGTATGTGGTTGATGTGGAAGATTCACGATGTGTAGCGAGACAACTCCATAGTCTCGCCGAGAAAATCCATAGCCTTGTGAGGCAGCTCCATAGCCTCACGAGGAAGCTCCACGAGCTAAGCGGGGTGTCGATTGGAGGAGGAACATCATGATTCTCGTGTTGCGATGAATATTATCATCACATATTGTCTCTAGATTCAAAGATTTGGTATTGACCATCAGGTAATTTTACATGAAATTAGTTGCAATTGAATATATATTTTGTACAAAATCTTATAATAAACCATGTTAATCAATTGTGAATGAAAATTAAAGAGACATGTGTGTTTTTATAAAATTACAGGGTCAAAGTATGCATCCAGTGTCACATTCCCCTTCTTCATAGGTGAATGTCAATATGAGTTTGCATGCTAGTAAATTTACTAATGTAATTTTTATTATTTTTATTAATCATATACATGAAGATAACATGAACTATAGTTAACATATGAATTTACTAATGTGAGTTTTATTATTATTTTAGTTGATGACATCATTACAGTCTCCTGTTGAGATTCGTCGATCATTAGATATCGGAGTTGTTATGGGCATAGCTTTTGTCATCCCTCTTACAAAGGTATATGTGTTGGTAAAGTTATTTATATAATGAATTGATTGTATTAAATAACATCATTTGTTATTATTTAATGACATTCACACATGTATTCTAATTTTCAACATCATGGTTGCCACATGAGGAGTTTGTTACTCCAGTTCGTGCATCTGGTAATGATGTTGATGATATTGAGAAGAAAAGGATGATTGACGATGATCATCGAGATAACAATAAGTATTTATTTTTAAGTAGTGTCATTTTATATATGTCACTAATTGTATACTAATGGGTATGTTGTTTATTTGTATTAATAGATGGATCTACAAGCATCCTATGAGTATAGGAGGTCTGAGCGAAATAAGGGGGCATTCCATTGATGTGCCCGAGTCATCTTCCCGAAGCCCAAAGAGAACTAAATTATTTTATGATACAAATACCGTAGTTTAGATGTATACAAATTTTTTTGTCTTCCTTCATGGCATCTTGGCATAGATGTATACGGATTTATGTTTTGTCTATGTATATCATTGTATATGCCTACATGGCTTTGTTAAGACATTGATTTTGATAAAATTTTGTATGCTATCAAGCATTTTTGAATCAATATAGTATATGTGAAAAAATTGTTTTAAAACTTGTATGTAAGTCGATTAGTATGATATCATATGTATGTTATTTTAATATGTATTATTAGTGTTAAGTTTTTTTATGTAATAAACGTGGGAATTAAAATCCATATGTAACTAGTTTTCAATTTTGCCAAGTTGTAATGTAATCATTCAATGCCATCAATTATAATAATATAATGTCAATTTCAATGCTATCCACTTCACCCGGAATCTCAATAATACAAATGAAATGTATGTAACGAGATAACACAATATTACATTAAGTCTAATAATTAAATTGTAACTACATAGAGAAAGAGAGAGAGGGAATGTAAGAGGGTTAGAAATAGAAAGAGAGAATGGAGGTGAGAGAAAGAGATAGAGAATTTGATAGCAAGAGATAGAGAAAGACTGAATGAGAGTGTGAGAGAAAGAGAGAGTGAAAGTGCGAGTGAGAACAAGAGAGAGTGTGAGAGAGAAACAAAGAGAGAGACAAAGAGCCATGTTGTTAGGATACTTAATATTTTACATTTAGTGTTCAAAACATTCAATAGACTTAATAGATTTCACATTACATCTATGATATATAAATATTATATTTTTATGTTTCTTCCATTTCCTTTGAGATTAATTTTTGTGTTGTGATGGTGGCCATAAAACATGTATATAGGGAGATCTTGAAGAACCTATTTAATTAGGATGACTCTAACCTGCCAATGATAACTAAAGAGGTCAGTCCACTGGTTGGTTCTTGCATTCATATTATCCAAAATCACTTTCTAATCATCATTAAGAATGCGGGAAGAAGACAATGTTGTGCCTTAATAGTTTCTAAGATAAGATGATCTTTGAAATTTCAAGATATGCAATTTATAGTTACAAATTTTTCTATTAGTATTGAAGATCACCTGAGACTTGATCTCATAAATAACTTGTACGGAGGCTCATATATATGTCCAAATTTAATTAAATAGCTTATTTCATTGGCCAATTGCGATGATCCCAAATAATTACCTCAAACATTCTTGATATCCTTTGAATATTTTATTTTTAATAAAATAAAAGGATATTTTTATAGTTTGGAATCTAATGTTGAACATTTCTATGGAAACAACCATATCTGTCATGAGAAATGTGAAGTTTCTGGAGTATGCATAATCCTTACCAAGTTAGTGAGACAAATAGACACTTTCACGTGGAAGAAGAGGTTCTTTTGAATATGAACATGTATTAGAAAAAAATGGCTTGTGTAGAGATTGTTGTGTTCTCATCCCACCTTTCAAACTGAATCATGAAGGTCCACATTTGCACACCAATTAAAAAGAGAAGTCTATTGGTAGGTTCTTGCATTCATATTATCGAAAATAACCTTCTAATCATCCTTAACGATGTAGGAAGGATTCAATGTTGTTGCTTAATAGTTTCTAGGACAAAATGCTCTTTTTTGTCTCCAGGATCTTAACGGACTACATCTAGATGAAGTAGCCTAGAAGAAATGGATCCATACGAAACCTCCGCAAGCATTTACCATGTCACCTAGAATTTTTCACACAGTCGGTTCGGCACCAAGAGACACCATTTGCAAAATATTGCATTTGATAGCCTTACAATGACTCAAACTACACTATTTTACACTTTTACAAACAATAGAACACCGAGAGAACCAAAAAGAGATGGATCAAATTGAGATAGGATTTTGTATACTGTTGCGACATAGAGGTGTTGGATCAAAAGAGAGGTCTCTAGGTACCATGGAGACCGAGATATCACCCGTCAAAGTTACATCATATTTTGGTCTCCAGACTCTTAAGGGACTACATCTAGATAAAGTAGCCCAAAAGAAACGCCACCATCTTGTACTGAAATGAATCCTACACAAGTGTTTACCATGCCATACGAGACATGTTGACACGGTCGATTCGGTGCCAAGAGCCACCGTTTGTAAAATATTGCATTTGACAGCCTTACACTGACTCAAACTACACTATTTTACGCTTTTACAAACAATATAACACCAACATAACCAAATGTATATGGATAAAACCAAGATAGGAATCTTTATATTGTTGTGGCATAGAGGTGTAGGATCAATTGAAAGGTCTCTAGGTGCCACAGAGACTAAGATATCACCTATCAAAGTTACAATTTTTTTTGTCTCCGAGCTCTTAAAGGACTAAGTCTTGACAAAGTACCCCAAAAGCAATGACACCGTATTGAACCAAAAAAATCCTAAAAATGCTTTTACCATGCTACCCAGATCTATTGGTGTATTCAGATTGTTTCAATAGCCACCGTTTGTAAAATATTTCATTTGACAACCTTACACACGACTAGAAATTCACTATTTTACACATTTGTAAACAATAAAACACTTGAGAGAACCAAAAGGAGATGGATAAAAATAAGATAAGATTTTGTAGAGTGTTGCGACATGGAGGTTTAGGATCAAGCCGGAGGTATCTAGGTGATACGGATACTTTGAGATATCACCCGTCAAGTAATATCATTTTTGGTCTTCGGTCTCTTAAGGGACTACATATAGGCAAAGTAACCCGGAAAGCAACAACACTATCCTCCACTAAAATGAAGCCTCCAAAAGTGTTTACCATGCCACCAAAATGTGTTAGCATAGTTGGTTTGGTGCCAAGAGCCAACATTTGTAAAATATTGCATTTGAAAACCTTACACTAACTCAAAATATACTATTTTGCACTTTTGCAAACAATAGAACACCGAGCGAAGTGAAAGGACATGGAGAAAGATGAGATGTCTCTAGGTACCACAGAGACTGAGATATCACCCGTCAAAGTTAAAGGACTATTTTGTCTTTGGGATCTTAAGGAAACATGTCCGGATAAAGTAGTCTAGAAGCAACGACACTGCCCTACTCCAAAATGAATCCTCAACAATCCTTTACCATGCCACCGAACATGTTGGCGTAGTGGTTTGGGTACGAAGAGCCACCATTTGCAAAATATTACATTTGACAACCTTACACTGACTGAAACTACACTATTTTATGCATTTGCAAACAATAGAACATCAAGAAAACTGAAAGGATATGGATAAAATTGAGATAGGCTTCATAGAATGTCATAAGTTGGAGGTGGAGGATCAAACGAGAGGTATCAATGTTACATAGAGACCAATATATCACCACAAAGTTATATCATTTTTTTGGTCTCCGGGTTCTTCAGGGAATACGTTTGGATGAAGTAGCTCAGAAGAAATGACAACATTTTACACTAAAACAAAGCCTCTATAAGTGTTTACCATGGAAATTTGACATGTTGGCGTAGTTGGTTTGGAACCAAGAGCAACCGTTTGTAAAATATTTCATTTGAAATCCTTAAAATCACTCAAACTACACTATTTTGAGCTTTTGCAAACAATAGAGCACTTTGAGAGAACCAAAAGGAGATGGAGAAAAGAGATAGGATTTTATATAGGCTCTGACATGGAGGTGTAAGATCAAATGAGATGTGTCTAGGTGCCACGAGGCGAGATATCACCCTTTGAAGTTATAACATTTTTTTGGTCTCGAGCTCTTAAGGTACTACATCTAGATGAAGTATCCCGGAAGAAACAACACCATCACGTACCATAACAGATCCTCCAAAAGCATTTACAGTGCCACAAAAATGTGTTGGTGTAGTCTTTCGGTGCCAAGAGATAGAATTTGCAAAATAATGGATTGGATAACCTCTCACTCTCTCTTCCTCTCATGCTTTCTTTCTCTCTCTCTCTCTCTCTCTCTCTCTCTTGCACACACAATATCAATCTCACCCTCACTCTCTTTTCCTTTCTGAAACAAATTTAACATTTCTCTTATTTCCATGTATGTTATTATGTAAGCCAGGATGATCTATTGGAAGATGAAAAAAACATGTTTGACACCTTGTGACACATGTTCCTGACCTCCACAATGTATTGAGCTCACCATGTTCTTGTTAGTTGTTACTAAGTAGCACTTCCAAAGTGTTAATTTTCAAGGTTCAATGATTAGATTAACAAGGAAGTGGGGAGCCATATTAGTCTTGTTGATAGTACTAATTACCCATGAAATATAATTCTCCATCTTTCATTTTCTTTTCTCATCTTCCACATCATATTGATAAACAATTTGTCAAGGGATCTTCCCTCTTCAATGGTGATACACCAAATATGAATATGATCCTTAAGAATCAATTCTCATCCCACCATAATACCATTACGAATTTTTTTATTGGTAATGTTACATGGTCATTGTCCTTTTTGAGAGAGAAAGGAAAAAGTTCAGGGAACAAAACAAGAGGGCCATTACCACCAAAATATTCCAAGGCCTCGGCGACATGGAAATTAAAATCATAGCAACAAGGAATGGATAAGAAAACATAGGGTTATAAATCACCTAGTAATTTTTTCTCATTTAGTTCAATGTTACGCTTATGAAGAAGATGAACCCTTTTTAGTTGAATACTCTCTGTCAATACTAATAAGATAAATGAGCCAAATTACCCTTTTTGGTTTCCAAACAACTTGAAATACATATGGATTTAGAGGTCATACACAAATTTACAAACATCTCTATCATTATAAATGGAAGCTAAGTAATAGTGTCTCCATGTATCCAAGGATCGAGGACTACTGGGGTCTATGATAGGATTGGACATTCAGGAATCATCGAGTGTTTGAATCATAATGTCATTTCATCTCGAAGGAAGGTTGGGTTGTGCCCTTGTTGGTTTTTTTCTCATAGTGTCACGAGGTAGCCTTTCTAGTATTATTGGAGAGAACTACCCATGTTTGTGTGATAATTATAAAATCTCCCTTGACTCCTAAGAACTTGTTTTTATCAGGATGCAATAGCAAGGCTAGTTTTCTATATTGTTTCTTAATAAGAGAAGAATCATATGAGGATGTTACCTATAAGATGGAATACCCATTTGATGAGGCCTGAAGAGACTGTAGAATGAAAAACAAGGTGTTGTTATCACCAAATCACAACACCCTATGGTTTACACAAGTGTGTGTGATTGAGCTCACGGTGTGATTGGATAACATGGGTACTATCTCCAAGTTGTGGGAATTGTTACTTGAGATAGACCTCCAGAGAAAGTTGGTTCTTGCTCCTAAACTACCTACCACAATCTACTCTAATGCAAGAAAAACTATCTAATCCTAATATAAATTTCCAAGGGACAAAGAAGAGAGAGTGCATGAAAAAAATCCTACACTAAAGCGGTGATACACTAGAAAAGGAGAGTGTGAGAACAACAAATGTGTGTGAAAAGTAGAAGTAAAGTGCATACTAGAAGGGGTGATACCAGTTCTCCAAAATATATCAAATGCATTCACAACAATATTTCATGCACACACAATGATAATGAATCCCTGCAAAGTATAAAAATAGACACAATATATATGCAATGAGATTGAAGGGGCAAGAGGAATGCAAACAAACATAGTAGGAGAAGAGACATCCACAAACTCATATGTATTGCTTCATTGATATGTACAGTTCAATCTATTATAGAATAAGGGCTTGGATCACCATGAAAGGAGTCCAATATAAGGGTCTGCAGCACATTGAATTCATAAAAAAAAATTTACATATTTTTTCTACTCAAAACCTATCTCCTTCTACAATGAGCCCAACACTCCAATTTATAGAATTTTGGGAGGAGAGACAGGGAGAGAGAGATGGAAATCCCGAAATATGTCCTCCCACCACTTGCAAGATTACATAAATGAAGTGAAATGATGTTATGTTTCTTGCAAAAGGCCCCCCATATTGTCCTATAACTTGCAGTAGTGAAATATGTTAGCCCATGCTTCATTGAATGCACTCCCAACCACAAAATAAAACACTGTTATGAACTGGGCACATTTTCTACAAAATCAACATCTATTTCTCATCAAATTATATATTTATTTATTTTTGTGATTTGGGCTTGGAACCAAAATTCTAATGGTACTAATTTTGTGCATTTTTGTTGAGAAATGAAAAAGTTATGGCCTTTTGAGTGCAGGCAGCTATTTTGGGCCTGCAAGGCATTTCCATCATTTAACGGAATGAGCATCTGAATTTATTGGAGCCAGGGATGTTTCTTTAATTTTCACATATATAACCTCATAAAAATTAAGAAATCTAGTTTTTTTGGCATAAAGGATGTCGTGCTCATTCCAAAAGTCAAATTTCATGAAAATCGGAGCTTGGGCTAAGAAGTTATGGTTGTTTGAAGTTCGGGATCTAATTTACACTATTTTCCTTTTCATGCGGACATTTCAGCTATTTTGGGGCCTTGTGTCCTATTTTTTCTGAAAAAAATCTCCGATCCACCCGCAAGCCTCATTCTGGCATTTTCGGAAAAATCGGGTTTTCGGCAAACTCGTGTCCTAGGTTGACTAGGTCGTGAGGGTCGTTGACTTCGCTTCTACCAATCTCCTTTGCTATCAACTTTTTCACCTTTGGGGCCTGTGCATACATGTGTCCCAACTATCTCGTGGACCGCATGGAACAAATTTTTTTGATTTTTCTAATTCGAACTACTTGTAGTGATTTTGGGTTTTTGCGTCCCGCGCGTCCCGTGTCCCAACTATCCAACAGACCGCGTGAGACACAAACTTCTGATTTTTCTGATTCAAACTACCTGCGAAAATTTCAATTTTTTACATCTCATGCGACCCCATGTCCCAACTATCTCGTGTGCAGCTTGGGACATTTCAACTCGACTTAACCGATTCTCACTATTTTCAACCATTTCGGGAAAATTGGGTTTTTGGGTCCCAATTGTCTCAATCGAACCTATGTAGCCTGGGAAAAAAATATCTGATTTTTCCACATTTCACTATCTACTTGGCATTTTAGGACTGAATTTGGTATGATGAACCCTGGTACAATCCGCCTTGGTTCCATCCGCAGCTCTCTCGGACCCGATTTGCATAGGCCCGCAACCTCGGTTTTCAAGTTTTTACAATTTTTTCTAACTCCTTGGATTTTTCTTAAACAAGGGGAGTTAAAGAAAAGTAGAGAGGTGCCCCAAAACCCAAATTTTGGCCCTCGAACCTTTCAACTTGCTTGAGCTCAAGAATTTTCATAATTTACCAAATTTTTCCTTGAGGGTGAATTTTTGATAACAGTGCACCTCAATGAAAGTTATCATGGGTGACAATCCCTCGAGGGAAGGGTACAACTTGTAAACATTCTAGGAAAACTTGTAACTTCCTCCTGACATCATCTGCCATCAAAAAATTATCTCCATTCTTCATACCACCATCGAATGGGTTAGGTTTATGGGTTTCTAAATCGTCCTTGTGGCTAAGGATATTTCACAAAGTTCTCACTATTTTTGAATAGGAATCCCTCCATCCAAGGATTTTTCATGCTCCTCTAATCTATAGTAGTGATTACAAAGTGAAATCTACTCTTGATATTTTGCATTACAAGGATCGACAAACCTCATATATTTCTGGTAGGTCTCATGAGTGAGTTCATATTTTGGAATATCAATATTAGGACCATATTTCCTAGTCTCGTGCCTAGAACCATCATTGAGTTTGCTTATACAACTACCTTGTTTATGAGAGGTGGGACAAGTAACTAAATGGATATGGCATCGCCTTGTGCCTTGTAATGCATATTACACATCTCTGCCAAACCTATTTCTCCCCACATATAATTGTGCTCTTGAATGTCAATTACTTCACACTCTAAAAAAAATTTCACGCTTCGAGAATTCCAATTCCAATATTTAATTTTCCTTAGCTTCGAGAATAATAATTTCTCTACTAATAGTTCCAACCACGTGAAGATGGAAGATTTTTTGGGACCACTAACCTATATAAACATGTTAGTAAATAATTAAATAGATTTTAAAACCTACACAATTTAAAAACAAAATCATTAAAGTAATTATTCAAATTAAATTAATTTATACGTACATATCTTGAATCTTAAGTGAACATACCTTTGACTTGAGAAAGTAAGCCACTTAGCAAGCTTAAGGGCAGTTTTGTGTATCTTCATTTGTACAAATTCAATACAATGAACGATCTGGGTCTGATCTAATTTTTAGGGTGTCAAGTGTTGCTTCATGGTCAAACTCATGAACTTTACACAAGACCTTATTGTGCGGTCTACCTCCATATTTAATCAACTGAACATTAGATGCAATAACTAGGTGAGAATAATGAAGAATATTTACGAGTTTCAAATTCCTCAAACAACCACACATTGGAATTCTTTATTGGGTATCTTCTTAGCCATGTTCCGGTAATAACCATAGACCATGTAGGATATTCTAGGCCTTCTCCATCTATGATTGGGGCTATCAATTTATTTTTTTCCTCAACAAAACGACACAAATAATAAGATGTTCCTTCTTTATTATATTCTTCTACAAAAACCACAAAATCATAACCTACATCAAATTGTATTCAAAATCATTATTTTTAATAATTGATTCGTTTATAGTTCCCTAACATGAGAAAAACTATAAAATTTTTACAAAACAATGCAAATATATAATATTTGGTTCCACTAGATCTGATATATGGTGAAATCCAATTGTTTCTTCTCTCACTTTGTGAGTTGTAGAGCTCGTGGACATTGATAGGTCTCAAGTGGATATAATTGTCTACAACACCATTCACCAACCCACTCTTTTGACTCACATTCATCCCAAAATGAATACATACATGAAGAGAAAAATCATGCCATTTTCCTTGTATAAATAGTCCATGAACCTACATTTGAACTTCTAAAAGAGTGTAACTCACTAGATCTCGTTAGTGTACAAAAATCTTCATATTTTGCAAAATTAGCTTCTTCTACCAACTAAAAAAACCTATGAACTGTATAATTACCCTCATTACTTGGACCCATTGTTGAGTTACACCATTCCACAATGGATTTTTCATCGATCAACTTGGCACCATTTTTATACTTCAATTCTTCTCTTGCTAGAGCTCCTCTAACGCATGCTCTTGTACCATCATGTTCTCTTTTTCCATGTCCACCTCATTACATTTCCAAAAATGTTGAATAGTGCTTTTCCTATGCATCCTGATCAACCAATAGAACATTCACGCATTATTGAATTGTAAAGTATAATTATCCAACCATATGATGTGTTTATCAAATATGATGTTTATGTTATTCAAATTGCCATAGAAGATCTCAAAACAACCTTGTGCGAACTCTGATGAGTTTCCACGATTGTCACTAATATAGAAATGGTATTCCCTCAAAATATTTCTCTCTTCCTTTGTAATATCGAGAGCATGAGTGAATACTATATGTACAAATATAGAAACTTGAATAGAGTAGTAGTGCTGCAATTGAACTTCATTTTGTGGCTGTAGAATATAGTTCTCTACCAAATCAACAACTAAAACAATGGTATAAAGAGGAAATGTGTCCTTGCACAATCTGAATTGCTCATCTAACCATCGAGCTCTATATCTATGTCGTGCATACACATATACTAGCTTATCTCAAAATATAGTGATAAAATTTGATACACTTATTTCATTAGTCACTAATTCAAACCTCTTGGCTTCATTACCATTTTTTAAGTGTATGTCACTTTGACTTGTATTTTCCAAAACTTACTAGCTCATTTCCAATTACATATGTATTCTCTGTGTGTATACGTCTTTGCAAATGTTGCAAACCACCACACCTATCACATGTTCCTTCTAAAGATGATTTGTTATAAAAATATTTTCCTTCTTCTCTTTTACAAAGAAAACTTGAGATGAATTCTCTTGCTGATTTAGGTGGAACATTTATCATGCATTCTGAAAATATTATTAGTATGCAAATTAACACATATATGCCGAAACATATCATTTTGCATAGAAAATTCAATATGGATCCTACAACAACAAGTAGTCCATGACTGATTTATTTTAACATAAAAAAGTTTTTGAAATTTCAAACTACCTTTGACTAATTTGTATTTCAGGATGAGCCTCTTTAAACTTATTAAAAAAATTGTATTTGTGTCATATTAAAAAAATGTCTAGGATGTGCTTCACAGTTTCTAGAACACATTATTATTATTAAAACATATTTTTGATTAGGTGAAACCCTTGTATTATTTTTTCAAAAATCTGAAATTTTTTATTCTAACTCATCAACTATGTCTTTATCTTTTCGTGGCGATATACTAGAGAATGCACATAATTCATTGTTATTTGTATCTTCAATTCTTTCACGATGCTCGAGAGCTTTGTATAGTGTTTTCCTATTTATTTTTAGTGCACTACTTGTTTTTCTAATTAAACGAGATTTTTTTTTGCTTTACTTACTATAGTCAATGTAATAACACGTCGAGTAACATTACTACCTTTGGTACATGAGGTTGAACCTACTGATTGGTATGCATTCATTATATTTTTTACAATAGATTTTTCATTGTCGGTCTTAGATGTTCTTAGACCAAGGGTTTTCATTATAGGTCTATAATTAATATTTTTCATCATTTCAACAAATAATTGACATCTACTTGTTTCATTTAAGTCATTAAAATATGTTTTCCATATCTGATTAGATTTTCTTCTACAAGTGCATTGAAAAATCTTATTAGGCATTAGATTTAAAATATTTTCATCAATCTCAAGTAAAATTTGCGTGTTTTCAAAAAAATTATTTAATCGGTGATTTCAATGGAATTTATTTTTGAATATTGTCTAAACATTGTTCATTTTCTATTTTCCATTCATCTTTATAATTCGATAAAGAGTGTGTGTTTTCAATAGGTTGGTCATCTAGTGTAACATCTATGTTTGAACTTGGAATTGCATCGTCATTCATTGAATATTCATCATTCATTGACTGAATTGGTGTTTAAAGATATGTTGCACAATGAATTTCATTTGGAAGAGATGACATACCTTCATCTTCATGTGTTGATTTCTGTTTTTCACGTAATTTTTGCATTCGATCCCTTTTTTCTTCTCTTTTTCTTCTTTCTTGGCTTTGTTGGATGATATACAATTTTTGGCAACATATTCAATCTTTATTAAAGACACATTCAATTTATTTTTTTCATGGATTTTTTCATCCGGTCCCTTTTTTCGCAATTGCTCGAGTGATTTCCTTTTTTGTTTCCTCACCATATTTCTCAAAAATATCTTCACCGCCAAAAATAATTAAAAAAATGTTAGTGATTGTTAGGAATATAATAAAAAGTCAAAACACAATTAAATATATCAAATAATGCTTAAATATTTCACAAAACAATCTCTATATCATATAAACTATACAAAATTGCTAACAAAATCAAAATATGCATGAATTTGAAGAAAACCCATGACCATTGAGACCAATATCAAATATTCTTTTTTCTTGTTAGGGTTGACTTTCAATTTTAAGAGATCCATAACGCGAGTGCGTTATAACACTCTCACATTTCATCTTGTTTGGGTTTGGAATACCCAATCCAAAGGCTTGGATTTGCCTTGGATTTCCGAACCAGAGGTTTGGACCGTGTTCTCAAAAATTAAAACCATGTTTAATAAAAAAACATCAAAGTTTCACATGTGCACCCCAATATATCATTCATTAACACATAATATTCAAAAATAAATTATACAGTGATGTCAAGCTCAATTTTACCTAGATGAAGATATAATTCTTTATAAAATCCGATTAGTTTAAGGCTTTCATCCATAATTTCTTTTACTTGTGCCTTGTTTTCTTGCAAAAACCTATGCATATGTTTTGGTGCACAATTTACGATTTTTTCATCCATTTTTTTAAAAAAGTGGTTTTTTATAAACTCCATTCTACATGTACTAAAAAAACTAAAAAATGACTTTTTTTCTCATCAAAGTTATGGGGGTGCATACACAAATATTTCATTTTTGGGATATGTGCACTTTGAAAATTAATTAAAAATTATATATTCATCCAAAACTTATTGAAAATTAGTGGGAACTCGTACATGGTCTTAGATAACTTTCTACCAAAGGTATTTGAATTTTTTTCATAGATTTCAAAAAATAGGGAAGGTGCACACACAATAGGTTCTTCTCTTGTTTACACAAAAATAGATATAATTTGTGTCCACACCACATTTGACCCTCTTAATCTCAACCATTTAATTTTTTTATAAGTTTAGAAACTAGATTTTGAGCTCTACGGTACTTATTCTTATCACTTTGTCAAATTTTGAGCATAGGCATGCCAAATTATTTGATAAAGTTTAGGTTTTGCTGATTTCAAGAAAAATGTGTCCCTTTTTGACCCCCTTTTGGCCCCCCATTTCCATGCACTTACCCACATGCACATTCAACTTTCAAGACACAAGTTTGATTTATTGAGTTCATACATTTTAAATACTAAATTAAACAATGTAAATCCATATTCTAGAATCAATGTGTACTATTCATCAACTTAAGGAGCTTGAAAAAATAAACGACTAGAGTTTTCATTCAAAAACACCCATGAGAGAAATAAAAACATTAAAAATAGAAATTTCAAAAAAGATAATGTTTTCAAATTTCAATTTTCAAATATTGAATTTGTAGTGCCACCTTTGAGAACTAATAAAATGGAATTTAAAAAAATGATTAATAAAAGATGGATATGTATATGAGGAAAGTTTGGTGAATAGAGTATATGGCCATGTGAAGGCACATGGTTTTCTGACAAGGAGTAAGGACCTCCCCGCCAAGGCACATGTGCAGCCCGAGGGCATCGGACTGTCATCTCTCCTTGTAAATTCAAAGAATTTAACCACGCAGAAAACCCAATTAAACATTGTAAATTTAGCAAGAGTATGGATGGTCGCAACATTTGGGGATTGAATCGAATCAATGTTGAAGAATGGTCTCATGAAATGTTTGATTTCAGGATTACACAAAATAATTTTGTTGAAAAATTCCTTGGAATCCCACCCATTGTAAAGGAATCTTATGTGTTGTGTTTGGGCGCCTTAGTTGGAAGATGTGAAACTAAATTTCTGCACACTTGGACAAATATGGGAATCCATATTTTCTTTCGTGCATTTTGGTGAATAGTTCACATGCCTTACAAATGCTTCCACATTCAGCGTAGGAAGATCTGTCAGGGGCTCTTGCAACTCAAACAACTGTAAAAAAGGGGCCTTCTCCATAATGCGTTGATAAATGTTCATACTCTATTTTAAAGTCATTATTTTGGTGTCGGTTGTGACTATGCTAGCAAAGGTAAACCGATCGGAGTTGGACACTGTTGGTTGCACATGTTGAGAAGTGGTACTTGTTATAACAGTCTGCACAAAAATAAAATAAAATGTTATATGTATGGAACAAGGTATGCACTCCCATTAAAGCGGAATTAGAAAAGGAGCAACAATACGAGCTTCAATTTAGTCAAGAGCTTAGAGGGATTGAAGATGAAATTGATAGGTTGGAGTTGGAGCATTGGATATACCAGGCGTAGAAAATGGGCTGCAACATGAGCTTCTGTTTGAGTTCTGTGTGCTAGAAATTTCTTTGGAGGTGGTTTGTACATATATGGATTCAAATGTTACAGATCTCGAGTGAAAGGCTTATCCTGTATTGGATGAGTTGGCTAGAAATGTTAGTACCAAGAACCTTGAACATGTGCACAACCTGAAAAATAAATCTTACTCGTCTCCTTGCACGGGTGTAGAAGGTGCAAAATGGGTTTGTTGAAAAGGCTTTAGAAAATTTTCAACTGAATGCAGTTGACAGTGTAGATCCTCCCCTACATCCTGTGAAAACCTTTCTCCTTTAGGTGCATTTCTTCGCATTGTGAGATTGAGATTGAAAAGGAATGAATTTGACATTTCATCTTTTGGTCGTTAAAGGTTTCAGGATAAATGTGGAGAAGGGCGAAGTATGTGAACAAGTTTTCTAGAACTCCGTTTGTGGCGTGACTTTTAAATAATAATTAAAAAAATTTCTCTTTGAGTGTGTTCAGTCTTGGTTTTTCCCAAAAGAGGATTTTGATGGAGCTTTGGGATGAGGTATGGGTGCAAAACGAATGGATTGGGATTTCATGTGACTATTTGACATCATACGACAACAATGGTGGTCTCTGTGGATCGTGAGTGTCCACTACATGGAGCCCCACATACCCACTTCGCTCATCATTCTCAGGCATGGTCTCCCTTACCTTTTCTTTCATAATTTTTGTAATTTAGGTTCTTCATTTGCAATGTTATAGAAACGTTAAACTAATCGATAATATTACAAATGGATATGTAACTAAATTTAAATAGTGTAAAGAAATAGAACTACACCATGTAATGTTTGAAACCAATTTACAATTTAAACATTAATTGTGGTTCTCTACCATAACCCTATATGATGATACTAGAATATCTGAATTAGGTGCTCACATCTAGTGGTATTGGCGAGAGTTAGATGATGTCATCAAATCAAACAATCCTTTTTGCCTACCATTTAAAGTTAGGAAGAGAATTTTTTTTTTTTTCCAAGACTCGCAAAACAACACTGAGCCCCATAAAAGAGAAGTCAAACATCGTATGTGCTCCTTGTTATGTAGAGAGTTACGTCAAGCATTAACCCGACCCTATGTGACTGTTTTGCTCTCTTTCCCGCTCTCTAGGAGCCATGTTACTCTATTTTCTTCTTTGAAGGAAGTTGTTAAAATTGAAAAGGTGGCTTTCGTTTTGAACCGCCGTTTGGTCCCTGAGCAACGAAATGTTTGACCACCTTCGCAAACCTCTAGTATTTTTACTAGAAAATTTCCTGGAACCTTCAATTTAGGAAAAACACATCCCTAGTGAGTTTGGAAAAGGGGTATTGTAGGCCTCTGATCGCTGTTTGACTAGGTCAAACTAACTCAACTATGACCAGTGGCTCCGAGAAAACCCAATGTCGTTTGAAATTCGTCTGCTAGTTCTTAGTTCTGTCGACTCTGACAAATTCTCCATATATAGGGGAACTTGTAGGAAATTTCTTGTTGCATGTTCATCCATTGAACGCCATTTTTGACATGGTTTTCGAGCCCTCGAGCTCCTTTTTATCATTAACAACTAGCTCATTTATGACCGATGGCCCTAGCAAATCAACTTCTAATCATAAAGCATTCGCCAATTCTGAATTATGTCAGTTCATATGAACTCTTGGGATGTAAGTGGACACATAGAAATTTTAACTATGTGGTGTGTTTTCTAATCGAAAAATAACTTTTGAAATTGGTTTTTAGCCTCTGAGTCTGGTTTGAATGTTTTTGTAACTAGCGGAAAAAGTAAAAGAGAGTGGCAAGACCCCTGTCGGGAGCTAAACCACCGTGGAAACTTTTGACACATGTAAATAATTGTTTGAAACTCTATAGTGTAACTTATTGTGTGAAACAAAACTTTTGACAAATGGTGTTTTTCTCTCTTCCTTTCTTTTTCTCTCTCCTTGGTTACAAAATGAAGTGAAATGAAATGAATTTCTAAACCTTTTCTCTTGAATGAAATTTATAATTATCATTATTTGTAAATGGGAAACTAAAGAAATTAATTATGTTTGATTAGGGTGGATTTCATGCCAATGAGTTATCATTGATTTCATGCTCACATGGTTTTGCAGGATGCAAGAAACATGACGAAAAGGCGTTGTGCAGTTTATTATTTATTTTTGTAATTGATATAGTTCCTTGTAAAATGTATATATGTATAACGCAGTCCCATGTTACAAAAAGGTTATGTTTGAAATTGCTAATATGTATGAGATGTTATTTTTAGGGATACCTTGGGAAACGTGCATTTAATCATAGGTGTAATGTGATTCATAGGTTACTTTTGGTAAAAAGGATTGATATATATATATATATATATATATATATATATATATATGTAAATAAATTTGAATCAAATATCTTGTAGTGTGTTTTTAGTGTGCAATAGATGATTAAATAATTGGTGTTGTGTTCCTTACCTTAAAAATGTAATAGAGAAATATAAATAAGACAATCGACCTTAGTTTAGAACTTGTGCATATTTACCCCTTCTCACACGTTCCTTCTTAGAATAGAATAAATTGAAAACATAGAATGAACTTAAACTTTGCACTCTATGGTACCTTCTAGTTTAAGTACTCAAGATTCCTAGTCTGATTTATCGTCATGATTAGTATGTTTAGCGACATCATCTTAAGCCCAATAGTTAAGAATAACATGGTCCAACTATTTCGTATAAACAAAACTATGAATTCCTTAGTATCCTTGTGGACTACTTAGTCTTACGAAGATTGAAATGAATTCCTTGTGGGATCCAGATGACATAAATGGAGATAGTGAAATAGTTGTTCTATGACTTAAACTCTTGTTAATGAACTCTTTAGTCCCTCTCAGTTAAATGTGTCACCCTAGTTACTAACAACATATCACCTTGGTCTTTCATGAAGGTTGTCTACCTTAAACATGTCTTCTCACCTTAAATATCTTTTGTAGTTGGGGCATAGATCCTTAGGTGCAATTGGAATTATACCAACCAAGGTAGTTTTTCTTATGATTTTTCTCTTGGTGGGATTTAAAATGCATAAGTGGATGTCTTGGTTGCAGCACACATTAACACTGTAGTGTATAAGAGAAAAGAATTGAGTTGTGTCATGTTGGGTTTCACTTCTTGTAGTAGTGAATTGATTAGCGAAAAGTATGTGTTATTTTTGTTTTCAAACGTTATAAAACAATGCTATTAGTGAAACCATATGCGATGTAAAAGTAAAGAGTATAAGAGTAAAAATGAGATTAGAGGTTAGGAATAATGCCACTCTTGAAGTCCTTATTGATTTAAAAATTGAATTTTTTTGTGGAGAGTGGATACAAACTGCTCATGGTGGGACTAGGCATTTGAGCCATTATAGAGTCCACTAAAAATAAAATAAAATAAAATTATGTCATGTAAAGACTTAACCTGAATCAAAATCAATTTTGAACTAAAACCACCTTAAACGAGAACAAATGTGCTTCAAATGGAAGGAGGTTCATAGGAAAGGGAAACTTAAACCTTCACCTCCTTTGAATCATATTTTTCTCCCTCAACAATTTATGGTTGGTTCCCTTGTTTTATGAGGATAAAAATTTGAATGTCAACTAAACATATTTTAAGAAACAAACCCTTTTCATAACAACAAGAGAATAAGGAACTTTGTGTGAACTTTGAAATATGGGAAATACTTATGTAAATTATGAAGATTATCATAAGGGATAAAGGGCCAACTTAAATGGTCGAACTATAAATTAAATGTGAAATGAACTTAAGAATCTGTAGGTGGAAAAAGGAGAAAATTATCCTTTCACAATAATGTTCTTGAAATGTTAATCATAACTAAGATGCAATTAAGAAAATGATGTGTTGTGGGTTTTCCAATATTTGAGTCCTTTTATTTTGGTTGGGTTATTGCTAGTTTTCGTTCATTAGGGAAAGTGTGGCATCGACATGTATATAGTGTTGTCATGTGTCTATGTGAGTCGATGACTTATGTAAGTGTCGTATGCATTTTTGAGTTTTCTTTTCTTGGAGCCCTTGTGGCATTGTGTAGTGAGCAATGTAAGTCAAAAAAATTATCTTGGTATTTTTACTGGTGTTTTTCTTTGTGTGTAAAATGTGAACATTACATTTGGTATCAGAGCGGAGGTTCATGCTCTCGAACCTCTGGGGTAGATTGGAGTTGTGATGGTGTTGCATGATGGTGGTGGATATTGGAAGAGTAATGTGATATAAGCGTGATGTGAACTATGTCATAATTGTGAAATTGTGAACGCACATGTTGTGTATGTCACTTAGTGCATTTTTAATCATGTTGATGTGCTTGTGATGAGAGTATTCTCTCTCCTTTTCATGGATTCTATGAATAGTTCACGTGTGATGTACTGCCTTATTATGTGTGAAAAAATAATGTTATTGTGGATTGTGAAGTGTTGGAGCATTTTTTCATTATGTGATATTTGGGTGTATTGATGTATTGCATGACAAAATTGGTGTAAAGTGAATTATATTTTATCATGATGTCATCACCATGTTGTGATAAATTGTGTGTGTCACCATGTTGTAATTGGAATTGAATATATGTTGTAAGGTTATACATTGTGTTCCTCATATGTATAATTCATGTAAAATGTGATGGTTCATGTCGTGATTTAGGGGCATATGGTGAGTGTATGATCCCTAGTGTACAGTGATTGCACTTTGGGTGTAGAATGTGGTAATGTGATGTATCGTAACTTGTAAAAGTAATGATTGTGTTATACCCTATATATATACCATGCGTAAGACACTATGGTTAATGTGTGTGAATCACCATTGTGTTAGTGATGTAGTTATGTGTTATGTTGTGGACCCTACACTAACCGACCCTAAGGGAAATCGGTAAAAGGTGTATGTTTGGAGTGAGGAAATGTGTACCGTTGACCAGTCACTCAAGTTGAGTACGAGATAGGAAGTGGAGCCTTACATAGGCTGAAAAACCACTTTTGTTTGTTTGGTATGTGTGGCACTTGCTCAACAGGTGTCATGCATATTGTGTTTCGCGGACACCTTAGGCTCAATAGATGGCAAATTGTACTCCTTTATCTCTCCCAATATGGTTATCGTATGGATTCAACCTATGTGATTTTGACTATGTTGAGCCTTGTCAAAGTGGTGGCGGGATGATTCAGACAGAGATGATGACAATTGTATTATTGATATGATATTTTACGAGCTAAGGCTTGATGTTTCCGAGTGCCAACAACTCGTTGAGTACCCCTCTTGGTGGTTGTATAAGGCCACATAGTTATCATAATGTGCTATTCCTATACATGTATTTTATTTGTAAATCGAACACTTTCCATTTTCTTGCTAGAACTAACAATTTTCTTGACTGACATGTTCTTATATTTTGGGCATTTTTTGTTGGTTGCACTAACATTCAGATTTTGCACTAACCATGGCTAATTAGCCATTTTCTTTTCTCAATTTTAAATTGCATATCAAGTTTAAAAATTTTATAGCCTAGCCCAAGCTTTGGATTGTTGCCACTTGGCATTTGATATGGATTGTTATGTTGGTTCTAATGTCGTAATGTGTTGGAATAGGGTCATGGGATTCACCATGGAGTGGTGGGACCTATGGACCCGCTTCATTGTATGGGGGTATGCCCCAAGGAGTTACAAATAACTAGCGGGTTGTTGAACCACAAGTTATTATGTCACTTGGGTTAGAGGTATCTGGACTCTATGCGCATGGGGCCATAAGGTGACGGACCTCTTTTGGGGAGCAAAAAGAAAAAATATCTTTATTTTATTGCTTGAGGGAGGCATAAGAGACTTGACGGAGGCATAAGAGACACTCGAGGGAAGCATAAGAGATTTGTGTGGGTGTGATTGATTCTTGGGAGGTATATGTATTTGTTTTGTGTTTGCTTTGGGAGGTATACAAAGTTGTTATGTGATTATTGGGAGGTATATGTATTTGTCTTGTGATGCTTTGGGAGGTATATGGAGTTGTTTTGTGATATTTTGGGAGGTGTATGGTGTTGGTTCTTTTATTTATGTGTACTCATGTGAGTCTAGTCATGTTTGTGATGTTGAGGATTGATGCTCCTCATTGAGGGTATGATTTGACCCATTTTGACACTATGTAACTACAATTATTGTCCCAAGTTGTGTGAAACCTCTATATGTGTACCTATTGGGAATTCCATGTTGTAGTAGTCTACTTATGTTATGGGTACTATTGTGTTGGGCGCATGTGTGATAAGTACTATGTTGTGAGGGATATGTATGTTCTTTCCATGGTTTGGTTGAGTTCTTGTGATGTGATGCAGTCGTAGAAGTATGTAGAGATATGTCTTGTGGACCATTAGTGTTGTGTTTGGTTCTTGTGTTGCATCGTGATGTTAGTATCAGATGGGCACCCACGAAAAATACATAAACTAAAATCCTAAGAATTAAACTACTATAAGTTTGAGATTAAGAAATAATTTAAAGGAAAAGACTAACTAAGTAATAAAGTAAAAGAGGAATGCCAATCTTCACAAAACATTAAAATTTATGATATTTCCAAATTTAGTTTGCTTCCTTGTGGTCATGTTGTATCGACAAGTTGTTTTGTTAATTGAAATGTGTCATTCTTGACTTTCTTGCCTTCCTACCCTTCTAACTTTGGTATTGTGTCGCACCAAGGACAATGCTCTTTAAGGGGGTGGGAAATGTAGTGCCACCTTTGAGAACTAATAAAATGGAATTTAAAAAAAAGGATTAATAAAAGGTGGATACATATATGAGGGAAAGGTTGATGAATAGAGTAATATGGCCATGTGAAGGCACATGGTTTTCCTGAAAAAGAGTAAGGACCTCTCTGCCAAGGCACGTCGGCAGCCTAGAGGGTGTTCGACTTGTCATATCTCCATGTAAATTCAAAGACTTTAACCACGTAGAAACCAAATTCAACATTGTAAATTTAGCAGTAGTATGGATGGTCGCAACATGTGGGGATTGAATCAATTCTACGTGTTGAAGAATGGTCTCATGAAATGTTTTATTTTAGGATTGCACAAAATAAGTTTGTTGCAAAATGCCTTGGAATCCCACCCGTTCTGTAAAGGAATCTTATGTGTTGTGTTTGGGTGCCTCAGTTGGAAGATAAGAAACTAAATTTCTACACCCTTGGACAAATATGGGAGCCCATATTTTCTTTCGAGAATTTAGGTAACAGTTCACATGCCTTACGAATGCTTCCACATTCTATAGGAAAATCTGTCAGGGCTCTTACAACTCAAACAACTGATAAAAAAGGGTCCCTTCTCCATAATGCATTGATAGATGTTCATACTCTGTTTTGAAGCTACTATTTTGGCGTTGGTTGTGACTATGCTAGAAAAGGTGAATTGATCGAGTGATGAGGGTCGTTAATCCTTGCCATTAATAATGTCCATCCGGATTGGTGTCAGAAGGTCAGTATGCATTAATATAAGAAGATCTTGGAAAAAATCTCCCTTAAACACAATCTAAACTTGCATAAATTGAAACACACTTGCATAAATTGAAACACACTTGCATAAATGAAATCACACTTGCAGGAATAAAACACACTTGCATAAATTGAAATCACACTTGCAGGAATAAAACACACTTGCATAAATTGAAATTGCTGAATTAAAAATAAAGGAAAGAGGAAAAGACACCTGCAGGTTCACAAAAGAAATTACATAACATAAAAAACATAAATTTACAACAAAAGGAAAATTGCAGAAATAAAGAAATAAACATTAACACATTGATCCATCTTCCTTGGAATGAGTGGCCAGCTCATTCCTTGGAAGAGGATTTAATTCATAATTTTAATTTAGAATTTGTAGAAAAACTTTACTTCCAAAGATTGGGAAGAAAGATTAGATCTTGATTACTTGGGGAAAAGAATTACATATCTCTGTGTGGACGGTTGCATTTATAATTCATGCATCCAACCAACTCCTTATTTTAGGAAATACAATCTAATATTATCTTTATTCTAATCCTAACAACTAATATCTCCATCTCCACAACATATGGAGAGAGATATATTATTGAAGTCAAATCTTATCTTGCTTATTTTAGGAAGATTTACTCCCAAATCTTCTCCTTGATTTTTGGTGATAATAATCATAAGGATTTTATTCTTCTACATTATTGGAAGGAGGAGTTTCCTCAAAATATGATTTTGACCAAATACCTTTCTCAAATTTTCCATTTGACTTCGTTGTTTTTGACTGTGGAACTTTTGACGCTTATCTGATACGCTTTTTCCTCGGAATGTAGTTCACTAAAAGTTATATTTATCTTGATCGGTAAAAATTATAAAAAATATGAATGAGATTTTTTTAAAATAATGCTATGAACAAAAACCTCTCTCAGATTTTCCGTTTGAATTTTTGTTTTTTTATGGAATATTTAATGCTCGTTTGATACACGTTTCCTTGGACTCGCACTCACTAAAAGTTAGATATCTCTTCATTGGTAAAACTTGTAGAAAATATGAATGAGGTTTTTGTTAAAAAAATTATATGAACAAACACCTCTCTCAAATTTCCCATTGGAATCTCTGAGTTTTCACAATCCCTCAAAAACTATCATTCCGTTGATGCAAGTTCCGGAACTAAAGCTGTCATTCCTTTTATGCAAGTTCCAGAACTAAATCTGCAAGTTCCGGAACTAAATATGATTTTTCCATGAATTGAAAGTTCCAGAAAAGACTATCATTCAATTGATATAAGTTCGGAACTAAATCATCGATTTCGAACTAAACCTGCAAGTTCTAGAACTAACTCTGCGAGTTCCGCAGTTAACTTTAAAAAGCTATAACTTTTACATGCGACCTCAAATTGAGATGATTCTTTTTTTGAACTTTCATAATTTTTTGAGAGGAATCTGAATATGAAATTAGATTTTATTTTAAATGTAATTTTCATGATCAATTTCACTTTTCCCAATACTAGCATTATCTTTCCTTTTTGGCCTGCATACATAAGACTTTACATCTTTTCCCAAATAATCAATGAGATTAGTCAACAAAATATTTCCAAAGAATGAACAAGATATATATCCTATACTCTATC
Organism: Taxus wallichiana var. yunnanensis; assembly: GCA_018340775.1. Taxonomy (NCBI): domain Eukaryota; kingdom Viridiplantae; phylum Streptophyta; class Pinopsida; order Cupressales; family Taxaceae; genus Taxus; species Taxus wallichiana. The sequence goes on along the minus strand of CM031235.1, from coordinate 252,288,956 downwards.
TTAAGCAAACTATAAGTTCCTATATTACATTTAAATCCACTTTCAAAGGTAACTTGGAAGGACAAAATAATGGTAATTTATGGCAAATTTATGGCCTCATCAATCGGGTTTGACACTGTTGGTTGTCACACATGGTGAGAAGTGGTAATTTTTGTAATAGGGTTTGCACAAAAATAAAATAAAATATTATATCTATGGAACAGGGTATGCACTCCCATCAAAGTAGAATTGGAAAAGGATCAACAATACGAGCTTCAATTTAGTCAAGAGCTTAAAGGGATTGAAGATGAAATGGATAGGTTGGAGTTGGAGCATTGGATATACCGGATGCAATAGATGGGTTGCAGCAAAGCATGAGTTTCCATTTGAGTTCTATGTGATGGAAATTTCTCTGGAGGTATTTTGTACATATATGGATTCAAATGTTACGAGATCTCGAGTGAAAGGCTTACCCTATATTGGATGAGCTCGCTAGAAATTTTAGTACCAAGAACCTTGAACATGTGTGCAAATAAAAAAGCAATCTTACTCATCTCCTTGCATGAGTGTAGAAGGTGCAAAATGGGTTTTTTGAAAAGGCTTTAGAAAATTTTCAACTAAATGCGGTTGACAGTGTAGATCCTCCCCTACATCCTGTGAAAACCTTTCTCTTTTAGGTGCATTTATTTGCATTGTGAGATTGAGATTGAAATGGAATGAATTTGACATTTCATCTTTTGGTCGTTAAATGTTTCAGAGCTAAATGCGAGAAAGGGCGAAGTATGTGAACAAATTTTCTAGAACTTCGTTTGTGGCGTGAATTTTAAATAATAATTAAAAAAGTTCTCTTTGAGTTTGTTTAGTCTTGTTTTTTTGTTATCCAAAATTCGCCCCGGGTAATTTTGATAACACGCATCGAATATTCAAGTCCCAGGAAAATAGATTGATTCAAGGCCCAAAATCATGTTTCTCGGGTCCCCTCGGCTTTTTCTAACTCTCCTGTCCAAGAAGAAAAGAGCAAGTTCTAAAAAAGGGTGAAAAAGTTGCAAAAAACAAGCTTGGGGCAGAAAAAAATCATGAAAATCACCTAAGTCCTAGTCCAGTGGTTCTTGGGACAGCTTGGGATGTTGGGTGCAGTAGGTATGCGCAGGACGCTTCGAAAAGTGCTGAAAGAGCCGAGAGCCAATCAAATCTTACCACGTGTCTTTGCCTCAAAGAGGGACTCCGGGAAGCCCGAATCAAAGGCGGATCGAAGAAATTTGTCCCAGATGGTTTGGGACATCCGGCCGAAATACGCGAGGGGCGCAAAGACACGGAAAAGCCACCAATGAATCGAGGAATGTGACGCGTGTCACAAGGGGAGTGTGCAATAAAAATTTCGACTAAGTGTTTTTGGACCCAAAAGTTCAAAGGGCGAGGTTTGAAGCGTTGGCTCCGAGCCAATAAAAAGAGGACGCATGCCCTAAGGAGAAGGGGAGTGCGGAGCTCGGGGAGGACTTGGAGAATTTGGGAAAAGTTTTGGCCAAAAAAATAAAAGGTAAAAGATGCCCCGTGCCCCTGTCAACAAACCAATGCATGCCACGTGTCCCAAGTGGCGGGCGCGGGGAAATGAGAATTTTTCCAAAGTATGAAAAAGGTCAAAATTTCAAAGGAAAGCCCGCGGAAAGGTGGAGGAGAGAGAATTGCTCATCCAATCAAGCACCTGACACGTGGCATCCGACCGATGGACCACGAAAATTTTTCAAAATTTTTTCCAAAATGCAAAAAGGTCAAAATTTTAAAGTTTTTCCCGCCGATCCGTTTTTGGGCGTTTTGCCTAAATCTTCGACGCCATATCTTTCGATCCAGAGCTCGATTTTCACGTTCTTTATATCAATGGAAAGTTGGTGAGATTCTCTACACGATTTCGGGGTCAAGATTGCATTTTGGTTCTGTTTGGAGATAGAAAATCAAGAAACATCTCTCGCACGTGGTAATGGCTAGAAGTGACGCTTTCAACAACCCGGTTTAATGCAGAATGGGTCGCATTCTTCTTCGATGGTCGAAATGTCGGGCATGGGTTTGTAAGGACGCCCATGCTGCTTTAATGCATCTACATTCAATGAGGAATGGCTCCCATGTTTTCCCACGTTTCTCTCTCTCCGGGCTTGACCATACAATGTAAAAGCCAGATTTGGCTCATTTTGGGGAGATTATGATTACAAGTTGTTCATCTTTTCAGCTTTGCCCTCCCTTCTTTTCTTCTCTAGGGTTGAAAATGGAGTTCGAACCTCCTCCCTTGCTCTGTAATGGCGTTTTTGCCTTTTACTATTGAAATGATGTTCTGTGCAAACTTCTGGAGCAACAAAAACATGTTTTGTGATGCATCTATCCATCCTTGCTCGTTCTTTTTACTTGTTCTCTTCTTGCCTCTCTTCATTGTAGGTATTTGTGCATGTTCTAATGTTCATTGCAGGTTTGGAGCTATGTTCATGGAGTTTTGGGACATTTTCTATGTGAAATCTATCCTTGGGCTTGTGATGCATCTGTCCATCCTTCCCATCACTCACCTCTCTTTGTTCCATGGCAGTTTTGATAGATGTTCAACATTTTCCTTCTCTGGTGTATCACCGTTTTAGTGTAGGCGCTATTTTTTTTCCTTTTCTCTCTCTCCCTATCTCCTTGGCATGGTTAGATTAGGATTGGATTAGCTTGCTGCCGCACCGGAATAGCTTGTGGCGGTAGTAGTTTAGGAAGAGGAACCAGCCTTCTTTGGAGATTCCTTTCTCATTTTCACGAGTCCCACACTCAAAGAAAGGATTCAATGTTGTGCAATCACACTGGATGCTAGAGTGATCAACCTAGAAATCTGATCAGCGTCTAGGGGTGGTGTGACTTTGTACTACTTGAGTTTGGCACGCCTGGTGGGACCTTAGAGGTCTTCCACTTCATCTTTTGCAGGTTGGTGTGTTCCTGTGAAGATTTCAGCCTTTGGAGGCACTTGCAAACACATCTGGTGACTCCATCTGATCAACAACCCATTTCTGAAGTTGTAGACCTGTTTTTCATCCATTCCCATCCATCCTTCTTTCCATCCCTTTCATTCTTTTCCATTCCATGAAGTTGTGCAATCATGACTTCATTTCCATCATGGAACTCACATTTACAATAGCAGCAATGTTTCCCACCTCCAACATGTTTTACAAATCCTCCAAATCAGCATTTTGAACAAATTCAAAATCAGCATGCATACCCATATGAGCAGCAATGCCAAAATCAGTTTGGCTATGGAGCTTTCCAAGAGCAAGAGTATGCATATAATGAAGACAATCAGATGCAAGATGCTGGTCTGCATTGAGAAAATCCAAAGATGGAGGTAGAGATAGTGCAGTCCCGAGCAACAACTCAAATGAGAGCTTTGCACTGGTTACAGGACTCCTTGTCCATGGGGAGGCCCTTTTCCAAGACACTTCAGCCCTCAGGAGAAGCTTGACTTCATGATTGCAACGCTGCCATTGCTTGCAAAGTGGATTGAAGAAATAGAGGTGTATGAGAGGAGTATTCAAAGAACCTTGTCAATGGGTAAGCACACCATCTCATACCTTTCTTTTTTCTCTCTTTCCCAATCTGCTTTATCTCAAGCGAGTGTCAAGTTTTAAACTCTCCATCTACTCGTCCCAAATGTTGATCCCATGTCTCCACCTCTCAGTCTTCCACCACACCTCAATTCTTCTTTCCTTTTTCCTTCCAAACAGTCATCCCCTCCACAAGAGCTAACAAAAATACCCCTCCCCCAAAGAAACAAGAGGTTTCACCTCCTCTACCACCACAAAAATTTCCAAATCAATTGAGTTACAACCCATCCCTCCTCTTGCATTCCCAATTCCATGTGGGGAAGAAGAAATTGCAAAAATCGTTCATGAAGGACAGCAAGAAGAGGAGCCCAACAGAAAATAAATGACAGACAACTTGAGGATTTGGGCTGCCAAATTTGGGATGAAAAAGATCCCCTTGATGGTTAAGACTTTAGAAGAGGTTGGAGTTGGAGAACAAATGGTGCTCGTGGATTGATTTTGTGGCAGCGTAAGAAGAGCAAAACGAAGAAGCGGATCAGCGATCGCTTTTCTCGTAAAGTAGTGTCCATGTTGGCACTCTATTTGAAGGGAATGCTGATTCAATTCAAGTTACACAATCAGCCATAAAGGAAGAAAGCTCGAAGAAGATCTTGCAGTCCCAACTTGTCCTCTAGAGCAATAGATCAAAGAATTTGACTTGAAAAACTTCATGATGGAGGAAGAGTTCGATCAAGAGCAAGAATGTCTTCAAACATTGGAGGAAGAAGAAGCTGCTCCAGATCCAAAAGAAAAGGAGCACATTCTAGTTGTGGAGGAGAAAATTGCAGATCCAAGGGCTTTGAGCACAAAACAGGCTACAGGAGAACCTTCAGTTCTTCTTTCTACTTCACCTCTCTCAAGTTCTAGTACTGAAGAGGAGTTTGATCTCTCAAACTCAATGTTGGAGGATGAAAGAAACCATGGTGGTCAAGTTACAGATCAAGAAGACACCATGGAGGAAGTGGAGCATTTGTAGCAGGACAACCATGAGGTAGTTTATCTGTCAGATTTGGAGGACTGTTTTGATGGAGAAGATCCGGTTGAGTTTCCACCATTCTCTCTTTCATCATCCACATTCCAAACACTTGAGTCTTCTCATGCATGAAGGAGAACATTCATTTACGTAGAGCTTTCATCTTATAAAGCAGCTCTTTGGAACCAAGATTGGAAGGTTTTAATCTTTCATGTCCTTCATTGGAGGAAGAGAAAGGATAGAGGAATTTCACCATTTCTTCCACACCATCCATCCAAGGTCTATAAGAAGACTCCATTTTGGAGTTGAAAATCGAGCTATGGGCATATCAAACGGACCATACCTTGCCCAATCAGGTATTTGGCTTCATTGGAGTCAAAGGAGAAGCCACAACCAGTCATGTTTGCTTCTAAGCATGAGGATGAGCTGCAAATTACCAAGGATCAATGTCATACCTCTTCAATCCAAATGCGAAACAACTAAAAGAGGTATTGAATTTGCCTTCACCGATACCTTGATGATTTGGGTGGAAGACCACTTCTTGTTGATTTTCCATCCATCCAAACAGCCATGATCAGCTCCAAATCAATTGCATGGCTGCCACTTTTGAGAAAGGAAGCTATTTCTCACAACCAATTGCGAGGTTTGTTTAGCTTGCCTTTGCTTCTAGTTAAAGTAGAGTAGTAGGTTTGCTTTCGATAAAAGAAGTGCTTGTGCACACTCTGCATGTTCCATTTGGAGCATGTATGATTTTTAGTTCTACATAGTTTTTGTGGTGCTGGTTTTGCTCTTGCACAGTCCATTTCGGTGGCATTTTGGTGAGAATGACTCCATTTCAATGGTTTTCCAAGCGGTTCAGAGGGAAGTTTTCAAAGTTCAGATCAGTTTTCAGGCTACTACTCATGACTCCATGCCCAATGGATGCTTCAGGCAACTGGTAACTTCATCTAGCAGGCAGATGACCCCGCTGAGTCGCCAAATTGTTATCCAAAATTCACCCCCCAGGGTAATTTTGATAACATGCATCAGAATATTCAAGTCCTAGGCAAATAGATTGATTCAAGGCCCAAAATCATGTTTCTGGGGTCCCCTCGGCTTTTTCTAACTCTCCTGTCCAAGAAGAAAAGAGCAAGTTCTAAAAAAGGGTGAAAAAGTTGCAAAAAACAAGCTTGGGGTAGAAAAAATCATGAAAATCGGCTAAGTCCTAGTCCAGGCGGTCCTTGGGATAGTTGGGACGTCGGGCGCGAACCGGCCGAAAAGCCTCCAGGTGGTCCACGCAGCAATTGGGACATCTGGGCCGTAGGTACGCGCGGGACGTGAAAAGCCGAAAGAGCCGAGAGCCAATCAAATCTTGCCACATGTCTTCGCCTCAAAGAGGGACGGGGAAGCCCGAATCGGGCGGATCGAAGAAATTTGTCCCAGATGGTTTGGGACATCCGGGCCAAAAATACGTGAGGGACACGAAGACCCGGAAAAGCCGCCAACGAATCAGAATGTGATGCGTGTCACAAGGGGAGGTGCAATAAAAATTTCGACTAAGTGTTTTTGGACCCAAAAGTTCAAAGGGCGAGGTTTGAAGCGTTGGCCTGAGCCAATAAAAGGAGGACGCGTGTCCTAAGGAGAAGGGGAGTGCGGAGCTCGGGGAGGACTTGGAGAATTTGGCAAAAGTTTTGGCCAAAAACTGAAAGGTAAAGATGCCCCCATGCCCTCACAACAAACCAATGCATGCCACGTGTCCCAAGTGGCGGGGCGCGGGGGGAAAATGAGAATTTTTCCAAAGTATGAAAAAGGTCGAAATTTCAAAGGAAAGCCCACGGAAAGGTGGAGGAGAGAGAATTACTCATCCAATCAGCACTGACACATGGCATTCGGATCAAGTGAGCGGAAATTTTTCAAATTTTTTTACAAAATGCAAAAGGTCAAAATTTTAAAGTTTTGCCCACGATCCGTTTTTGGGCCGTTTTGCCTAAATCTTCAGATCGCCATATCTTTCGATCCAGAGCTCAGATTTTCACGTTCTTTATATCAATGGAAAGCTGGTGAGATTCTCTACACAATTCCGGGGTCAAGCTTGCATTTTGGTTCAATTTGGAGAGAGAAAATCAAGAAACGTCTCTAGCGTGTGTAATGGCTAGAAGTGACGTTTCAACAACCGGGCTTTGATGCGAGAATGGGTCGCATTCTTCTTCGATGGTCGAAATGTTAGGGCATGGGTCCAAGGACACCCATGCTATTTTAATGCATCTCGCATTCAATGAGGAATGGCTCCCATGTTTTCCCACGCTTTCTCTCTCTCGGGCTCGACCCATGCAATGTAAAAGCCGATTTGGCTCATTTTGGGGGATTATGATTACAAGTTGTTCATCTTTTCAGCTCGCCCTCCTTGTTTTCTTCACTAGGGTTGAAAATGGAGTTTCAACCTCCTCCCTTGCTCTGTAATGAAATTTTTTTCCTTTTACTATTGAAATGATGTTCTCTGCAAACTTCTGGAGCAACAAAAAACATGTTTTATGATGCATCTGTCCATCCTTGCTCGTTCTTTTGCTTGTTCTCTTCTTGCCTCTCTTCATTGCAGGTATTTGTGCATGTTCTAATGTTCATTGCAGGTTTGGAGCTGTGTTCATGGAGTTTTGGGACATTTTCTGTGTGAAATCTATCCTTGGGCTCGTGATGCATCTGTCCATCCTTCCCATCGCTCACCTCTCTTTGTTCCATGGCAGTTTTGATAGATGTTCAACATTTTCCTTCTACGGTGTATCACCGTTTTAGTGTAGGCGTTGTTTTTCCATTTTCTCTCTCTCCTGTCTCCTTGGCATGGTTAGATTAGGATTGGATTAGCTTGCACGCACTTTGGAATAGCTTGTAAGCGTAGTTTAGGAAGAGGAACCAGCCTTCTTTGGAGATTCCTTTCTCATTTTCACGAGTCCCACACTCAAAGAAAGGATTCAATGTTGTGCAATCACACCGGATGCTTTAGAGTGATCAACCTAGAAATCGATCGGCGTCCAGTGGTGCTGTGATTTTACACCAACAGCTTTCTCCCAAAAGAGGATTTTGATGGAACTTTGTATGGGTGCAAAATGAATGGATTGGGATTTCATGTGACTATTTGGCATCATGCGACAACAATGGTGGTCTCTCTCGATCGTGAGTGTGCACTACATGGAGCCCCACATACCCACTTCGCTCATCATTCTCGTGCATGGTCTCTCTTACCTTTTCTTTCATAAATTTCGTAATTTAGGTTCTTCATTTGAAATGTTATAGAAACGTTAAACTAATCGATAATCTTACAAATGGATATGTAACCAAATTTAAATAGTGTAAAGAAATAAAACTACACCGTATAATGTTTGAAACTATTTTACTCTTTAAACATTAATTGTGGCTTCTTCCATAACCTTATATGATGAAACTAGAATAAAAAAATTAGGTGCTCACATCCAAAGGTACTAGAGAGAGTTAGATGATGTCGTCCAATCAAACAATCCTTTTTCCTACCATTTAAAGTTAGGAAGAGAAAATGTAATTTTCCAAGACTCGCAATAACACTCTAAGCCCCGTAAAAGAGAATTCAAACATCGTATGTGCTCCTTGTTATGTAGAGAGTTATGTCAAGCATTAACTTGACCCTTTGCATGATCTGCTTGCGCTCTCTTTATCACTCTCTATGCACTATGTTACTCTTTTTCTTCTTTGAAGGAAGCTATTAAAACTGAAAAGGTGGCTTTCGTTTCGAACTATCGTTTGGTCCCTGAGCAACGAAATGCTTGACCACCTTCACAAACCTCTAGTATTTTTACTAGACAATTACTTGGAACCTTCAATTTAGGAAAAACACATCCCTAGTGAGTTTGGAAAAGGGGTATTGTATGCCTTTGATCACTTTTTGACTAGGTCAAACTAACTCAACTACAATCAGTGGCTCTGGAAAACCCGTCATCATTTGAAACTTGTCTCGCCGCTTCTCGGTTCACGACTCACGAAAAATTCTCCATGTATAGGGGAACCTGTCAGGAACTTTGTCGTTGCGCTTTCATCCATCAACGTCGCTTTTGGACGTGGTTTTACGAGCCCTCGAGCTCTTTTTGACTTACTAGCAATAGTTTTACAGAGATAATATTCATGGATCTTCATTATCATTCCATTCAAGGCTGGTTACATATATATAGGAATTATAGCTCCTATATTTAAGGATTATATTGTTCGAGCTAACTCCTTGAATCTCTCTCTAATCCTATTTACGTGAGTTTGGTTTAACAACCAAAACTCACACAACCAATACTAAATAACTCTTAATATGAGTTGTTATTACAATGACATTTTATATTATCCTTGATAATATAAATTATACACACATTAATAATGTAAACACTAATATTCATTCCTAACATTCACCCCCTTAGTGTGAACATTATTAATCGCTAATCTTCACCCCCTTAATGTGAACACGGAAAAAATGCACCATAGAACTGGAACTAGAATCGTATGCCTCTACATACTTTTAGGTCTCGCATACCTGGGCTTGATCTTCCTGTGCTGGATCTTCTTTGCACATGCAGACCAATCTACTTCACCACAGTGAACCCCATACCGGATGACCACACTTCCACCAATTCACCTACATATGCGAACTCAACAGTTCCTACTTTCACTTCTAGTGAACGATAGATTTCACCGACCGATCGATGTTAGAAGTACGACAGTCGAAGGATCTCTGCAGTTAGAGGATCACTCCAGTTTAACTGCCCTCCTATACAACTGTTCTCAACATCCAAAATGCACATCTTCCACATTTGAATCAAAACAAGGGAAGGAAACCACACACCACTTTATTCAGCACACACCACACAACTGAAATAATAGAAAATATTGCCACCAAATTTGAATGTGACCCCATTGTTGGTGACTGACGAGAGGCGTTGATCGCCCTCCATCCTCCATAGCCTCTGACCTCTAGTATGTCGTTGCTTAAGCTTAGCCGAGATGTAATTTTGAATCTCATTTACAAATCGGACGTCGGGTTACATCGAAAATGTGTCCATAAGGATTTTTTTAATTATTACAATTTTGACATTTTGACTATTTTGACTTAGATACTTCAATAATACAAGACAACAATACACACAACTTGATGACATAAGATAATTAGGACTTATGAATTAATAACACAGAGAAAACTAATATAACCTATAAAATATAAAACCACACCTAAACCTACATAAGACATTAAACATAAAAATGATGCAATATACTATTTATTTTGTTAAATACTTTGCAAACACCACACAATTTATTATAGATGGACTAATGACACCTAAAATAAAGCATTAAATCTAACACGACTTGGTTACAAAACAAGACTTCGATTATAATTATTAAAACTTGACATTATTAAACAATACAAATGATAAGAATTAATGACATGGTTGAATGAATGATGGAGGAACTTGTCAGGGATACATATGGTTGACTGAGGAGAAAATTAAAAATATACATGTACAAGGAAAATATATGCATGACATTAGCTATACTATAGGCCGTAAATCATGAATTTTCAGATGGACATTTCTACCTGGTCTTTGGAGGATTGTTTGAAGAAGCACACAGATATTCTTTGCAGATCCCAATGACAAGTCATTGAATAAATGGAAAATTCAACTGTGTGTATGAAGATTGTAGGAAAATAGGAAGATGTGAATCTAACGCATCATAGAATGAATAAACAGATATGCGCTTTTATGCTTTAAGAATGTATCATCTGATGAAAATCTCCTGATAAGAATTGTTTTGGCGTCAATGTGCAAATGCGTGGGTGAGTATATTTGTAATCTACAACAATAACAAATGAGAATAATGGTTGCAGTGATGATATGGTTCTACTTGAAGAAGGAAATCTTGTATGGATCTGGGATGAAGATCAAATATGCGTACAACTCAACACTTTACATTTTTATAATAGCATAGGTATTCGGGACTGTAAGCCTCAAACCAAATACGTTAGCTAATATTTTTATTACCTCGATATTTTATAATCCTCTTTCAAGAACAAATGAATAATTTTGATCATATTATGCGCAAGTACGCTTCCACTTTGATGCACATCTAGAGTAGGACTGTCCCTCTAAAACTCACAGCTTCATAATGCAACTCGTTCTGATACCAAATGACAGACCAACAACAGTTTTACAGAGATAATATTCACGGATCTTCATTATCATTCCATTCAAGGCTGGTTACATATATATAGGAATTATAGCTCCTATATTTAAGGATTATATTGTTTGAGATAACTCCTTGAATCTCTCTCTAATCCTATTTACGTGAGTTTGGTTTAACAACCAAAACTCACACAACCAATACTAAAAATCTTAATATGAGTTGTTATTACAACGACATTTATATTATCCTTGATAATATAAATTATACACACATTAATAATGTAAACACTAATATTCATTTCTAACACTTTTTTTATCATTAACAACTAGCTCATTTATGACCGATGGCCCCATAAAATCAGTCGTTAATTGTAAAACACTCACTTGTTCTCGAATTCGCATCGGCTTCCTATGAAATCTTGGTATATAAGTGGGCACGTAGAAATTTTAACCATGGTGTGTTTTCTCATCGGAAGACAACTTTTGAAATTGGTTTCTTAGCCTCCGAGCCTGATTTGAACGTTTTTGTAGCTAGCAGGAAAATGTAAAAAGAGAGTGGTAGGACCCCTGTCGGGATGCCAAACCACCGTGGAAACTTTTGACACATGTAAATAACTATTTGAAACTCTATAGTGTAACTTTTTGTGTGAAACAAAACTTTTGACAAAATGGTGTTTCTCTCTCTTCCTTTCTCTTTCTCTCTCCTTGGTTACAAAATGAAGTGAAATGAAATGAATACATGTTTCTAAACCTTTTCTCTCGAATGCAAATTATAATTATCATTATTTGTAAATGGGAAACTAAAGACAATAATTATGTTAGATTAGGTTGGATTCCATGCCAGTGAGTTATCATTGATTTCATGCTCACATGGTTTTGCAGGATGCAAGAAAGACGATGAAAAGGCGTTGTGCAATTTATTATTTATTTTTGTAATTTATATAGTTCCTTGTAAAATGTATATATGTATAATGTAGTCCCATGTTACAGAAAGGTTGTGTTTGAAATTGCTAATATGTCTGAGATGCTAGTTTTAGGGATACCTTGGGAAATGTGCATTTAATCATAGGTGCAATGTGATTCATAGGTTACTTTTGGTAATATATATATATATATATATATATATATATATATATATATATATTTGAATCAAATATCTTGTAGTGTGTTTTTAGTGTGCAATAGATGATTAAATAATTGGTGTTGTGTTCCTTACCTTAAAAATGTAATAGAGAAATCTAAATAAGACAATCGACCTTAGTTTAGAACTTGCACATATTTACCCCTTCTCGCACGTTCCTTCTTAGCATAGAATAAATTGAAAACGTAGAATGAACTTAAACTTTGCACTCTATGGTACCTTCTGGTTTAAGTACTCAAGATTCCTAGTCTGATTTATCGTCATGGTTGGTATGTTTAGCGACATCGTCTTAAACCCAATAGTTAGGAAAGACATGGTCCAACTATTTATGGTATAAGAAGAACTAGGACTTCCTTAGTATCCTTGTGGACTACTTAGTCTTACGAAGATTGAAATGAATTCCTTGTGGGATCCAGATGACACAATGGAGATAGTGAAATAGTTGCTCTATGACTTTTTAGTCCCTCTCAGTTAAATGTGTCACCCTGGTTACTAACAACATATCACCTTGGTCCTTCATGAAGGCTTTCTACCTTAGACTTTTCTTCTCATCTTAAATAGCTTTTGTAGGTGGGGCATATATCCCTAGGTGCAATTGGGATTATAATAACTCAAGCGTATTTTTTCCTATGATTTTTCTATGATTGTTCTCTTGGTGGGATTTAAAATGCACAAGTTGATGTCTTTGTTGTAACACACATTAACACTGCAGTGCATAAGAGAAAAGAATTGAGTTATCTCATGCTAGGTTACACTCCATGTAGTAGTGAATCCATTAGCGAAAAGTATTTGCTATTTTTGTTTTCAAATGTTATAAAACAATGCTAATAGCAAAACCATATGTGATGTAAAAGTAAAGAATATAAGAGTAAAAATGAGATTGGAGATTAGGAATAATGCCATTCTTGAAGTCCTTATGGTTGATTTAAGAATTGAATTTTGTTGTTGGACAGTGGATGCAAACTGCTCGTGGTGGGACTAGGCATTTGAGCCATGATAGAGTCCACTAAAAATAAAATAAAATAAAATAATGTCATGTAAAGGCTTAATCAAAACAAAATTAATTTAGAACTAAAACCACCACAATACGAGATTAAATGTGCTTGAAATGGAAGGAGGTTCATAGGAAAGTGAAACTTGAACCTTCACCTCCTTTGAATCGTAATTTTCTCCTTGACAATTTATGGTTGGTCCCCTTGATTTATGAGGATAAAAATTTGAATGTCAACTAAACATATTTTAAGAAACAAACCCTTTTCTTAATAATGAGAGAATTAGGAACTTTGTGTGCACTTTGAAATATGAGAAATACTTATGTAAATTATGGAGATTATTGTAGGGGATAAAGGGCCAACTTAAATGGTCAAACTGTAAATTAAATGTGAAATGAACTTAAGAATCTATAGGTGGAAAAAGGAGAAAATTATCCTTGCCCAATAATTTTCTTGGAATGTTAATCGTAAATAAGATGCAATTAAGAAAATGATGTGTTGCGGGTTTGACAATATTTGAGTCCTTTTCTTGTGGTTGGGTTATTGCTAGTTTTCATTCATTAGGGAAGTGTGGCATTGAAATGTAAATATTGTTGTCATGTGTCTATGTGAGTCGATGACTTATGTAAATGTCCTACGCATTATTGAGTTTTCTTTTCTTGAGACCTTGTGGCATTGTGTAGTGAGCAATGTAAGTAAAAAAAAATTTATCCCGGTATTTTTACTTTGTTGTTTTCTTTGTGTGTGTAAAATGTGGGCATTACAAAAAATTCATCAATAGTAAGGCGATTAAATTTTTAATTGAAATTAATTGGACCCTTTTCCTTGACCATCACCAAATTCAACAACAAGTACAACATTTGAACTATTTCAGATTATACCAGACTCTACTAATCCCTTTGCAACAAGATTAATGTTTTCTAAATTTTCTCTATCTTCCCTAGCTGCATCTCCTGCTGAAAGGATAGAAGGATCCTCATCAATTTTTTTCTTCATAATAATTTCCAGATCCATAGTATGCTCCTTGATAATTCTCCGCAAAGTATTTTTCGCTTGTTTAGCGTAACAAGTTTTTCTTTTAAACCAATAGCCCAACAAACACTCTCTCTCACTTTTCTAAGGTGCTCATCCAACACATACACCTCTGTCTTCAAAGTCTGGTATTTTGAATGCAATTAAAAATCACATAATTAGTATTTAGAATAAGATAAAGAATAACTATATATTTATATTACAATCTAAAAAAATTAGAACTTACCACAACCAAGTCTTTCTCTGCATTAGCAATAGTGACAAGGTTCTTGTCACGATTCCACTTGTTGTAGTATGATTGTGCCTCAAAATTCAAATTAGCCAATCTGTTCAACATTATTGTCAAAAATTCATCCTTGTTGTAAATATTATTGGTGATTTCATTTCATTTTTGTTCTTGAGCAATAATACCGTTAATCACCACCGGTTTAATTTTTAACCAATGAAAAAAGTTTTCTCTGTTTTCAAAATTATGATATCTATCATTAATTTCCTTTATTAGAGCTTTCACTCTAATCTCCCACATCTTCAAATCCTTAATGTCAGGAATAAAATTTTCCATGACAAGGGTTGTAGCATTTTCTGACATAAGGATGTCAAGTGAAAAGTTGGTCTTTGCATCATCATTCATTTCTTCCTATGGTCCAGGTTGGGGAAGGGGGATCTGAAGAGCCTACCGGCTGTGGCATTTTATTATGAACAGATTGCTTCAAATCCTTGACATGCCTCCCTAACTCTTACATGTCAAAATAGTTGTCAAACCCAAGATACTCCTCATCCATATCTATATTGTTTAAAACAAAAGTGTCTACATGGCACATGGAGAACTCGACGTTGTGAAATTCTTAGTTTCCTTTCTCGTACTAGTTCTAGCGTTAGCGAACACAAGTATTTTTACCCTACCGTAAAGGATGACGAGGTGGAAGGGGAGGTCAGACAGGGACTGATGCACTCCTTTTGCACTGAGATGGAATCGAGAAGAGGTGGTGGCCATGGGCGTTTCCGCAAGATTAATTTTAGATTGCAAATGATCTGCAAGCATTAATACTTTAAAAATATGAGATTCAGTAATCAACATGTTAAAAATTTTAAATTAAAATACAAACAAGTGAAGAGTAAGAATTTCTTATGTTGTGAATTTTGTTTGTAATCAATAGACTAGTGATGCAGGCATTAAGGGGAAGGGTGGTGGTGGAAATGTTACGAAAAATTCTGAATTTAATGAAAACCAATTAAAAAGAATGATAAATTCGTAAAAGAAATTCAAAACACTAATATAAATAAAGTTTAAGTCACTATTTTTAGTTTATTTGTACCAGAACTTGAACGGCCTATGTATTGCCCACTTCCCTTTAACACCTTTTGATATTGATCATGACACTGTTGACTATACCATGGACATTGTTATAGTTTTGATTTAGTATGATGATTAGATGTTAGAGCATGGATTATTGTTGACTATGATGCATGATGATTATTAGAGACATTTTATATATTGAGGTTGATATATTGTCTGACATGGTTACATTATAGATGTGTTTAGACATGTGATATTTGGATATTTTGAGTAGACTTAGAAAATGAAAATTTATGATGATATAGTTGTTGATAAAATTTTAAGTGACACCGTTGATTGGCTTGATGATTGTTGTGATTCACATATATATTGATGACTTTCAAGTATATTATATTCACTTGGATGTTCGATGCAACCATAAGGTCAAGGAGGTATTTGTATTTTTACAGTTAGAAGTATCACAACAAACATCGGGGGATTGAGACTAACCACATTGGAATTCTAGATGAATTCAACAAGGTCACTATGGCAACTATATTTGTTTGTGCGTATTTTATTGTGTTAGGGATTCCCATGGGGATCACCTTTGAAATGTGACCAAGAGATTTTATATATATTTTTTCTTTTATTTGGTTCCTTTGTTAATGTTTTCATGTGTTTATTTAAGTGATGTGTTTACCCCTTTCATTATTTTTTAATTATGGTAAATTAATGTGAGTAATCATATTGTTTAAAAATTAATTAATCAAATTGGGTCATAAGAAAGTAATTATTAGAGTTGTTGTAAGAAATGTGTAAGTGATGTGTAAGTTGATTTTGTAGTATGAAACACTCCATCTTCTTTGAAATTGAATTTGTCCTTGGAGGCTGATTTTGAGGCTTGTGGGACAAGTTAAACTTGTCCCATACCTCTTAAATTTGTATACCAACCTTACCTATGGTTGAGAGTTAAATTTAGCCTTGCCCTTATTTATACATTTTTGTAAGTCAAGTCTAATGTTTTTATTGCACTTTTCTTACATGTTTAATTTAAGTCCTTATGGGGTGTGGGCTTGCTTGAATGTGTAAGTAAAACTGTCACATTATTCACCCACCTATTGATTATGCATTGAGAATGAAGTTGAGTTTTGTGTTAGGGTTGAGGATGTGTGATGTGGCATCCTACATGGATCCACCTCATCCTCTTCTCTTCCCTCTTCTATTTATTGGAATTCCTTAGCTTATTTTTGGGTTGCTTCAGCTTTATCACTTCATTTTGGGAGACTTATTTTGGTCTTGAGAGTTATTTCTTTTGGAGAAGATTGAGATTGTTGCATACTTTTGGATTGTTGATCTTAAACTATTTTGCGTTGGAAAGCTTGTTGTCTTGGACTTGGGACAAACTCCATCATGGAGAGGTAAGAGCTTGGCTCTTGGAAATGCTCTTCTTCCCTTTTATGAATATGCAAATGTTTGTATGTTTGTTTTTGTTTGTTGGCTGGTTGGGTAGATGGTTTAGGGATGGTGTAGGAGAAGACTATGGGGTACTCTTGAGGGAGGCATAAGTGTTTTGGGGATGTGTAAGTGTGGAGGGAGTTGGGATTTGGGTTCTATCGACACTAAAATTTTCCTCCGTAATTTCTATTTCATTAATGTATGTATTAGGAATAGGATGTTGTTAAGTATAATTAGTAGTAGCGTCCGATAGAAGATAATGGTGCTGCCAATATGATGCCGCCAATAATGTATAGTACGGAAATAGTCAAAAGTACAATAGGAATGTTGTGGTAAAAAGTAAATAGTTGTCGTAAGTGGTCCAGTAATGTTAAAATGTCAAAGTTGGGGTAAGAAGAGAAGTAGGGTCTACATGATTAGGAATTAGAAATATTATATTGGTAATAAGGACAAGGAGTGAGGTCATAAATATTTTGTATATTTTATTTGTAAAAAGTCTAAAAATGTGGAACCCATGTGAAATGATAAGGTTTATCTTATCTTAAAAGATAAGCTTACATGTACAAATAAGAGTTAAGGTATGAAATATGATTCGTCAGAGTGGATTTCTTATCCTATCTTAGAGATAAGATGGATAAGCCTAAAGTTCTATAAATAAAGAGGCCACCCCCCTCATTTAGCATAGAAGGAAGTAGTGAGAAATATTGTATGAGTAAGCGTGTAAAGGAAGCCATCAGTTTAAAGGTGTGTTGAAGAAGCCATTAAGAGGTGTAATTGTGAAGTTTCTCCCATAGTATTGGTGGAATGCAAGTGAAGTCAATAACACTTGAAGTACCTCATGGGTGAGATTGTAACAATTTCATGCTAATATTATAATTTACTCTGATATTTCAGATTTATCATCATTCATTTTTATCATAGTCTATGGTATTCTTGTGTTATGTTTGTTGTTGTTTTTCTAGATTACATCCACCAAACTAGAGGTTGTGCATTAGTAAATAATCATAAAGACGAGGAGTTCCCGTGAAGAATTATCATAGTGCCGGATTGGTGATGACATTTTGGTTCCATTTCCGGGACCATTCCTCATTGGTGGATTTTCTGGAGAGATATTCCCACTTAGTCAAAAATCAATTGGAGGGTAACCTTATTTTTACTGTGCATAGTAGTTACCATAGTAAACTCATTTTTACTGTGAATAGTAGTTACCATGGTAAAGTCATTTTTGCTGTGAATAGTATTTATCACAGTAAAGTCACTTTTTACCGTGAATAGTATTTACCGCAGTAACTTCACTTTTTACTGTGAATAGTGTTTACCACAAGAAAGCCGCCACCGCATAGAAGTCAAGTTTTACCATAGTTACCGTGGTCATTTCTATTTTACTGTAGAAAGGTGTAAAGTCACTTTCTATTATAGTGATTCCAATTATTTGTGCACATAAGTCTTGTTGATCAGACTTGTGGGTTAGTATTTTACTATGGTTACTTTTTTAAAATGGGGAAGATTCCTATTTTTTCAGCCCAATCTAATGAAGATGCTTCCTCTTTCATTCAAGAGTTTAAACGATCTTGTATTTGTAATGGCCTTATAAGAAGGGAACAATGGACTGAATTTTTTCCTACCTTTTTGGATGGTTCAAAGACTTAGGTGGTTTGAAACACTAGGTGAAAATGTGAAAAATCATGGGATTTATTAACTAAAAGTTTTCTTGAAGAATTTGGTGAACAACAGAAATATGCAGATCTCATGATCGAGATCACAAAGCTATCCCAAGGAGAGAAGGAGAAGATAAGGGATTATCATGCTCGTGTTCTAGAGCTAAGGAGGAAGCTCGATGCCCGATCCGGAAGGAAGGATTAGCGGATGGGTTGATGAATGCATGGATAATCTCCTATGTAAGCACTTCATTCTTGGGATGAAGCCGAGATCGAAACGAGTGAAGTATGACCGCCCAAATACCATTAAACAAGAAAAGGAGATTGCAAGAAGGCAAGAAGAAAGCATGGAAGAGGAGCCCAAAGAAATTGTTGCTAAAGTAGAGCCTACACCAACACCTTTGGTCAAGAATCCACAACCACTCCCGGTGAGCACAAATATTTCCCCTAGTACATCTACCGAGTATGAAGATCTCGCTCAAAAGATGGGTCGCTTAACTATTAATCTTCTTCAAGGAAAAGAATTTAGTTCTCAGGAGGAGATAAAGGTCCAAAAAGAAATATTTCTGAAGTCAGATGTTATGGTTGTTATAAAAAGGGTCATTATAAGTATAATTGTCCAGATAGAGCTTCTACATCTGGTAAAGGAGATAATGATAAAGGAAAAGCACCTGTGAATTCTTTTGATGTAGTAGATAAGAGCAGAAATAATGAAGTAGATGTGTTTGTAACAAAAAGAAAGAAAGAAAAAGATAATCAAGATGGAAATGACCCTAAGAAGATGAAAGGAGAAACTAGTAAGAAACATAGGAGAAGAAAGTTGGGTGTGCAGGATTTTCTGATTTCACAGGGGCAAGGACCATACTCCATCTTGGAAGATCTGTCCAAAAGGCCTGCAAATATTACATATGGTCAACTCTTGGCTATGTCTTCTGAGAAGAGGCGGGAGTTGCGAAGTGGACTCAATGCTCGACGAAGGAAGGAGGTTGAGGTCCCTATTTCGGGAGGCAGGGCGGATCCCTATGCTCCACAAGCCGAGGTACTATGTAATGGTATTTCAATTCATGATGTCTTAGTTGATGGAGGTGCTGCAGCTTAATGTAATGACCGAGTCTCAGAATGAATATGTTGGGTTTAAAATTGATCGCCTTCAACACTTATGTTAAGGTCATTAAATAAAGGAAAACTAAACCGAAGGTGTAGTTTCAAATGTGGCAATATCTCACAGTTATGGGTGTTGTATGTGTGGTAGACTTTCAGTGATGAAAAATGGTACTGCGCAAGCACTCCAATGTCACTGGGAAGACCATGGCTAAGGAGAGTTCATGCAAGAAACTACTGGAATGAAGGTTTCATGACACTTGGACGTGGTAGAGAGAGGGTGAAGATAAACGTGATCCCTCGACATCATAAGGCAGAACCTGTGGATTCAAGTGATGAAACTTGATGATTGGACATCCTCTAATTACTCTAGTACTAGTGAAGTGGACACTGAAGATGAAGAAAGTGAGGTTGATGTTTCACTCATGGATATCCTTCCACCACATGAATTCATGACTCCATAAAATTATCTCAAGAAGAAGTTGATGATTGTCTCCAACAAATAAAGATTGGTGATGCTGGGATGGAGAGTGAAAAAGAATCCTACCTCCAGCTCTTTCGAAGGTACATACACATATTCACTTTTGATTACAAGGAACTCCGTCAAGTAAGTTGGGTAGAACATTCTATTGAGCTGGTAGATGGTGCTAAGCCCATAAAGCAAATGCCATATAGAATGAATCCTAATTTTTCCAAGACTATAAAAGAAGAAATAGATAAGTTGCTTGATGCAGGATTCATATTTACAGTGGAGAATTCAGAATGGGTTTCTTCCATTATGATCTCAATAAAAAAGAATGGGAAGCTACGCATTTGTGTTGATTACAAGAAGCTCAATAAGGCAACAAAGAAGGATCATTACCCTCTTCCATTTTCAGATTAGATCTTGGACGAAGTAGCTAGCCAGGAGTGCTATAGTTTTGCTGATGGATATAGCGGCTACAACCAAGTTCGTATAGCAGAGAAAGATCAGCTAAAAACCACGTTCACCACTCCTTGGGGAACGTTTTCTTATAGAGTTATGCCTTTTGGGTTGTGTAATGCTCCGAACGATTCCAAATACGCTTTGATGAATAGGGTGTTCAACCCTACATCGGGACCTTCATAAGAGTATTTCTCGATGATTTTTACATCTATGGGAGCAAGTTGGACCACCCGCACCAAATGGAGACAACATTTCAAAAATTAGATGAAGCACAAGCCTCACTAAACCCTACAAAGTGTGTCTTTGGATGTTCTAAAGGCGTTTTTGTTAGGGGCATGTCAGATCCAGAGATGGTATTGGTACGATCCTAATAAAGTTTCAAAATCAAAGAGTTACCATTTCCTATTAATAGAAGTAATTTGAGATCATTTTTAGGCCATGTGGGTACTATAGAAGGTTCATCAAGAATTTCTCAAAGATCGCATGCCACTAACCCAGCTTCTTGAAGAAGGATGTTACTTATGAACTAGAAATAAGGCGCATGAAGCTTTTGGACAATCAAGGAATCCCTAGTGTCTTCACCTGTTTTAAAGAATCCAGATTGAGCAAGCCATTCATTGTGTACACCGATGCCTCGATGCAGCACTAAGAAGTACTTTGAGCCAAAAGGATGAAAATGGGAATGAACATCCAATTTACTTTGGGAGCAAAAATGAGCAAAGGCTTGAGGTAAATTATACCGAATCAAAAAGATGCTCGCTATCATTTTTGCTATAAAGAAGTTTAGGAATTACTTGCTAGGGCAAAAATTTCTAGTCAGTAATAAATCATCGTGCTCTAAAATATATCAGAAAAAATCCTAACCCATCAAGGAGGATAGCAAGATGGATAATTTTTCTACAAGAATTTGAATTTGATATTATAGATAGGCCAGAAAGAAGCATGTCAATGCAGATACACTCTCTCAAGCCTATGATGGTTTAGGATCATCTTGTGATGATGATGATTTCCCGATGCAGAGATTGTTATCCTCGACACAATCCCTAGTGAATACATAGATATTTGGAATTATCTCAATGAATTCAAGTTTCCTCTGATGGTGCCAATGCAAAGACTAAGAGAAAGATTACTCAAGCTAGTCGTCCATATTCTATTCTCGTATGGAGTATTATTTCGAATAGGACCTCGATGGACAAAGACAAGAGGGCAAATGGACGTGATCAAGGGAAGGAACTCGCTAGAAGAATTCCACAATGGTACATGTGGAGGGAACTTCTCTGACAACTTACAACAAGAAGGATCTTGATACAAAGTTATCACCGACCCACTCTTTTTAAAGATTGTTATAATTATTGTAAGACATGTGATATTTTTCAAACACATGGTAACCATAAGACTTCATCACTCCATTATGCCCTATTCTTCCACTTGGTCCCTTTGAAAAGTGGGGAATAGACATCAGAGGTCCACTTCCAACTACCTCACGCAAAAATAAGTATATTGTAGTTGCCATGCATTTATTTAACCAAGTGGGTTGAAGCTAGGCCATTGAAAACAAATTTCATGGATGAAGTGGCAAGGTTCATATATGAACGCATTGTCACTAGATTTGGTTGTCCATTAGAAAGTGTAATGTATCAAGGAAGCCACTTCATTAATGAGGTGGTAGAAGCCCTAGTCAATAAGTTGTCTATTAAGCACAGAAGGCAACAACATACAAGCCAAGCACAAATGGATAGGTGGAATGAACAAATTTTGTGTTGTGTCAAATTCTAGCAAAAGATGCAACCTTGCAGGTACATAAATGGGATAAAAGGATTCATGCAGCATTGTGGGCATATAGGGCAACATCAAAGTCAGCAACATGATACTCCCCATTTCAGTTGGCTTATGGCATTGATCCAGTTCTTCATATTGAATTTGATATTCCCACAGTCAGAGTAATGAAAAATAAAAGAATGGATTAAAGTGATTCAGTAAAAGAAAGGTTGGTACATCTTCATTTACTAGAGGAAATGAGGGAAATAGCTAAGGATACAAGCTATAAGAAGAAAATGAAGTAGAAGGAATACTTTGATCAAAAGATCCGGTGGTCTCCATTTCATGTGAATGACTTGGTTCTAGTATATGATTCCAGATACAAAAAAAGAAGACAGAGAAAATTTCTTCCAAAATGGATGGGGCCCTACAAAATAAGAGTTGTGGATGAAAATGGTACGCACTGACCGGAGGAATTGATGGCACTCCCATTACAAAATGGGTCAACCATGACAAGTTGAAGATTTTCCAAGCACTGTAATAGTCTACTCTTGAGGATGGAGTAGAAGCTAGGGAAGGGGGAAGATGTCGACACTAAAATTTTCCTCCGTAATTTCTATTTCATTAATGTATGTATTAGGAATAGGATGTTGTTAAGTATAATTAGTAGTAGCGTCCGATAGAAGATAACGGCGCTGCCAGTACGCCGCCAATAATGTATAGTACGGAAATAGTCAAAAGTACAATAGGAATGTTGTGGTAAAAAGTAAATAGTTGTCGTAAGTGGTCCAGTAATGTTAAAATGTCAAAGTTGGGGTAAGAAGAGAAGTAGGGTCTACATGATTAGGAATTAGAAATATTATATTGGTAATAAGGACAAGGAGTGAGGTCATAAATATTTTGTATATTTTATTTGTAAAAAGTCTAAAAATGTGGAACCCATGTGAAATGATAAGGTTTATCTTATCTTAAAAGATAAGCTTACATGTACATATAAGAGTTAAGGTATGGAATATGATTCGTCAGAGTGGATTTCTTATCCTATCTTAGAGATAAGATGGATAAGCCTAAAAGTTCTATAAATAAAGAGGCCACCCCCCTCATTTAGCATAGAAGGAAGTAGTGAGAAATATTGTATGAGTAAGTGTGTAAAGGAAGCCATCAGTTTAAAGGTGTGTTGAAGAAGCCATTAAGAGGTGTAATTGTGAAGTTTCTCCCATAGTATTGGTGGAATGCAAGTGAAGTCAATAACACTTGAAGTACCTCATGGGTGAGATTGTAACAATTTCATGCTAATATTATAATTTACTCTGATATTTCAGATTTATCATCATTTCTTTTATCATAGTCTATGGTATTCTTGTGTTATGTTTGTTGTTGTGTTTCCAGATTACATCTACCAAACTAAAGGCCGTGTATTAGTAAATAATCATAGCATGAGGAGTTCCCATGAAGAATTATCATAGTGCCGGATTGGTGATGACAGCCCCACCTTGTAAAAAGAGGTAGCTTGCATTTCTTTACTCATTATGGGCTGCATAAGATGTTGGGGAGGTATAAGGAAATGTGAGAGGGGTACTTGGGGAGGTATAAGATTATGTCGGGGATTTGAAATGATATATATTTTGGTGGTTTGTTCTCGTGGGTGATACCCATTTCCCCTTTGGGAGACATAAGTAGTATCCCCCATATTTTCTTGCTCCTTTGTCTTGCATGATGAAGCCTAAGTCGTGTTTATTATACTTTAATGTCATCAGAAAACTACATTCTTTTTTGGACTATATTTTTAAATGTGAGATTGCTTGTGTGTTTGTGGAAATTTGTTGTTGTCATGAGTTGAAACACATCTTCTATTGCATTGTGGTTGGGGCTCGGGGCCAATGAAGAAGGATGGATTCTCCTTTCATTGTATGTCTTGGTTGGGCAGAGAGCGTTGCCTTTTCGCTTGCCTTTGTTGTGATCAAATTGAAATAAATGGAGGATCTTCCTTCGCTATTCTCGAGCAAAGTAAAAGACAGCTTTGATGATTCCTTGTTGAGATTATTATTTATCGTAACCCTTTTCCACTTTGAAGTGGATGACCTTGTATATTATGCGCGATGGAAAGATGTTTTTTATGGCTATGAAAGTTGAAATTGAAATGTGAAAGAGATGAATTCAGCTTTTTCTGTTTTTGGAATGTATGAGAAGGAAATTGTATTTTGTATATTGAAATTGAGGAATGAAATAAGAAAGATGTAAAGAAATCATTTTTGAATTAATGGAAGTTGTTACCTTGTTCAAATAATTTGGTGTTCATTGAAATTTGTGTTTCATAATGCATTATGAAACCTTTGTTTGGAAAAAAAGAAAAGTGAATATGTATGATGAAATGTCATGATGCTCTGTTCTGTAGAAATGAATGTTTGGAAAATCTGAAGTTGTAAATTGGCATTTGAATACCTTTTTTGAATCAAATTAATAAATTAGAGTGTTTTAAAATGAATTTATTATTGAAGATGGTAAATTTAAACAAATCTATTTATTTTTATCGTTGTTAGATGTTTTCAAACTGGAAAATGTTTTTATTCAAAATGCACATAATGACCCCTGCAACAATGAATAAGAAAATGAAACATTAAATTGAACTTATGATTAAAACGACCCCAAACAAGCTAAACCACTTAAGAAATGGTTAAGAATCCTTTCAAATCGAACAAAGGCAAAACTACAGTCGTTTTGCTATCAAAATTGAGAAAATTCAAATTAATATTCAATCCACAAATAAACCCTTGAAATCCATCCTAAATTCCTCTAAGAGCAAGCCCCATGTCTGTTTGGCATGTTGAGAAAGGAAGGAGGTCGAATTGAACAAAATTTTATAAGTCAAATGTTACCAGTTTTCATTTTAAAAGCATGCAGAGCATTTTCTCAAAATTGACCCTTCATACTTTATCCAAATTAAATTATCAAGGTTTATGTGTAAAGAGAACACTTGAGAGATTTCTAAAAAGTCCTCGTTTTCCAAAAACAGATCTCCATATCAAAAGTTATGTCCATCTAAAGTTCGCAGAAGAGGAAAAGCCTCTTACGCGCCTATCTTGCATGCCCAGAACCTCTTGCGCTCCTGTCTTGCATGCTTAGAGCTTCTTGCATGTCTTTCTTATGCGCCCATGAGAAAATTAGCCTCTTGCGTGCCTAGGCCCGTCTTGTGCGCCCGGGAGAGAATGAGTCTCTTTCATGCCCGTCTTGCACGCCCGAGAGAGAATGAGTCTCTTCCGCACCCGTCATGTGCACCTGGGAGAATAAGATTTTCTCTCGCGCCTCTCTTCCGTGCCCACAATAAAGGTTCATTTTCATGCCTCTCTTCCACACCCGAGGAAATTTTCTTCCACGCGCCCCGTAAGAAGATAATTTATCTGTGCTAGGGATGACTTTCTCTCTCCTAGTATTGTGTAGGATGTTTGATAACCGTTGTAATGGAATTTGGAATTTATGTTGGGAACACTTTAAAAAAAATTATTCCTTAACTTTTCCTAACTAAACCTAGGTTGTTCTTGGTCTTGAGTGGGAAGTATTTGGGAGGTGTTATAGCACGGTGGGTTATTGCGGTAGACAAAATCTCTTCGTGCTCGGTATGTATGTGGTGTCTACAACAGTATGAGAAGAATCTCTTCGAGGTGATGCAAATATGCCAGAAAAGGCTACACATTAGGATAATGAAATTACAAATATGACATTATAGAGAATCAAAGATTTAGATTATCATTTTTCTGTAAAATAATTAAATAAAATTTAAATGATTGTGTAGTATGTAAAACTTAAAACTTGGATTTATGTCTGTCATTGTATAGAAGTAGAGCACATTCTCTCATTGCTTCTAGGACCGCCTCGAATTCAACGAATCCAAAGAACCACGCATACGTTTTTATCTGGTCTTGAATATTGAACCAAAAGTCATTGGACTTGGTGACATCAATTATATTGTTGTCACTAGACCCCTCAGGCCCAACAAGGTTATGCGAGCGAACTGCCACATGATGGCGTTCAAGTGTTTCGCTTTCTTTGACTTATTCATTGGTTCAAAATAGAATTAAAGATTACATATTTACAAGAATTAATTTAACAATGATTTTGTTTTTGAAAGGAATCAAGATTAAATGCTTTTAAAAAAATACTCACCAACTGTTGGTCCATAGGAATTCCATGTTTTTCCATCTTCTCTGAAGAGCAGTTCGAATAACTATGGATTTGAGTCCATTAAAACCCTCATAATATAAAGCAAGAACATAACAAGAAGAAGAAATAATTGCAGTAGGATTCAATTTAGCCTTGTCAATTTCGAACGAATCTTTGATGCAAGATATGTGCACCAATCGAATCTAACGCTGGAAATGGTTTGAAGAAGCTAGTGCATTGCCCATTGAGGAATGTCAGTTTATCTTCCCTACAACATGATACGGGACTAGAAAAATTCCACAACGGATAGGAGAAATGGATCTTTGATAGATGGATAGTTAATGCCTCTTTTGCCAGAGTATTTACCTCAGCGTCAACAGAGAGATTGTAATTTTGGTCATAAAAAGAATGAATTTAGAGGTTATAAGAAATGCATTTTGATAGTAAGCGAGGCTTGTTAGACGATGAATGTCTTCAAGTGTTATTTTGATGATAAATTTGTGGGATGGTAATTGAACTATGAATGTGCCATCAGAATGATTATACACTTGCATTAAATTATTTAGTAATTTGTGTTATGTCTGATACTGGGGCATGTAAATAAGACCTATGGAACCGTGAGCTACAAATCTAATCGATTGACTAATTATTTGAGGATTTTCCAACGATTGTAATAACTTGGGATATAAAATGTTTCGGTAAACATAAGAAGTTGGTTTAATGGTATTTTTCCTTTCGGCCATTATTATTGAATGTTGATTGCTTGAAAAAGAAGAGGTTGGAAAATTAGAGATTAATATACCTATATCGATGTCGATGTGCCTTGAATCTTAATGATCGACCCTAATATTGGAAGACTAGAAGTGGATGAGAAGGTTGGAAATGGACGAGAAGGATGGAAGCCTGAACTTTCTAAAAAACTCTATCTTAGAGAAACCTGCAAGTGAAAAAGGGACAAAACATATGCGGATGGGTATATATATAAGAAAGGAAAGTGCATTAAATGCGGAAGGCATGTGTCATATTAAATTCTGCGAGCTTCCATGTTACCCTCCGGAACACCAATCACATCTTACTAGTCGAAAACTTTGACATTGTTATTGGTAATCAAAAATGACAAGTGTTACCGCCAAGAATAATGATAAGTGTTGTTGCATGCCATCAACAATGACAAGTATTCTTGGCGAAAAACACTAGCAAATTACTACTGCCGATAACAATTGTCATTGTTGACAACCAATAACATTTTTAGTGTTTCGGCCAAGTGTTACCGGTCGAGAACACAAAAAGTGTTACGGGCTGATAACACAAACAAATTTTACGAATCGGTGCCACTAATAATGGTTTCAACGATAACATCGACAAGTGTTACCGACCGATAACACAATTGAAGTTGTTTTCACTCGATAAAAGACCATACTTACTGGGCAAGTAATAATTTTTTTATTTAATTGTTCAATTAAAAACCACCCAGCCATTTTTTGAAAAACCCCTTCCATTCGCTGTCATCATGAAACCCATTTTCGTGCTTTCGCCTATAGTGTGAATGGATTTTTCATCAGATTCGCCACCCATTATATAATATTTTTTGGGAGGGGGTATTAAAATGAACCCTACTTCATCTCGAATTTGGATAACTCTCCATTTCTCGCCAAAGCTTGAAAATGTCTCTAAGCTCCTTTAAAATTATGTTTTCTCCAAACCGCCTATTATGGCCTCTTTACACATCTACAAAAATAATCACTTTAAATATATTTTTCCTATCATGTTATATGGTTTCAACACCTTGTGTCTGTAATGGCCCACTATAAATTTTCTATGGGGTTGGTTAAGGGTTGAATCCCCCAACCCCTACTACCGCTTTATGTTTTCCATTATGGGTAAAAATCCCACATGCTTCATGGGTTTGGTGGGCGAGTTGTTTAAATTGGGGCGGTTAATGCATTGAAATCAATCATAGGACTACTTTTTCTATGCCAAGCTTTTAAGTCGATGGTTGGTGCGCTAAGTTTGGTGCCCGAGCATTATTGGCATGTCACATTGTGGTTGTTGGAATGCCACACCGGCAGTGAAGGAGTTAGGAAATTTGGCCTCAAGTAGTTTGGTGATTAGATAGCGGATAAGATGGGAGTCTTTGACACATAAGAGGTGATCTCAATTTGATTGGTCAAGCTAGTAACGAGCTCTACTTGTCAAGTCTAGTTAGCTTCAATGTGATATAATTATAATTTTGTAAAAAATTATCCCACATTCATCCTATGATAGAAACATGAGAAAATATATACAGAAGATAAAACATGATAATATGAAGATCAAAGAACAAGGAACCCCTCTACAAAAAGAGTGTGTCAACCTTGGCTAAGGGCCCCTAGCCAATAAATAATGACGCCGAATATGCGAACACGAGTGTCGAATATCAACATCCAAAAACCACATTTTTACTTGGAATCTTCATGTCCCACTTGTTGCAATGTGATTGGTCCACTTGGCTATCATGCACACATCCATGTCAACTTAGACGCGCGCAGAGACCCTTTTTTTTCACGGTTGGTCATAAATTTCAGCAGATGACATCTTCTCGCATACGATCTCTATTTTCATGTTCCTTATACCGTCGAAAAGATTTCGAAATGATATTTTTACTTTAGTGGTTTAGGGAGAATTTGTAAACATATGTACTTCAAAACGTCCTCCATATCAAACAATAACAAAATTAATTTATAGATTAGTTATAATACAAATTGTAATGGTGACAATTTAGATAATTCAAAGAAGTTAATGATTAAAGTGGTCTATAAATAAATTAAACTAAGAATCTTGAAATAGATATCTATTTATGTATTTTATATAGATACATTTGTTATAGTATGCTTATTATATTTCATTTATTTATAATTATAATTTTTTTAATATTTATACTATGATTAAATAGGTACTTAGAAATTAATATATCTTAATGTATTTAAGATGTGTATACTAGTAATATTTTTAAGTGTTAAATTTTAAGTAACAAATTTATGCATGTTTATTTTTACATAAATATATGTACAAATAATACAAATATATAATTTAATATTAAAAATTAATAATAACAGGATAATAATAATCATAATAAAAAGTGCATATACACATCATACTAATTTGTATAAAGTTATGCTAAAATATATTTGAAACTATTAAGTAAATTAAAGCTTATATTTATGATTTTTACTATGTGGAGGTGCATTTTAGAATGGGAGGCAAGGTCAGTAATGGAGTGTTTTGTTCTTTTTTATTCTCGACATTAAATTTGACTTTGCCAGTAACAATTCTTTCATAAATTTGACTTCTAGTGAGTCAAATAATTTTGTTTCTCTTTGGTTGGAGAAGTCAATAAAAAAATAGTAATATCGAGATCCATGTAGTAATGCTTGAATCTTGTTTTGTCGAATAGTTATTTTTGAGACCAACACAATCACATAATTAAATGATTCTATTTGCCACAAATCAATAGGAGATTGATAGAGAAATTAATGAAGTTGTCGATTAAAGAGGTATGTAAAAAATCAAACCTAAAAACCCTGAAATTGATATATATTG
This sequence comes from Taxus wallichiana var. yunnanensis, assembly GCA_018340775.1. Taxonomy (NCBI): domain Eukaryota; kingdom Viridiplantae; phylum Streptophyta; class Pinopsida; order Cupressales; family Taxaceae; genus Taxus; species Taxus wallichiana. The sequence goes on along the minus strand of CM031235.1, from coordinate 252,259,175 downwards.
ATATATTTTTTATAGCTACATTTATTATAATGTACTTATTATATTATATTTACTTTTAATTGTTATTATTTTTGATAAATTTATGTTACACTTACATAGTAAAATAGATGTCTCGTGATTGATATCTCTTGACATATTTTAGAGAGATGTATTTAAATTATCTATACTAGTGGTAAAAATCACAATTGGAAGTGCAACAAGAAGGCCAAAACTACCAATCACAAAGTACATTGTTTGACAGCCATAGGTGACCGTCAAAATTGGATCAGACGAAGTACTATGTTCCAACCACAGTCTCACCAAGTATAAATGTAAACAAAAGGGACAATAATTACCTACACAGAATTTTCCATCGGGTTATGGGCGATTGTTTGTCAGATTTGACATCGGTTCGATTGTTTTTCCAAAGTTTTGAGATGCAATCACAAACAGGGGAAAGATCCACCGTCAACTTTATGTCTATACGACGAAACTCCTCCTGAAGAAGCTCGTGGAAGGCTCGAAGAACACCATGCATTAAACAAATCAATAATTATTTTTTTTTTTCGAAAAGATGTGCCAAATAACGAGAGAAACAAAATATATTTTCAGTCTTATCTCGGCACCATTAGGGATGCCTGGTAAATGTGATGGCTGCACAAACTAAGGAAATAGCGGCAGATCCCATCGCTATATACGCCACTCTGCTGCACACCCTCTTCACCTCCTTCTTCATTCCACTATGCGTAATGTTTTCCATGGCCATGACCTGAATCATCATCAACACCGCCCCCATCGACCAGAAAAAACTATGCGCGTTCATCACCACAAATATCTTAAATTCGACGCTCTCCATCGCTGCCGCTGCCGCTGCGAAGCCGAGCTCGTTTTGAAGCACCGCGGGGACTGTAAATATGGTTACAAAACTCAAACAGAAGACCATCATAGCCAACATTATAACGCTGTCACCGCCTTCAGTTTCGTTATCCTGCAACTCACTTAATTTGCATGAAAATTGTGCTTCCATATCATCAGGAATTGCATTGTAACTCTTGAAAAGCAAATCCGTCGTCGGCATTGCTGGAGAAAGATAAATCTGAATCGATGCAATGGAGAGAAGCGTGTTCCTTTGGAGACGTGTTGCTTGTCATTTTATAATAAATAATGTTTCGCGCAAGGATGGAATTTCCATGTAAATCCATAGAAATTGAAAAGCAGGGCACACGCACATTCCACGCAGTTCGCCGTATTGAATGCGTTCAACACGCATTAGCAGTTCCTTCGCCGAAGTCTTGGCCGTTGAATTTTCAGTAGCTGTGCTTTTGCGTTGTGTTAGTTTTAAATGTTCTCGAGAGTCCCTCTTAGTAAGATAATGCAACATTAATGGTCACATCATCAATGTGGTTTTTTTGGACTGTCTTTTAGCCTTGCATTTGTAATAGAAGTAGGACTTAGCAACAAGTATGTAGCATTGATAATCTTGGAAAGATAATGTTTCTAATTCTAATTTTAAAATATTATGATAATGATTAAAAAGATTTTTATTTGTTATCAATGAATATTTGAACCAAAAAATGGTTTCCCACTCAATTATTCTTGTAGATTTTGGAGTATATCCACTCTTGATCTCTTTAATTTTGTATGCTATCTATAGGGGTTCATTAGCAAGGCAATAATATAGCATGTTCATTCATATTGGTGCAATTAACTTATATAAGTAATACGAATGGTATCGTGGTCCGCCCTATATATAGAACTGTGGTTGGTCCATATAGACTATAGGGGTTCGTGGTCCTGTATGATCTATCTAACGAGATTGGTCCGGAGTGGTTGGTCTAGAATGGGAGAGTGGTCTAGTATCGTGGTCCACTATCCACTCTATATAGATAGGGGATAGGGGTCGAGTGGTTCCCTCTATATCCATATGGCGTGGTCTAGTCTCGTGGTCTAGAATGGGAGACCATTCTATAGATAGGGCGTGGTTGGGAGAGTGTTTGGTCGAGTGGTACCCAGATATATGATATATAGGCGTGGTTGGTCGGGTGGTCCTCACTCCACTCGCCAGATGGACCCATATTGGTATAATTAACTTAAATTGAAACAAAGTCAATATACCGATAGACATTAGGGGTGAAAGGGTTTAATGTATTAATATTTTTAATTAGGTATTTGGAATAGGTTAGAGAGGTGGGAGAGAGAAGAGGTACGATTAATTTTACTATAAAACTAAAACATTAGAACCGAGTTTTAAAATCTAAATGCCTTAAAATTGTAAAAGGTTCGTGGTCATAAAGATATATTATAATCTCTTTTTGAATAAGGAAATCTAAAACATGGTATTCTTAAGCAAGAAAGAATAAGATTGTATAAAATTAGAATTGTGTATATTTTCAACACATGATATTATTTCACCATATTAATTATTTGAAGAAATATTGATAAATGGTTAAAGCTTAACATTAAGGTAATTGGTAATAGGTCTTAAATGGCTTCAAACTCTCTTTCTAGAGAAAATTTATATCAAGAAAATAATAATTGAGTGGAAAACATGATATATACTTTATTTTTATAGATTAGTGTATAAATAAAAGGGGGTAAATAAAATTATAATAGAAAAATGAGTAAGTAAGGTACATAGAAAAAATAGGGGGTATTTTCATTCTAATAATATAATGGGAGGGGTATTATCAATTGACTTATTAGTGGTAATAACTAACATTAAGAGTATTATTTAACACCTTCAAATGGATGTGTTATACCACACTTTTATTGAGTGAACCCCATGTGATGATATCACAAATACTATGTTACATAGGCGTACAATGCATGGAAAATTCTTTCTATTGTTAGAATAGGTATCCACATTTGGCATTCAAATATTCTATACGAACTCGGAAAACAATGATTCAAATCTTATTAGTATGCAAGAGTTATCACTCTCCTCCAAAAGTTAAATATTTATATATAGAAAAAGTCCCTCCTATTGGGGATTTTATTAATCATCATCAACTCATTAAACATGAAGTGAATAAAGGTATTTGAGAGGACATTATCAAATCTTATTATGAATGTTACATGGTTTTCTCTAAAATTTAACTTGAAACCAAAACTTCTTCATTATATCCAATTTTATTCTGCTAAGAGAAAAGTAAACTTCTTGAATACATGAAGAGGATGTTGCCTTCAAAATTAAGGATCCCTACATATAAAAAACGTCAAATAATTTGGTTAACATCCATTTGTAGATAGTAATTTGTAATTATTTGGTAATAGGTTGATCTGTCCATGATCATAATTTTTATGTGTACTAAACTTTTTTTGTTATTATCGGTAAAATGTTTTTGGGAGGGATCATACCCAAACATTAAGAAGGTTCAAAAACCAAATTTACAAAGAAGCATCGGTGGTTTTTTTCGACAAGTGAGGACCACACCCCAGAGCAAAAGGGTGTAAAATATAAATAAAGTTGCTAAGATTAAAAACAAGGAGAAACTTGCAAAAAGGAAGCATGGAAATAGTAACCTTGCAAAGCACCACTACAACATTGAAACCATAAGAAACTAGTAAAAAGAAAACAAAGGAGAAACATATTGTAGTTCCTACTTCCCTTTAACACCTTTTGATACTAATCATGATAATGCTGAGTATATTATGGACATGATTATGGACTTTATTATAGTATGATGTTAGATGTTAGATTATGGATTATTCTTGACTTGATTCAGTTATGATGCATGATGATTATTTGAGATATTTTGGATATTGATGTTGATATACTATTTAACATGGTTATATTATGGATGTTGTTCGGACATGTAATATTTGGATATTGTGAGTAGACATAGAAATGGAAATTATTTGATGATGATATAGTTGTTGAGTAAATTTACAAATGATCTTGTTGGTTGCTTGGATGTTGTTGTGATTCATATATCTAGATGATCTTGGAATTTTATTTATATTATTTTGGATGTTCTGATATGGCCACGAGGTGAAGGAGGTATTTGTGTTTTGTAGGTCAAAATATCACAACAAACATCGGGGGATTGGAGACCAACCACATTGGAATTCTAGCTGAATTCAACAAGGTCACCATGGTAACTTCTACTGTTTATGTGTGGTTGTTTTGTTAGGGGTTCCCATGGGGGGAACCACCATTAAATGTGACCAAGGGGTTATGTGTTTTTATTTATTTGACCCTTTTGTTTAAATGTTGCATGTGTTTATTTTGTGATGCATTTTCCCTTTTCTTTATTTATTAAATGTTGTATTAATATTGTGGGTAAGCATGTTGTTAATATTAATTAAATAAAAGAGGTCATAAGAAAGTAATTAATAGAGTTGTTGGCCTTGATTTAAAGTGTTGTAAGAGATGTGTAAGTGATGTGTAAGTTAACTTTTGAGTGTGAAACACTTCATCTTCTTGGAAATTCAAATTTGTCCTTGAAGGATGATTTTGGAGGCTTGTGGGACAAGTTAAAATTGTCCCATACCTATTAAATTCATTTATTAACCATACATATGGTTGGAGAGTTGAAATTTGACTTTTATAATGCTTTTGAGAAGGCAAATTATAAGTTTTAATTGCACTTTTCTTACATGATTTAATTTCAGTCCTTTGGGGTGTGGGTTGGATTTGAGTGTGTAAGTAAACTGTCATTTTATTCACCCACCTATTTATTATGCTTTGGAGAATGAAGTTGACTTTTGGGGTTGGGGTTGAGGATGTGTGATGTGGCATCCTACATGGATCCACCTCATCCTCTTCCCTTCCCTCTTCTATAAAATTTGAATTCCTTGCCTTGTTTTGGGTTGCTTCACTTTGGAGACTTCATTCTTGGGCAAATTCTTTTGCTATTTTTTGGAGCTCTTGCTTTGAAGAAGTTTTTGGAAGATTGTTGCATGCTTGTGCTTGGCTGTTTTGGATTGCTTGCATTGGGATAAAACTTGTTGTTTTGGAACTTGGAACAACTCCATCATGGAGAGGTAGGAGCTTAGCTCTTGAAATGATCTTTTTTTTTGTTTATGAAAATGTTAATGTGTGAATATTTTGGCATGTTTGTGGGTTGTTGGGTAGATGGCCTAGGAATGGTGTAGGAGAAGACTATGGGGTTTATTTTGTGGGAGGCACAAGTGTGTTTTAGGGAGGTATAAGGGAGGAGGGAGTTGAGATTTGGGTTTGACCTTACAAAGAAAATACTTGCATTTCTTTACTCGTTATGGGGTGCCATAAGAGGTTGGGGAGACGTAAGGAAATGTGAGGAATAAGGGGTACTTGGGGAGACATAATGAATGTCAGTGTTTTGATATACTATATTTTGGCGGTTTGTAATTCAAGCGGTGATACCCATTTACCCTTTTGGGAGGCATAAGAAGAATCCCCATAGTTTCTTGCTCCTTTGGCTTGTTGATGAAGCCTCAGTAATATTTTTCATGCTTTAATGTAGTTGTAAACTACATTCTATTTTGACTGTGTGTTTTTATTGTGAAAATGTTGCTTGTGTGTTTGTGGAAGCTTGTTGTTGCCATGAGTTGGATCATATCTTGTATTGCTTTGTGGTTGGGGCTCGGGGAAAATAAAGAAGGATTAATTCTCCTCTTCATTGGATGTCTTGGTTGGGTGGAGAGTGTTGTCTTTCCCCTACTCCTGTGGTGACCAAACTGGAGGAATGAAAAATCTGCATGTTGTTGTTTCGGAGTTGAGAAAAGACATTGTTTGATACCCTTGTAAATGAAATCTTATTGTAGCCTTTTCAAACTTTGAAGTGGATGATATTTTTATTAATTGTAATGGAATATACCTTGTATTAACAATGAAATTTGAACTTTGAAATGTAAAAGAGTTTTACTCTTTTTTTTTTCTTTTTTGGAAGGAATGTGAAAGAATGATATGTATTTTGTATGTTGTATTTTGAAATCAAATGGAAAGGAAGTTGTAAGAGTTTCATTTGAATTAATAGAAGTGTTTTTCCTTGTTCATATGATATTATTTCCATTAGAAATCTGTGTTTAACACGCACTATGAAATCCCTGTTTGGAAAGTGGAAAAGTGAAACACGTGAGAAGAAAATGTATTATTCTGCCTTGTTTATAATATATGATTTTGGAAAGAATAGAAACTGCATTCTTGTTGTAATGTTTGATTGAAGGAATGAAACCTTTTTGAAACTAGCATGAAATGAATTTATTTGTAAGGAAAGTAAAATAAGAACCATTGAGTTAAGTTTGTTGTTTCCATTTTTTCTTCACGTTAAACTCTGTAACTTTTACCATAAATGAACAAACCGAACCTGCAATCAAGAAATAATAATGAAACATTAAAATTGAACATGCTAGGATATAAATGAGTTCAATTAGACAAAAAAACTTAAAGGAAATCTTTCAAAACCTGGCAAAACCGAGTTCAAAGCTTTCATAATCGTTTTGCTTGTCAAGAAATGTAAATGTTCAAATTGCAAATCAATCAGACAAATTGAATCTTGAAATCTTTCCTAAATCCATCTAAGAAAAATTCTCCATGTCTATTTGACATGTTGAGAGAGGAAGAAGATCAAATTGAACAAATCTCATAAGTTAAAATTTACCAGTTTTGTAAAAGCCTGCAGATCGTTTTCATGAAATTGACTCCTTAAACTCTATCAAAATTAAAAATTAATGAATCCTGTGCAAAGAGGACGTCGAGATATTTCCAAAAAGTCCTTGTTTTCCCAAAAAAATTCTCTATCAAAAGTTATGGCCTTCTGAAGTTTTTCTTCACTTGGCGTCAAAAAAACAAATTTGGGAAAATTTCCTCTCAGCAGACCGTGTCCGAATTTTCCTTAGAACTTGAGAAAATTTTTGAAAAATTTCTTAATTTCCCTGCCGACCATGCCGCAGCCAATTAGAGGCTGCCACATGGCACCACGAGGCATTGGTGGAGGGGCGGATCACTTTTTAACTTAGCGCTTCAAAAAATTTGGGAAAATTTTCTAAATTTTCTCCATCGACCCGCCACTGCTGGCCCCAATCAGGAGATGCCATGTGGCATTGCGAGGCATTGGCGGAGGACTAGGTTCCTTTTTTCCTTTTGTGTTTTTCGAAATCTTTTGGGAAAACTTTCTAAAGTTTCCCCGCCAACCCGCAGCCAATTAGTAGATTCCATGTGGCATTCTGATGCATCGGCGGAGGCGCGGGTGCATTTTATCCTTTTTACCTTCGGGGTGTTAAAAATATTTTATCCCCACTGCCACCCCGCTTTCCCTACATTGGCTTAGGAGGCACCACGTGTCTCTTACAGACTCACGGGAGCGCGGGTGCAAAGGTGGATTTTTACCCCACGCGGGAATTTCCAAATTGTCTCCCGTGGCCTCACCGACCTGACTCCTCCTCTAGGAAATATTTCTCTCCGCGGCCCGCCGACCCACCCCTGGGGCAATTTTTCTCCCGTGGGCCCACAGGGCCGCTCTTCGGGAAAATTTTCATTCCAAGGCCCACCGGCCCATAACTTGAGGAATATGAGGAGTTATGAGGACTTCTTTATATCATTGGAAAGGTGAGGAAATTTCCTATCCAATGGTAATGATTTAGGAAATTTTGAATGTGTTAATTTTGAGAAAAATAAAGTTGAATCTTTAAATTTTGTTAAAGAGTGGGTATGGTGAGGAATTACCCTCTAACCCTAATTGAACTTTATAACCCTAAATTTTGGACCTTGTGACCTCTAATAATTGTTAGTAAAAGAAAAGTATATTCTAGTGAGTTATAATTGATCCGGAACTTGTTAGTGATAACAATTGCCTTGTAACCGGTTATAGACTCTTTTAAACAAAAAATAATGATTCCATAATTTTTCCTAATTAATCCTAGGTTGTTTTAGTGGGCATCACACATATATCTTCAAAGAATAATTCCTTTTCTGAACCATTGGAAGGTTTAGTATTGCGTATCCTTTCTTTCTCATATCCAACACTTTCTACTCCTCCTTATCTTCTTTCATGAAGGTCGGAAGAAAAAGTTTGAGATTCTTGATAGAAATTTCATGTAATTCCCACTCCTCTTCAACACTAATTGAACCGTGCTATCAATTTCGAATTGATTTTTAATCTTGAACCTTGTTGTTTTATTCTAGTTAGCATGCTAATAAGATGTGTGGGACATCATGACTCTATTGTGTTTTGATTATTACTTTGAATGGATGGTTGTATTATGGACCTTGATGGGAGTTTAAGGATATGATGGTGATCTAGAATGGTTGCCTTGTTACAGACTAATTGTGATGTCGTTGCTATTTTGTTATGTCTTTTCTCACTCTGTATTGGATCCCTATACCTTGATATCGTATTAGATATTAGACATTGCTAGATGAGCATTGATACACTTGTTTTACTTATTTGATAGACAATACTAACATGTTAGACTTGTGACATGATGTGACTATTGTGATGAATTTTATATGCTTGATTAATATATCAGTATTCAATGTTCTAATTACTGTTACTACTGTATTGACATATTGGATGTGATTTATGGATATTTCTGGATGATTGTTGATGTCATGATCTTAGTAAAAATTGAACAATTGGTGAATTACATGATTCTAACATTGGTTTAATTACGATATTTGATGATGTAAATTTTTATGTATACATGCATGTGTTTTATGATTTTGACGTCATTAATATGGCCACGAGGCTAGAAAGGTATTGTTGGATTTTGTAGGAAATTATAGCACAACAACTACGGGGGATAGGAGACCAACAACAAAGGAATGTGGGGTATTGGCAATAGGTCACCTTGGCAACTCGTGTATTCATATGTTGTATATTGTTGTTGTTTGTTTGGAGGTCCCCATAGGGGTGATCTCAATAGTGACCTTGGGTAAGTTTGTAACTTTGTCTTGTTGATTTATTTAATTGTGAGTTATGGTATATTTTTAGTATGTGGAGTCACTTTTATTATTTTGTTTAGTACCCCTCTTAAGTTAATTTTTAAAGTGTTTAACTTATGTTAATTAGGATGTGACTAAAAGGGGGATAAATGTGAGTTGGTATCCTTAATGTGTGTTGGATGAGCGTTAATTAATTTGTTTTCAAGTAGTGTGTACTCAATCTATCAAGTGAAATTCGAATTTTGACTTTCTAGGCCATTTTGGTGACTTGTGGGACAAGTTAATCTTGTCCCACACCTCTTAAAGTGACCCACCCACTAGGCCTATGATGTGAGAGACTTATTTTAGGTTTTATTTTGTGTTTTAATGAAGGAAAAGAGTAATTAATTGCACTTTTCTTACATGGGTATTTAATTGTGTCCTTAAGGGGTGTGGGTTGGGGTGGAGTGTGTAAGAGGATGGTCTTTTCCCCAACCACCAATTTATTATGCTTTGGGATTTGGGTTTGACCTTGGTGATGTGAGTTGGAGGAGAGATGATGTGGCATCCTACATGGAGCCACATCACCCCTCTCTCCCTCTTTTCTATTTATTTCATTTTGTGTGAGGATTTGGGGGTTACTTGTTCATTTTGGGGGTGGAGGCTTGGAATTTTGGGAGAGCTTGCTTGAGAATGGTGATTTGAGCTTGGAATGGGTGGTGCTTGCTAGGGATTTTGGAAGGCTTGGAACTTGTTTGTGCTTGATCCTATTCATTTGTAAGGTAGATATTGTTATCCAAATTTTCCCCTTTGGTAAAATTGAACAAACAAGAACTTGCACATAGCGAAAATGGAGCAGCTTGATCATTATGGAGGCTTGCATTTTGGAGTCAGGTGAATAAAGTTAAAGCGGACTTGAGCAAGTTGTAAAAATTTTGGAAAAGGAAGAAGTCTGAAATTTGGGTTTCATACATTGGAGGTGGATTTCGGGGACTCAAAAGGGAAAAAGGTTCCCGAAACCTGAAACTCTGAAAATCTGAAATTTCAGACTTTCAGGTTTCGGGGTTTCAGAGTTCTCTATGCCCAAAATTGGAAAAAATGATAATAAAAGCTCAAATCAAATCCTGAAAGTCCAAATTTTAGACTTTCGGTTTAGGATTTTGGAGGTTTGGGATTTGGGATTTCGGAAGTCTCGCGATAAAATAAAAAAATGAATGGAAATGTATGAAATCCCGAAAGTATGAATCCTAAAAGGGTTCCGATGTCGAGGTCAACGTAGGTTTCGGGGTCAACACGGTGGCATTTTTAGACTTCGAGAGGTTTTGGTTTTGGACTTCGAGTCTTCGGTGAGAAAATATGAAAAAGGCAAGTCAATGTCCGAAATTCTAAATTCTAAAAGTTTGAAATTTCAGACTTTCGGGTTTTTGGGCTTCAAACTTTCATAACTATCGAGGTCATTTTGAGCAATGAATGTTTCAACTTCCGAAAAGGAAATATCAAAAAGTCTGAATTTTAGGATTTCGGAGGTTGCATGCATTTCGGACTCTGAAAAGATAGATCACTAGTTCACCTTTTTTTGTAGAATGACACCTCGACCTTCAGATGGCCATAACTTTTGATTGGGAGCTCGGATTTGCATAATAAAGGAATTTTGGAGAGCCCCTAGCATCTGCTATGCAACTATGACTAGATATTTTTAAATTAGTGAGACTAAGTTATTGAAAATGAAGAAATACAATTCTCCATTTTTTGAAGTGTCCCGGGTTCTCACCTACCACCATAATAAAGTATGGGCTTCCTTTCTTTCCCAACAAGAAAGAGTATGTGGAGGCATGGGTTTTTTCATGGAACCCATCATTTTTTTGCGAAGAATTCAATGCTATTTTGGGTGGTTGAAGCAAGAATTTGAATTCTTCTCTTCCCCTTCTCTTTCATTCTTCCTATATATTGTAAGGAGGGGCATTTTTCTAAAGGTTGGACATTTTGGTTTTGCACCCTCCCTTCTTCTCTTGTCTGCAAGTGAATTTGTGGAGTTCAAACCTCCCATCTAAACTATAAATGCAATCTTTCCTCTTGGCCATTGTAATGTATTGTATCAAATCTTTGGAGCAACAATAAAAATTCTGTGGATGATTTTCAACCCTCTTTTGTTATTGCATCTTCCTGATATTTCATTTCAATCTTGGTTATCTGTGCATGATGGTTGTATTTCATCATTAATGGTTTATGTTTAATGGCAAAGCAGGTGTTCGGCATTCCTTTGGTGCATTACCTCTATTAATTGAGGTTTATTTACTTACATCTTCTTAACCCTATCTCCTAGGTAAGTTAAAGTAGGTTTTAGAGTAGATCCTCTGCAAATTATATGTGTGCACTTGAATAGAGGAATAGGAACCATCCTTCATCCATAGAGATTTCCCGATCGCAATGTCCCACACTTTTGGAAAAGCTCCATGTTATGCAATCACACTGAGAGTCTCAACCTATCAATTTGTAAACATTCAAGGGTGATGTGATTACGCATCAATAGATCTTCTCTCTTGTATTTCCTTGGCTATTTTTTTGTACTCATATGTGTAGATGATGGTTGTTATATTTCTTATGAATTTGGGAACTAGATTTCATCCTTAGGTTGTGGGAGGAATGTCCAAATGGGGGTAAAATGTGTCGAGGAATAAGAGAAATGTTATTGGGTATTTTAGGAGGGAGTTGGGTTGGGATGTCCACCTTGTTGATAAATATGATTTGTGTTTATCTTGTTATTTTATTGAGGGAGGCATAAGAGTGGGTTTATTTTTTGAGGGAGGCATAAGAGTGATGTATCATCTTGGAGGAGGCATAAGAGTTGTTGTGTGTATTGTGATGGAGTTTTTAGAGGCTCATAGGTGGACACCCAAACCCTTGGGAGGCATAAGAAGAACCCCATGTTCCTTTCTCCTCCTTGGCTTTAACATGAAGCCTTTGTGTTGGAAACTTGTTGGTTTTGTTGTAATTTTGGAAATGTGTTTGTTGTGTTGAGTGTCTTGATTGAATGTGTATGTGGAAGCCATTTTGAGTTTCCCATGGTTTTCTAAATATCCCTCATTGCTTCCTTGTTGGGGCTGGGGCCAATGAGGAAGAAGGATTCTCT